>CM068367.1:1192078822-1192678822 GCA_034769895.1 Magicicada septendecula | reverse complement strand
CATAACCTCAAATTAATTCAATCACCTAACTTAACCTTTTAAACTCATTAAATGTTATTATTATACCTCCACAACTAAACACCTTCTACGTTTACTCAATTACTATTTATTATCAAGTTCAAATCTTATAAAAATCATTTAAAATAATTATCAAAATTCTTTTATACAACATTAATTAATTTATTTATTTATCTCAAATTATCTAATTCAATCAGTATCTTTTTAAAACACTAAGTTTTTTAATTACAATTCCAAAACAATTATAATTTAGTTATTTGCATGATAAACTTCACCATGATTTATTTAGTCTGATCAACTACAATTACTATCATTATTATACAATCAATTCACCTTGCATACCCACATTGTTTACATAAAATACATAGTACAACATAATCTACTACACAAATATATTTAACATTACTACACAAGGATATACCATCCAAATTATTATTCATTCTTGTTTACCATAAATCATTTCACAATACAGTCCCTTTGGAAACCACACTATTCACATAATTAAATGTTCATAACAACAACTGTTTAACCACCATCATCGAATAATAATCTGATCTTACTACTATACAAATCATTTACAATTAAATACATATTGCTATTATAATTATAATAGTCATCATCATTACTTTTTTCCATTGTATCAATATAGTAACTATAAATATTATTGCATACTATCAATTCAAAATTCCTGTCGACATTGGGTATGGTAAATTCTCCTTTAATATTTTCCGTTAAAGTCAGGTAAGTTATAGTATCATCTACATTATCATCATATACTGCTGCTACATCAGTTTCAACACCAGATAAGATTTCAATATAATTATCCACACTCTCTACACCTAACCTTTCTACTAATTCTTTATAATTTCTACCAACCTTAAACAACTCTATCTCCCCATCTAAATACCACTCTCTCTCTCAAAATATCTCTCACCATAACGCCATCTCACACTTTCTCTACCATCCCATGCAGAGGGCACTAAATCATCACAAAAATTCAGGGAACAATTTGAAGAACTCATGTCTTCCAATACTAAGGGACTCTTGCCCTTCAACAACAACAGTGAACACCTTGGTTCATGATAAACCCGGGGAAAATTTACCCCCTGCACCCCTCTACCTGTAAACTCTCTCTACACTTTCTCTCTAACTCATTAACACTCACTAACATTCCATTATTAAATTCTACTCCCCCTAAAACTTCATCAGCAGTCTCAATATTCACAACCTTACTCTCTAACACCATATTTTTAATTATATTATCATTTTTCTCACGCCTACTTACCGTATTATATGTTAAATGATTGTCTTTATTTCCGTTTAATTACTCGGTCTCTTCACCACTTTCTACCCCCATTTTAATCTCATAATTATCATCAACACTATTAATTTTCATTATATCACTTTTAAATACTTCATCTACTTTAATAATTCTGCTTTCTAAACTGTCTATTTGCGTATTGACCGCTTCTAATATTCTATCGGTTATTGTTTCAAATTTTTCATTAATTCTTTCGAATTTATCGTTAATTTTGTCACACTTACTATCTATGTTTAACAGCAACTGCATCATTGCCATTATCTCATCTGTTTTGCTCTCATACCGAGTTGGGATGGGTGTTAATTGAACTGTATTTAATTCAACTGATTCGGTGGCACTAGGCTCGTCGATCTGACTAATTGGTGTTGAGTGAACTCCCATCTCACTTGTAAATTTGTCGTCAGTCAAGCTGACTTCCCCGTTATTTGCCATCTCAAAAATATATATATATATTTTTTTTTTCAAAATACTAATATATATTACACATACTTATTACCTAACAAGGTATTATATTTACCCATACTACACATGATCACAACATAACCTTATCCTTGTACATCTATTTTCACGTACATCAAAAAAATTTTTTATTTCATCTCAAACAACCATCCTGTTCCTCAAGACAGGTCTACATTTGCATAAATTTTACGCCTCCGTTCGGGCAACATTGTTAAGTTTTATTTATTTTATTAATTTAACTTTATTAATGTACTTTGTGTTTACAACTTTCGACTCTGATAGCCGCCATGTTGTCTACTACCAACTTAATTTTACTTACCGGATCCAGGATCTGAATTAGACATGCTGAAAACAAGATGGTTGCTTGGAATAACTAAGTCGTTTATAAGTTTACTAAACATTAAATTTTATTGATCTTTCTTTGTTTTTTGGTTTTTCTTACTCAGCCCCTTTTAATTCAAATACTTCTTAATTTTTTACATAGAATTAATTTTCTTCTATTTCCCCAGTTAACGCATTAAAAAGAAAATCATTTCAGACAAAAAACTTGTTAATGAACAAGGATTATTTGCACATTTAATTTTCTTATGCGGGTCATCTACCCTCTAAATAAAATAATAAGTTCTTAAAATTCTAATCAAAATTTATTATTGAGCACAAACTAGCGCTTCACACACACATTTACTTTTCATAACTTACATAATTTTTGTTTAAAACCCCCTTTGTGAGCTCACTATTTTTAAGTTAAACGTATATTCTAGGGTGCCATTTTTCTTTTCGTTTCTTTTTTTTCTATTTTGAATGATTGTAAAATTTAGATTTCTTCTTATATTTCTTTTCAAGATTTCAATGTTAACTTGTCTGCAGTTGAGTTCCAAAATCAGTCCGTCCTCCGTACGTCTCCTTTCATCACTCCACACATTTCATTCTTTGATTTTAGCTCTCGCCCGATCACTCGAAACTGTTAATGGAATACAACTGTTCCTTCATTTTATTTATTTAACACTCCGGTTGTTGATTCACATATATTTTTACATTTTTGGATTATTATGGGCGCTCGTATATTTGTTTTCGAGACTTTTACGTGTTATTCGCACAAGTTGTTATTGCAGACTGGGGCTAGATGAACGGCTTTAAAATCTGAGATGGAAGGGGGCTCACGTGAAGACTTTCATTGTTTTCTGAATATGCGACGAACCAATTTTCAAGGCGAGGCTAACTACGCATCGCATTGCACGTGACGTATTTACAGACTTGGCCGTTATGTAACTGGTGACTTCATCGGTCAAAGTTCGTTTGGCTATGTTTAATTGTTTTTTTTTTGCTGGTCAGAATGTTGACCTTGGCTCACTTTCAATCGCTGGCTTACTACGTTTTATAAAATATTACAATTATTATTTATGTTGTTACCCCAAAATTATTATTTATACTTTTGTTTCCCCAAAATTACCCTGGGTAGGCCTAAATGTCCCGTTACAATACCCTCTCAATGAGAAGTTTTATGCCGGAGCATAAAAACTCTCCTTGACACTCTCATACTTCCTAAAGGGATCAGTCAGGATATGTCGCCACAACCCCCTTTACGTTTTATAATAAAAAATCATGGTTAACTTACCCCTGGTCCAGTGACTGTTGAATGACCTTACTGGACTTCTCTCTCGAGATCCCAACACCGCAAGGCCAGACAGGCACTTGACGCTCCTGCTATGACACGCTGGCCAGCACAGGAGCGCCGCCACAGAATCACCAGACACTGAAACATCAAATAAAAAAAATAATCAAATTGTGCTCTAGTATAATAACATATCCCTAACTGATCTGTTTCCCCTTAGCTGCGCGCTGGTTTGCGTTAAGAAGAACTGATTTTCTTGACCTAGTAATATATAATCTTATATCTACTGCATAGACTTTTCATCCCCTTAATTCGTTCCACATTTCATAAAAATTTTCGATTTCAATTGACAATAATTATGCCTTTCCCATTTTACAAGAAGAAGTATAAAACCTTACATTAACACAATAATATCTCAAAATAATTAAACACATTATTAAAAGCTTTAAAATCAATCAACCAAATACAATTTATTTATATCTCCCTTCTTCTACAATTCTTAACCCTTTCCCATTTTATATCTAAAATAATTCAAAATCATTTAATACATTATAAAATATTATTATTAACAGAAATTCTATTTATCCGGTGCTGTTAATAATAATCATCCCCTTTTCTCCTCCACACACACTATTACCCCCCCTGGACTGTTGCGTCCAGTTGCCTCCACAAGGGCTGAGGCGGAAGGAGTGAGCACTTTTTTCTTTTCTCTCACTCCCATCCTTGCTTCAGCATTACAAGAAACTTCAGGGTAAGTACACCTACTCATTACTATATGCCCCTAAGGTCTACCACCCCTATTTGGGTGAAAATAGCCTGTGTTCAAAATAATCTTAGATTCCCTAATTAAACCCCATTAAATTTCCAAAGTACACCAATTTCAAAGGCAACCAACTATGGTCAGTTTTACAATAATGCTGCCCACAGCTGATTGTCATCCAAAACCACGATCTGGGTTGGTAAGGCCGAGATCGCTTGAAATGTAGGGAATCACATTTAAAACATGTTATACACAATACAATAACATGTTTAGATTCCTACACACTAACATAATACAACATAATAAAACATAGTACACTCATAATTAACATTGTGATACCCTTCTTGTACATAGGATGTGTGTTCCCTTCCCTTATACTCATTAGTTCCTGGCCTCTCATAGTACACTCATAATTAACATTGTGATTATTACATGAAAATAAACAATTCACATTTAAGTTTGACCAAAAATTACACACCTTACAGCTTTACTTTAGTTTCAAATTCTATTAAACCTTTCAATTATTTCATTTATTATTACATTTCCACTATGAATTTTTTATTTCACATTTTCATCATTAATTGGTTTGGGTGATCCTCCGTCATTCACAATGATTTGATTTATTGATTGGGCATTTATATATATAACCTTACTCACCTTCTTCCTTCTAACAACCACTAAGAGATTTACATCGGGTGACACCAATCTCTCAATAATATTTACCTCCTCTAATGTCTCTAACTCCATTTAATTTATTCTCCTCTTATAACAAAGTACCTGATACCCTTCTTGTACATAGGATGTGTGTTCCCTTCCCTTATACTCATTAGTTCCTGGCCTCTCATAGTACACTCATAATTAACATTGTGATTATTACATGAAAATAAACAATTCACATTTAAGTTTGACCAAAAATTACACACCTTACAGCTTTACTTTAGTTTCAAATTCTATTAAACCTTTCAATTATTTCATTTATTATTACATTTCCACTATGAATTTTTTATTTCACATTTTCATCATTAATTGGTTTGGGTGATCCTCCGTCATTCACAATGATTTGATTTATTGATTGGGCATTTATATATATAACCTTACTCACCTTCTTCCTTCTAACAACCACTAACAGATTTACATCGGGTGACACCAATCTCTCAATAATATTTACCTCCTCTAATGTCTCTAACTCCACTTAATTTATTCTCCTCTTATAACAAAGTACCTGATACCCTTCTTGTACATAGGATGTGTGTTCCCTTCCCTTATACTCATTCCCTCATTAGTTCCTGGCCTCTCCCAGGTAACTCCGCCAAACCTCATTTAAAACTATTCACCCCCGCCACAACGTCTTGCGTTGAGGACTCCGTACACCTCCACCCTCACTACAAAATTTCACCACCACCTATTTTCTCTCCAATTACAGTACTCTCACTTTCTCTACATAAATGCATTCTCACTACTGTGCCCCTACTACTGACCCGTTTCTTTATTATTTTTATTCTAAAAATTCTTATTTTGTCTAACACCCATTTAAAATTAACTTTGACTGAATGCCTTATTGAAATAATTATTATCACCCAAACTCCATCTTTTACCACATTTTACATTAATATGATCATTGAAAATTACACTAGAAAATTCATAACCTCAAATTAATTCAATCACCTAACTTAACCTTTTAAACTCATTAAATGTTATTATTATACCTCCACAACTAAACACCTTCTACGTTTACTCAATTACTATTTATTATCAAGTTCAAATCTTATAAAAATCATTTAAATTAATTATCAAAATTCTTTTATACAACATTAATTAATTTATTTATTTATCTCAAATTATCTAATTCAATCAGTATCTTTTTAAAACACTAAGTTTTTTAATTACAATTCCAAAACAATTATAATTTAGTTATTTGCATGATAAACTTCACCATGATTTATTTAGTCTGATCAACTACAATTACTATCATTATTATACAATCAATTCACCTTGCATACCCACATTGTTTACATAAAATACATAGTACAACATAATCTACTACACAAATATATTTAACATTACTACACAAGGATATACCATCCAAATTATTATTTATTCTTGTTTACCATAAATCATTTCACAATACAGTCCCTTTGGAAACCACACTATTCACATAATTAAATGTTCATAACAACAACTGTTTAACCACCATCATCGAATAATAATCTGATCTTACTACTATACAAATCATTTACAATTAAATACATATTGCTATTATAATGATAATAGTCATCATCATTACTTTTTTCCATTGTATCAATATAGTAACTATAAATATTATTGCATACTATCTATTCAAAATTCCTGTCGACATTGGGTATGGTAAATTCTCCTTTAATATTTTCCGTTAAAGTCAGGTAAGTTATAGTATCATCTACATTATCATCATATACTGCTGCTACGTCAGTTTCAACACCAGATAAGATTTCAATATAATTATCCACACTCTCTACACCTAACCTTTCTACTAATTCTTTATAATTTCTACCAACCTTAAACAACTCTATCTCCCCATCTAAATACCACTCTCTCTCTCAAAATATCTCTCACCATAACGCCATCTCACACTTTCTCTACCATCCCATGCAGAGGGCACTAAATCATCACAAAAATTCAGGGAACAATTTGAAGAACTCATGTCTTCCAATACTAAGGGACTCTTGCCCTTCAACAACAACAGTGAACACCTTGGTTCATGATAAACCCGGGGAAAATTTACCCCCTGCACCCCTCTACCTGTAAACTCTCTCTACACTTTCTCTCTAACTCATTAACACTCACTAACATTCCATTATTAAATTCTACTCCCCCTAAAACTTCATCAGCAGTCTCAATATTCACAACCTTACTCTCTAACACCATATTTTTAATTATATTATCATTTTTCTCACGCCTACTTACCGTATTATATGTTAAATGATTGTCTTTATTTCCGTTTAATTACTCGGTCTCTTCACCACTTTCTACCCCCATTTTAATCTCATAATTATCATCAACACTATTAATTTTCATTATATCACTTTTAAATACTTCATCTACTTTAATAATTCTGCTTTCTAAACTGTCTATTTGCGTATTGACCGCTTCTAATATTCTATCGGTTATTGTTTCAAATTTTTCATTAATTCTTTCGAATTTATTGTTAATTTTGTCACACTTACTATCTATGTTTAACAGCAACTGCATCATTGCCATTATCTCATCTGTTTTGCTCTCATACCGAGTTGGGATGGGTGTTAATTGAACTGTATTTAATTCAACTGATTCGGTGGCACTAGGCTCGTCGATCTGACTAATTGGTGTTGAGTGAACTCCCATCTCACTTGTAAATTTGTCGTCAGTCAAGCTGACTTCCCCGTTATTTGCCATCTCAAAAATATATATATATATTTTTTTTTTCAAAATACTAATATATATTACACATACTTATTACCTAACAAGGTATTATATTTACCCATACTACACATGATCACAACATAACCTTATCCTTGTACATCTATTTTCACGTACATCAAAAAAATTTTTTATTTCATCTCAAACAACCATCCTGTTCCTCAAGACAGGTCTACATTTGCATAAATTTTACGCCTCCGTTCGGGCAACATTGTTAAGTTTTATTTATTTTATTAATTTAACTTTATTAATGTACTTTGTGTTTACAACTTTCGACTCTGATAGCCGCCATGTTGTCTACTACCAACTTAATTTTACTTACCGGATCCAGGATCTGAATTAGACATGCTGAAAACAAGATGGTTGCTTGGAATAACTAAGTCGTTTATAAGTTTACTAAACTTTAAATTTTATTGATCTTTCTTTGTTTTTTGGTTTTTCTTACTCAGCCCCTTTTAATTCAAATACTTCTTAATTTTTTACATAGAATTAATTTTCTTCTATTTCCCCAGTTAACGCATTAAAAAGAAAATCATTTCAGACAAAAAACTTGTTAATGAACAAGGATTATTTGCACATTTAATTTTCTTATGCGGGTCATCTACCCTCTAAATAAAATAATAAGTTCTTAAAATTCTAATCAAAATTTATTATTGAGCACAAACTAGCGCTTCACACACACATTTACTTTTCATAACTTACATAATTTTTGTTTAAAACCCCCTTTGTGAGCTCACTATTTTTAAGTTAAACGTATATTCTAGGGTGCCATTTTTCTTTTCGTTTCTTTTTTTTCTATTTTGAATGATTGTAAAATTTAGATTTCTTCTTATATTTCTTTTCAAGATTTCAATGTTAACTTGTCTGCAGTTGAGTTCCAAAATCAGTCCGTCCTCCGTACGTCTCCTTTCATCACTCCACACATTTCATTCTTTGATTTTAGCTCTCGCCCGATCACTCGAAACTGTTAATGGAATACAACTGTTCCTTCATTTTATTTATTTAACACTCCGGTTGTTGATTCACATATATTTTTACATTTTTGGATTATTATGGGCGCTCGTATATTTGTTTTCGAGACTTTTACGTGTTATTCGCACAAGTTGTTATTGCAGACTGGGGCTAGATGAACGGCTTTAAAATCTGAGATGGAAGGGGGCTCACGTGAAGACTTTCATTGTTTTCTGAATATGCGACGAACCAAATTTCAAGGCGAGGCCAACTACGCATCGCATTGCACGTGACGTATTTACAGACTTGGCCGTTATGTAACTGGTGACTTCATCGGTCAAAGTTCGTTTGGCTATGTTTAATTGTTTTTTTTTTTGCTGGTCAGAATGTTCACCTTGGCTCACTTTCAATCGCTGGCTTACTACGTTTTATAAAATATTACAATTATTATTTATGTTGTTACCCCAAAATTATTATTTATACTTTTGTTTCCCCAAAATTACCCTGGGTAGGCCTAAATGTCCCGTTACAATACCCTCTCAATGAGAAGTTTTATGCCGGAGCATAAAAACTCTCCTTGACACTCTCATACTTCCTAAAGGGATCAGTCAGGATATGTCGCCACAACACCCTTTACGTTTTATAATAAAAAATCATGGTTAACTGTGACTGTGACCGCACCTGAATGACCTTACTGGACTTCTCTCTCGAGATCCCAACACCGCAAGGCCAGACAGGCATTTGATGCTCCTGCTCTGACACGCTGGCCAGCACAGGAGCGCCGCCACAGCATCACCAGACACTGAAACATCAAATCAAAAAAATCAAATTGTGCCCTAGTATAATAACATATCCCTAACTGATCTGTTTCCCCTTAGCTGCGCGCTGGTTTGCGTTAAGAAGCACTGATTTTCTTGACCTAGTAATATATAATCTTATATCTACTGCATAGACTTTTCATCCCCTTAATTCGTTCCACATTTCATAAAAATTTTCGATTTCAATTGACAATAATTAAGCCTTTCCCATTTTACAAGAAGAAGTATAAAACCTTACATTAACACAATAATATCTCAAAATAATTAAACACATTATTAAAAGCTTTAAAATCAATCAACCAAATACAATTTATTTATATCTCCCTTCTTCTACAATTCTTAACCCTTTCACATTTTATATCTAAAATAATTCAGAATCATTTAATACATTATAAAATATTATTATTAACAGAAATTCTGTTTATCCGGTGCTGTTAATAATAATCATCCCCTTTTCTCCTCCACACACACTATTACCCCCCTGGACTGTTGCGTCCAGTTGCCTCCACAAGGGCTGAGGCGAAGGAGTGAGCACTTTTTTCTTTTCTCTCACTCCCATCCTTGCTTCAGCATTACAAGAAACTTCAGGGTAAGTACCCCTACTCATTACTTTACTATATGCCCCTAAGGTCTACCACCCCTATTTGGGTGAAAATAGCCTGTGTTCCAAATAATCTTAGATTCCCTGATTAAACCCCATTAAATTTCCAAAGTACACCAATTTCAAAGGTAACCAACTATGGTCAGTTTTACAATAATGCTGCCCACAGCTGATGGTCATCCAAAACCACGATCTGGGTTGGTAAAGCCGAGATCGCCCGAAATGTAGGGAATCACATTTAAAACATGTTATACACAATACAATTACATGTTTAGATTCCTACACACTAACATAATACAACATAATAAAACATAGTACACTCATAATTAACATTGTGATTATTACATGAAAATAAACAATTCACAATATTTTCATCATTAATTGGTTTGGTTGATCCTCCGTCATTCACAATGATTTGATTTATTGAATGGGCATTTATATATTGTCACCGGACAAAAGGCTTGCCGCATGACAACTGGCGCCAATCGTACACACTATCGTTTTTGGTGGCCCTAAAAAGGACCGAGTGGCGAGAACGGTGATGTTGGTCGTGCCGCGCTGAGATGTTCGGCGGCTGCGCCCGCTGATCGTGGCGTACTGCAGTCCTCCTCTTCTTCCGGCACCGGTTGTAGAGTCGGCTGCCGGCCCAGCGAAATCCATCGCTGGCGCGGAACGGGAGTGCGAAGACGCAAGAACGGCGACGGTTCTATTCTTCGGCTGTTCCTTCCGGCTGACCCCGCGCCGATGTCGTCCGAGAGAGGAGAAGAGATGAAGTGCGTCCGATGGCGTGGCGATGAAGAGTGCGTAAAATTTTTTTGCTCTGGGCTTTGCGGTTGTGCGTCGCAGAGACGAACCGCACGGGAACTGAGTTCCGAGCTACCATCTGGAGCTCCTGCCTCGTGGCCCTGCCCAAGTAGGGCGTGTGCTCTATAGCAGGCCTTTCTCGGCTGTTGTGCTAGCCTACGCTAGCGCAGTATACACCGAGGGCGTTTCCATGAATCACCTGGGCGTATACGGTACCTTCCCAGCCCAGTCACGAGAGGATTGTCTGGGAACCTCGCCACACGTGCATAAAATTTGCGTGCAAGCCGCCTGAAAGTGTCGTCTAAGGAGCGGACGCCAAGTCCTCTCCTTAGAAGGCGAGATGAGAAGCGACGGGGGACTTTGGCCGCTAGCCGAAGCCCCTTGTCGAGGACGCTCTGCAACTTCTTTTTATGCATTGCGGCGAGGTAACCCCAGACCGGGCAGGCGTAGGTAATGACCGGCAGCAGATACGCGCCGACGATCATCCTACCCAATTTCCTGGTCATGGCTGGGCTGATCAGGAGTGGAAACAGTGCGCACAGGCGAGTGGATGCTCGCTTTAGAACTGTCTGTGCGTGGGTACGCCAGGTGAGCCGACGGTCGAGGTGTAAGCCGAGGTACTTGACCTCGTTGGACCAGCGCAAGTACGTTCTGCCGATACGTAGTTGCCTAACGGGGTTCTTCCGTCGCTTAGAGAATTCGACGGCTACGCTCTTGGTAGGGTTGAGGAGCACTCTCCAGTTATCAGTCCAGTGCACGAGCGTGTCGAGCTGGCGCTGCAGTCGTAGGACGGCCCTTTCCTCATGACGATCGGCCGTAAATACGGCCGTGTCGTCAGCGAAGAGGGCCATCTGGACTCCAGGCTGTCTCGGCACGTCGTTGACGTAGATCGAGAACAGAAGGGGGCCTAGAACACTACCTTGAGGGACGCCGGCTGTGATTCGCCTCTCGGAAGAGACTGAATCGCCAACTCTCACGCAGAAGGTCCTCTCCGTCAGAAAGCTAGCAACCAGATGGAGGTAGCAGTCCGGGAGCTGGACTTCCCTAAGTTTGAATAACAGGCCATCATGCCATACGCTGTCGAAGGCTTTCTCAACATCTAAGAAACAGCCAACGGTCCGTTCTCTCCGACACCCGGCTTCCGTGATGCCTTCCACCAGTCTCATCAATTGATGAGTGGTCGAATGCCCCACACGAAAGCCGAACTGTTCGGGGACCAGCACGTCAAAGTTGGTTAGATGTTCTCGTACACGACGCTGTACGAGGCGCTCAAAAACCTTGGACGTAGCGGAAAGTAGGCTGATAGGCCGGAGGTTTTCCGAGCGGGTGGTATCCTTTCCCGGCTTCGGGATCACGATAACCGTCGCCTTTCTCCATTTCTTGGGAAAGTAGGCCAGTCTAAGACACGCGTTGAACAAATCAGTCAAGAATTGAACTCCAGGCTCGGGAAGAAGACGTAGAGCGGTGTTGGTAACACCGTCCGGGCCTGGAGCTTTTCTTGGCTGAAGTTCAGCGAGCCGATCTGAGACCTCTTCCAAAGAGATGGGTTCGGGCTCCGTCGTGATCGGAAGTGACAGAAAGTCTTCCACGGCCATCTCGACTTGTTCGTCGAAGTCCCAGTCCATGGGCGGGTTGGGAGCGAACTGTCGCTCGAAACACAAGCCCAAGTACTCGGCCTTCTCCTCCGGGCGACCCAGGGGTCGACCGAACGGTCCAACAATGGCGGGAAGTGGAGGTCGGCGCCTCCGTCCCGTCAATGCGGTAGGTATTCTGTACGGGTGAGATTGCGGGTCCGCATCCCCCGTTCGGGCCACGTCGAGTTCCCAACAGCTACGTCGGAACGCCTTCAGACTGCCACGCAGTCGTCCGGTGAGCCGATTGTATGCTGCCTTATCGGCCGGATCACGGGTCCTCTGCCAACGTTTCCGGAAGTAATTCCTCTCGCGAGCGAGAAGAGAGACTTCCTCAGGGATGCGTTGGTAGCCAGGCGTGAGACCAGCTCGCGTACGTGAAGACACGCCTATAGCCGAGATGATTGCCTCTTCGATTCCCGCAACTGCTTCGTCTAGGAGGCGAACGGAATCGATTGGGGCCGCTGGCGGCAATCGACGGCACAAGGCCGGGCCGTAGCGATCCCAATCGATAACCTTCTTCTGGTCAGAACGTGCATAGGCGTGCTGGGTAGCGACGTGGACCAAGATAGGGTTGTGGTCGGATGTCAGCTCCGTAAGTGAGAATACCTCGACCGGACAGACAACTCCTTGGGTCACCGCGATATCCAAAACATCGGGAGCCGCGTTAGGCTGTGACGGAAAGAACGTGGGTTGCGCTGGACCAAACACCATCGCCCGGCGCGATTCAACAAAACTGAGCAAGCGCCTCCCGTTCGGAGTAGTCAGGCGACTATTCCAAGCGCGATGCTTGCAATTCAGATCGCCGGCCAAAATTACCCTTCGATGGGAATCGAAGATGACGTCCAGGTCGCCGACAAGGAGTTCAGCTTGTGGGGGCTTGTAAGCTGAGACCACGAGGACGCCGCCAAGAGCTCCGTGGACCTCAATGGCGGTGGCCTCTAGGTTGGTAAGCTGCGGCAAAGCGACACGATGATGACCTATGGAGGTCCTCACCGCGATCGCCGTGCCGCCTCCTCGTCGGCCAACTCGGTCATCCCGATAGACCAGTGCGTAAAATTTTCTGCCGGCCCGGGTTTTATTATCTAACCGGCATCGCTGATTGGCTAGCTCCGAACACGAAGTTGGTCACGTCTCGGCGGCTGCTGATGCCGGATTGGCTCGCCTCGTCCACCGCTGGTACCGGAGAGCAGATGTTCGCATACCGCTGCCGTCACAATATATATATAACCTTACTCACCTTCTTCCTTCTAACAACCACTAACAGATTTACATCGGGTGACACCAATCTCTCAATAATATTTACCTCCACTAATTTCTCTAACTCCACTTAATTTATTCTCCTCTTATAACAAAGTACCTGATACCCTTCTTGTACATAGGATGTGTGTTCCCTTCCCTTATACTCATTAGTTCCTGGCCTCTCATAGTACACTCATAATTAACATTGTGATTATTACATGAAAATAAACAATTCACATTTAAGTTTGACCAAAAATTACACACCTTACAGCTTTACTTTAGTTTCAAATTCTATTAAACCTTTCAATTATTTCATTTATTATTACATTTCCACTATGAATTTTTTATTTCACATTTTCATCATTAATTGGTTTGGATGATCCTCCGTCATTCACAATGATTTGATTTATTGAATGGGCATTTATATATATAACCTTACTCACCTTCTTCCTTCTAACAACCACTAACAGATTTACATCGGGTGACACCAATCTCTCAATAATATTTACCTCCACTAATGTCTCTAACTCCACTTAATTTATTCTCCTCTTATAACAAAGTACCTGATACCCTTCTTGTACATAGGATGTGTGTTCCCTTCCCTTATACTCATTCCCTCATTAGTTCCTGGCCCCTCCCAGGTAACTCCGCCAAACCTCATTTAAAACTATTCACACCCGCCACAACGTCTTGCGTTGAGGACTCCGTACACCTCCACCCTCACTACAAAATTTCACCACCACCTATTTACTCACCAATTGCATTACTCTCACTTTCTCTACATAAATGCATCCTCACTACTGTGCCCCTACTACTGACCCGTTTCTGTATTATTTTTATTCTAAAAATTCTTATTTTGTCTAACACCCATTTAAAATTAACTTTGACTGAATGCCTTATTGAAATAATTATTATCACCCAAACTCCATCTTTTACCACATTTTCATTAATATGATCATTGAAAATTACACTAGAAAATTCATAACAACCTCAAATTAATTCAGTCACCTAATTTAACCTTTTAAACTCATTTAATGTTATTATTATACCTCCACAACTAAACACCTTCTACGTTTACTCATTTACTATTTATTATCAAGTTCAAATCTTATAAAAATCATTTAAATTCATTATCAAAATTCATTTATACAACATTAATTAATTTATTTATTTATCTCAAATTATCTAATTCAATCAGTTTCTTTTTAAAACACTAAGTTTTTTAATTACAATTCCAAAACAATTATAATTTAGTTATTTGCATGATAAACTTCACCATGATTTTAGTGCGTAGGCTTTCACGGCCGGTGTCATTACGATTATTTTCTAAAACTTGCGGGCTGAAAGGCCGTGGTCGATTGCTTAAAATGCTGCTAAACGTTTCGGCCGCACCACCGGTGACCATCTTCAGTAGCAAAAGAAAGAAATGTGTTCGAATAGATGATACGCCGAACACGTCTCCCAATGGACTGGGAACAAGCAACAGTGAGTTACTGCTATGATGCCTCTATTTATAACATTTTGTCCGCTTCAGGTGTATCGCACGGACCAATGAGAAGCCAGCTCGTCATACTCAATTCTGATTGGCCATGGAAAATAGACCATGCCAGACACTGTTTAAGGAGATGCTTTCTCCTCGGCGGTTCATAAAAATGCTAACATCCTGTCCCTCCAAAATAAAATTGATGGAGGTCCCATTCCTTTCAAAGCGCGAGATCGCTAGTCAAGGTAACAGCAAGGCAACATGCAGTCATCGGGTATCACCCGGACACTGCGACCACCGGAGCACGACTAGCTGCTGCTCCGTTCAACTCTGGACTCTGGACTCGGCGGTTCATAGCGACGGACGCATTCTTATGAATATGGATGGACTCCAGATGCAGGCGAGTGAAGTAACCCCGGACAGAAGACAACACACGGGCTTCATCAAACATCACCCGGTGATCGTCGTGGGACAGAGCGTGTTCAGCAACTGCGGACTTTTCCGGCTGGCCCAGGCGGCAGTATCTCCGATGTTCAGAGAGGCGCGTCCGGACACTACGCTTCGTGGTGCCTATGTAGACCTGGCCACACGTACAAGGAATACTGTACACCCCGCACGACGAGAGTGGATCCCTGGAGTCTTTCACCGGTCGCAGGAACTGTTGGATCTTTTCGGTTGGCTTAAAGATCGTCCTGACGCCCCGCTTACTCAGCAACCTGCCGATGCGGTCAGTCACGCCACGGATGTAGGGCAAGACAGCAGAGCCAACAACCTCAGGCAACTCCGACTGGTCCGGCCTACCAGATCTTCTCGGCCGGGCAGCTCTCCTAACCTCCGCAGCAGAATAGCCGTTGGACTGCAGTGCTTTCTCGAGATGCCGAAACTCATCTTCGAGATACTGGGGCTCACAGATTCTTTTTGCCCGGTCTACCAGAGTCTTCAGCACCGCCCTCTTCTGCCTAGGATGATGATTGGAGGTCTTGTGCAGATATCTGTCGGTGTGCGTTGGCTTCCTATAAACTTTGTCCCAAGCTGCCATCGGTCCTTTTCAGGACCAACACATCCAGAAAAGCCAATTGATCACCACTCTCGCGCTCCATCGTAAACTGTATGCGCGGGTGTACAGCGTTCAGATGTTCAAGGAAGCGTTCCAACTCTTCATCCCCATGGCTCCAGACCACGAAAGTGTCGTCCACATACCGCAACCAACACTTCGGCTTCAGAGGCGCAGATGAAATTGCCAACTCTTCAAATTTATCCATATAGAAGTTTGCAACCACAGGGCTGAGAGGACTTCCCATGGCGACGCCATCCAACTGTTCATAGAAGCCGCCATTCCACTGGAAGTAGGTCGTTGTTAGGACCTGCCGGAACAAAGCAGTGATGTCCGCCGAGAACAGGTCACCCAAATACCCCAAGACCTCCTGAACAGGGACCATGGTGAAAAGAGAGACCACATCAAAACTCACGAGAAATCGCCAGGCTCCAGCACCAACTCCCGGATCCTCCGAAGGAAATCAGAAGAGTCCCGGACGAAAGAATCCGTCTGCCCGATGTGCGGCTTGAGCAATCCAGTGAGGTGCTTTGCCAAGGTGTAAGTAGGCGAGCCAATAGCACTGACGATGGGCCTCAGCGGAACGTCTTCCTTGTGGATCTTCGGTAAACCATAGAGACGAGGGGGAAGGGCCTCCGAACACCGGACGGCCGTCTTCACATCAGGCGCCAGAGAAGATTGCTTAACCAAAGAATCCGTTTTTCTCAGAACAGTTGTAGTCGGATCTTTGTTCAGCCTCCGATAAGTGGCCAGATCTAATAAACCTTCAATCTTCCGCTGGTAGTCTTCGGTGTTCAAGACCACAGTGGCACTCCCCTTATCCGCCGGCATAATGACAATGGATTCATCCCTTTTTAATTCCCTCAAGGCTCGCAACTCCGCCGACAGAAGATTGCATTTTGGCGGAGCGGCCCTTCTAAGGGCCCTAGAAGCTTCCATACGTATTTCATCTGCCTGGTCTCGGGGTAGTCCTCGGATGCCTGCCTCCACGCTCGCCACTATTTCCTCCACCGGTACTGTCTTTGGGGTAACCGCAAACTTCTCACCTTTGGCTAACACCGAGGTCTCATGTGGTGTTAGTTGACGGTTCGATAGGTTTACAACCATCCTGTCCATCCTGTCACTATCCAGTGTTCTTCCCCTGATGTTCTGGGAAGCGAACCGCTCGAATTTTTCACGCTGTCTCTGACTAGTACTGGCATGACACGACTCAAAAGCATTATAAGTGAGCCCATCCAACATCTCCCAATCATGTCGTTGGAGGGTACTGCTGAGATGTAAATGCAGTTTAAACAGGTCTTGGTCATTTAATGCCAACTCTTTTCTCGTGTAGTGTATGCGTTCACGCAGCATGGCATTTTCCGTTCTTCTGTATATCCTGTTGGCCTGTGGTGTATTAAATAAGTGTCTATGTCGTAGGAACCTAGGAACGGTTCCCGAGTCTCTACATCGAAGTAAAAAGGCCAAGGAACACAGCAGACTGGCTTTCTTCTTGCGTAGCGTCTCCAGTTTTTTAATTTTCTTTAAAACCTCCTCCCCGTAGAGGTTCTTAATCTTAGTGCGTAGGCTTTCACGGCCGGTGTCATTACGATTATTTTCTAAAACTTCCGGGCTGAAAGGCCGTGGTCGATTGCTTAAAATGCTGCTAAACGTTTCGGCCGCACCACCGGTGGCCATCTTCAGTAGCAAAAGAAAGAAATGTGTTCGAATAGATGATACGCCGAACACGTCTCCCAATGGACTGGGAACAAGCAACAGTGAGTTTTTTTTTTTTCGCTCTGGGCTTTGCGGTTGTGCGTCGCAGAGACGAACCGCACGGGAAACTGAGTTCCGAGCTACCTTCTGGAGCTCCTGCCTCGTGGCCCTGCCCAAGTAGGGCGCGTGCTCTATAGCAGGCCGATTCTCGGCTGTTGTGCTAGCCTACGCTAGCGCAGTATGCACCGAGGGCGTTTCCACGAATCACCTGGGCGTATACGGTACCTTCCCAGCCCAGTCACTAGAGGATTGCCTGGGAACCTCGCCGCACGTGCATAAAATTTGCGTGCAAGCCGCCTGAAAGTGTCGTCTAAGGAGCGGACTCCAAGTCCTCTCCTTAGAAGGCGAGATGAGAAGCGACGGGGGACTTTGGCCGCTAGCCGAAGCCCCCTGTCGAGGACGCTCTGCAACTTCTTTTTATGCATTGCGGCGAGGTAACCCCAGACCGGGCAGGCGTAGGTAATGACCGGCAGCAGATACGCGCCGACGATCATCCTACCCAATTTCCTGGTCATGGCTGAGCTGATCAGGAGTGGAAACAGTGCGCACAGGCGAGTGGATGCTCGCTTTAGAACTGTCTGTGCGTGGGTACGCCAGGTGAGCCGACGGTCGAGGTGTAAGCCGAGGTACTTGACCTCGTTGGACCAGCGCAAGTACGTTCTGCCGATACGTAGTTGCCTAACGGGGTTCTTCCGTCGCTTGGAGAATTCGACGGCTACGCTCTTAGTGGCGTTGAGTTGCACTCTCCAATTCTCAGTCCAGTCCACGAGCGTGTCGAGCTGGCGCTGCAGTCGTAGGACGGCCCTTTCCTCATGACGATCGGCCGTAAATACGGCCGTGTCGTCAGCGAAGAGGGCCATCTGGACTCCAGGCTGTCTCGGCACGTCGTTGACGTAGATCGAGAACAGAAGGGGGCCTAGAACACTACCTTGAGGGACGCCGGCTGTGATTCGTCTCTCGGAAGAGACAGAATCGCCAACTCTCACGCAGAAGGTCCTCTCCGTCAGAAAGCTAGCAACCAGATGGAGGTAGCAGTCCGGGAGCTGGACTTCCCTAAGTTTGAATAAAAGGCCATCATGCCATACGCTGTCGAAGGCTTTCTCAACATCTAAGAAACAGCCAACGGTCCGTTCTCTCCGACACCCGGCTTCCGTGATGCTTTCCACCAGTCTCATCAGTTGATGAGTGGTCGAATGCCCCACACGAAAGCCGAACTGTTCGGGGACCAGCACGTCAAAGTTGGTTAGATGCTCTCGTACACGACGCTGCACGAGGCGCTCAAAAACCTTGGACGTAGCGGAAAGTAGGCTGATAGGCCGGAGGTTTTCCGAGCGGGTGGTATCCTTTCCCTGCTTCGGGATCACGATAACCGTCGCCTTTCTCCATTTCTTGGGAAAGTAGGCCAGTCTAAGACACGCGTTGAACAAATCAGTCAAGAATTGAACTCCAGGCTCGGGAAGAAGTCGTAGAGCGGTGTTGGTAACACCGTCCGGGCCTGGAGCCTTTCTTGGCTGAAGTTCAGCGAGCCGATCTGAGACCTCTTCCAAAGAGATGGGTTCGGGCTCCGCCGTGATCGGAAGAGACAGAAAGTCTTCCACAGCCATCTCGACTTGTTCGTCGAAGTCCCAGTCCATGGGCGGGTTGGGAGCGAACTGACGCTCGAAACACAAGCCCAAGTACTCGGCCTTCTCCTCCGGGCGACCCAGGAGTCGACCGAACGGTCCAACAATGGCGGGAAGTGGAGGTCGGCGCCTCCGTCCCGTCAATGCGGTAGGTATTCTGTACGGGTGAGATTGCGGGTCCGCATCCCCCGTTCGGGCCACGTCGAGTTCCCAACAGCTACGTCGGAACGCCTTCAGACTGCCACGCAGTCGTCCGGTGAGCCGATTGTATGCTGCCTTATCGGCCGGATCACGGGTCCTCTGCCAACGTTTCCGGAAGTAATTCCTCTCGCGAGCGAGAAGAGAGACTTCCTCAGGGATGCGTTGGTAGTCAGGCGTGAAGCCAGCTCGCGTACGTGAAGACACGCCTATAGCCGAGATGATTGCCTCTTCGATTCCCGCAACTGCTTCGTCTAGGAGGCGAACGGAATCGAGTGGGGCCGCTGGCGGCAATCTACGGCACAAGGCCGGGCCGTAGCGATCCCAATCGATAACCTTCTGCTTGTCAGAACGTGCATAGGCGTGCTGGGTAGCGACGTGGACCAAGATAGGGTTGTGGTCGGATGTCAGCTCCGTAAGTGAGAATACCTCGACCGGACAGACAATTCCTTGGGTCACCGCGATGTCCAGAACATCGGGAGCCGCGTTAGGCAGTGACGGAAAGAACGTGGGTTGCGCTGGACCAAACACCATCGCCCGGCGCGATTCAACAAAACTGAGCAAGCGCCTCCCGTTCGGAGTAGTCAGGCGACTATTCCAAACGCGATGCTTGCAATTCAGATCGCCGGCCAAAATTACCCTTCGATGGGAATCGAAGATGACGTCCAGGTCGCTGACAAGGAGTTCAGCTTGTGGGGGCTTGTAAGCTGAGACCACGAGGACGCCGCCAAGAGCTCCGTGGACCTCAATGGCGGTGGCCTCTAGGTTGGTAAGCTGCGGCAAAGCGACACGATGATGACCTATGGAGGTCCTCACCGCGATCGCCGTGCCGCCTCCTCGTCGGCCAACTCGGTCATCCCGATAAACCACGTAATTAGGTAATCGAAACCGGTTCGCCGGGGTCAGGTGGGTTTCCCCGAGGAGAAGTACGTCGGGTTTGAACCGAGCCAGGAATTCAAGAAGGTCGGAATGCTTGGTACCGATGTTATTAGCATTCCAGGCTACGAGCGAGAGATCTCGTCTAAGGGCTCGGTTCATAGAAGACCTATGACTTCGCAGGCTTCCACCAAGAGCATGAATCTCTCAGTTGGGTCAGCAGTTTCCAGGCGGGCTCGGATGGACCTGAAGAGAGATGCGACTTTCGGGAGGTCGTAGCTAGACAGAAAGCCGCGGACGAACTGTGCGTCATTGGAACTGACGGACTGGGTGGTTTGCCTGGAAACTGAGGCCGCATAAGAGCGACCAGGTGTTACGGCAGATCGGGTCATGGTGGAAGCCATAGGACCAGGGCCAGACGGTTTTGGATCAGCGGCAGGAAAAGTACGCTGTTGCGCTTCGTCGGACTTATACCGGGAAGCAGGACTTTTCTTGGGCTGTGGGCAGGCAGGAGCTCGGGGCCGAGCATCCGGTGTGGGTATCCCTTTGTTCCTGGGTTTGATGCCTGCTCGCGGAAATCGCGGAGGTGGCAGGGGCGGCGAGGCTACCTCTGGTTCAGAGGCGGGAGTAGGAGGTTCCGCGGAGGTGGAGGGTTCATTCTCCGGCTCCAAAACCGAGATAACAGCTACTGGGCGTGTCTCTGCTGTGGAATGAGACGCGGTACGTTTAGTTGCCTTTGTAGGGGCTGGAGGTGGAGCCGGAGAGGGCGCGCGCCGTGCCGGTTGTGCCTGAGGTTTAGGCCTAGCCTGCATTTTAGGCTGTCTAGGTTGGGGCTGCATAACTGGCTGCCGTGGCTTCGGGAGGGGCCCCTGCGGCTTTTGCTTCCGCAGGAGCTCCGCCTTATAGACCGGGCAGTTTACGTTAGACGCTGCGTGGCCTTGACCACAATTTATGCAGCGAAATTTGGTTTTGTCTGCCACAGTGCAGGCCTGTGTTGAATGTCCCAGAGAACATCGGAGACAGGCCGGGGCATTGCGGCAGACGTCGGTGTGGTGGCCGAACCTCTGGCACCGGTGGCACTGCGCGAGCTTGCCCTGGGGACGACTGGTTTCCACCCTGACGCGGAAGCCAAACAGCCGCGTCAGGTGGAAAATTTTGTCTGCAGCCTCGCCCTTCTCGAGCTGGAGACGGACGAGCGGGAGAGGGACTCGGGTCTCTGAGTGAGTGAACAGGCGGAAAATTGCCTGCACCGGGTACCCGAGGTCGCGGAGTTCCATAAGGATCTCCTGAGGATCAGTGTGCGCGTCAAGCCCTCGCAAAATGACAGACAAGGGCTTGACTCGCTTAGGAGTGAAGGTATGATATTGGAGGTTATGTGCTTGGAGGAAGGCCTCGACCAAGCGATGGTCCTCGAGCTGGCGGACGACAATCCTGACCGTATCACCGCCAAGCAGCTTCAGGTCAAGCTTGTCGGCCGACAGGCCGTGGGCCGCGATCAGCCGTCTGTATAAGGCGGCGACATTGGATACGCTATGGACGTACAGGGGCGGCGCACGACCAACAGCGGCAGCAGCCGGAGCTGCTGTCGAAGTAGTCGGAACCGCGACCTGTGGGCCCTGAGAAGGTCCAATGTCCATGGCCGAGGTCTGTGAGGAAGTGGATCCAGGTGCGTGGGTCCTCTTGGGCTTCTTAGCCGGGCGATTTCGCCGACCAACGGTCGCGAACTCGCCCGACTCGTCTGCCGGCAGAGGGGGAAGCGGGTTGGGGAGAGGATCGTCCGTCTCCATCGCCCGAGGCGAATCGGGCGAGTCGCCCAGATGGGGTAGCAAGGCGGGGCCGAGCGACTCGGCACTTGGGCCGTTGCCTGTAGAAGGCATGCTGGCCAGGTGCGACGGCTGCCGGGCAGAGACTGCTAGGCAGTCACTGCCAGACGCCAGGGATCTCGGGTCCGGCCGAAGCCGGATTACCCGCGCGTCTTCCTTGTTCACGACGATGCGGGAGGAGCTGGGCTAACGACCAGCTTCGTTGAATACCAGTCCTTACCAAGACTGGTGTCCACTGGCCCCTTTACCCCGGCGATATCCTAGCTCGCTTACCACTGGTGGGGGCTTGCAAGGATCGTCCGGGGCAGCGCTACCTAACAGTCGTGAACAAGTTAGGAATTACACACTGGAAATGCGGCACTCACCAGGTGAGCCCAGAGCAATCCACTTCTTTCCTGTCCGGCAAGATGTTGTTCCGGCGCAGGTGGTCCTTAGCAGGGCAACTTCGGCTAGCTGCTTCTTCTACCGGCTACTAAGTTCACCGGCAGCAGCTGGCTTGGTTCCCTCGAAGGAAGATATTCCTCGTCGGAAGGCGAGGTGGCCGAAGGCAGCAAAGCCGTAGAGATGGTCCAGCGAGAGAGCTGAGAGAGCAGTCTAAGAAGAGCAGTCCTGATCAGTCCAAGGCTGGAGCAGAAGTGTCTCTGTGTCCGTTCTGTTCTGCCTGTGTCTCAGTGCGTGCAACAGTGAGTTACTGCTATGATGCCTCTATTTATAACATTTTGTCCGCTTCAGGTGTATCGCACGGACCAATGAGAAGCCAGCTCGTCATACTCAATTCTGATTGGCCATGGAAAATAGACCATGCCAGACACTGTTTAAGGAGATGCTTTCTCCTCGGCGGTTCATACGCCTCTCCCCGCACTGGCCGGACCTGGCGGTCAACCCCTTGGCCGCCCCCTCGAAAAGGCCGAGTTCTTGGCTGACAGTTTAGAGCGTCAGTTCGCTCCCAACCCATCCAAGAACCCGGCCTTCACTGAGCACATCTGCCGCGAGGTAGAGCGCTTTCTATCGGCCGGTATCACAGTCCAACCGGAGCCCATCTCCCCGGAGGAGGTCTCTGAGAGGATTGTTCAGCTCAAGCCCCGGAAGGCGCCTGGCCCGGACGGAGTCATGAATTCCGCCCTCCATCGCCTTCCGGAGCGAGGAACCCAGTTCCTCACTGACCTGTTCAATTCATGCCTCAGACTGGCCTATTTTCCGGTGAAATGGAAAACGGCTACCGTCATTGTGATACCGAAGCCGGGAAAGAATTCTTCTCGAGTGGAGAACCTCAGGCCCATCAGCCTCTTGTCCGCGACGTCCAAGGTTTTTGAGCGTCTGATCCAGCGTAGGATCCGCGACCATCTAGAAAGACTAGACGTGCTGATCCCCGAACAGTTCGGCTTTCGTGAGCTGCACTCCTCGACTCATCAGCTGATGAGACTCGTGGAATGCATAACCGAGGCTGGCTGCCAGGGCAAACAGACGGCTGCGATCTTCCTAGACGTAGAGAAAGCCTTTGACCGCGTGTGGCACGAGGGTGTCCTCTACAAACTCACGGAGGTCCTTCTCCCAGACTGCTACGTTCATTTGATCGGCAGCTTTCTGCGAGACCGTAGCTTCCGAGTGAAAGTAGACCACGCTCTCTCTTCGGAGAGGCGTATTACCGCTGGCGTCCCTCAGGGAAGTGTCCTTGGGCCTCTCCTGTTCTCGTTGTTTGTCAACGACACGCCCCGAGTTCCTGGAGTGAAATTGTCGCTGTTCGCGGACGACACTGCGGCTTTTGCCTCAGAGCCGAACGCGAGTTATGCGGCAGTTAAGCTCCAGCGCCAACTCGACGCGTATGTCGGGTGGACCGATGACTGGAGAGTTGCCGTTAACGCTTCCAAGAGCGCCGCGGTAATATTCTCGCGAAAACGCAAGCGGCCTCGGCCGCTTAAAGTAGGCCCCGTCGAGGTGCCCTGGACCAACAGCGTCAAGTACCTCGGGCTCCACGTGGATTCCCGACTCACCTGGCGAACCCATGCAAATTACATCAGACAAACGCGCTTCGGCGCAACTCAGTAGACTCTGGCCCGTGCTATCTAATCCGGCAATGACCCCCCGGCTAGGTAAGCTCATAGTCAACACGTACGTGTTGCCGGTGATTACCTACGCCTGTCCTGTTTGGGGATACCTGGCTCGTGGTCATAGAATCACGCTCCAGCGCGTACTCGACCGGGGACTGAAGCTCGCGTGCAAAGTCCCCCGGAGGTACTCTTCTCGTCTTTTGAGGAGAGGACTCGGTGTCCGCTCTCTTGATGACACCGTGAGACGCCTGGCGCGACGATTCTATGTTCGTTCCGACAGAGTGACCCACAATTCCCTCATTGCCGGACTTGGTAAATACACCCCGCGACCAGGTGAGTCCTGGAAGCGACCTCGTTTGCTAGTCCCGGTGGTATAATCCACCAATCGCAGGTCGCTTCAGACCCCCCCCCATAAGTAGATAAAAAGTATATATTGAACTCAACCAGACCCAGTGGCATCATAATCACCCTGCGATTGGAAGGAGCAACATCTCTCTTGAGCTCTCTCTTGATGGGAAATTCTTTACATTCTGTGCGTTCTCAGTCTCCGGTTATACCGTGACTTAAACAGTGCGTCCAGTTCAATTACCAGTGTTTGTGCAAGTTTTTCAACAACTACTCAAGAAAATAATAGTGCAGTGTAGTGTTCAGTGCAGTGTTGTGTTCTTGTGCCGTGCAGTGTTTCGTGTGTGTTCCGCTGCTGCCTGGAGCTTGTTGGTAAGTGAGCGACTTTTGTTTTTTGCTTACCGTAGTGCTTGGTCTAGTCCTTAGTTCCGTTCCGCCTAAGGCGTAGGCTTCGCCTCGCCGATGGCTGCCCTCAACCCGTCTTCCGTCGGCCCTTCTCAGGGCCAACCTGCTTCCGTCGGTCCTTCTCAGGACCTCTCAATTCCTGCTCGCGCTCTGGCGCAACCACTCCCGGATGGCCCTTCTCGGGACCACCCTACACCTACCTCCTCGGGGGAAACTCAAGACGTGGACTCGGCCATGGATACTGATGGTGCATGGCAGGCTGTCAGCCGGAAACGGCGTGTCAGTGCCACCTCCACAGAATCCGGTCGGGCTTCGCGTCGAGGCTCAACCGCGGGGCAATCCACCATGGCCTCACAACAACAACAACCTGACCAGCACCGGCGTATCCCGCCTCTGATTTTCGCCCGGCCTTCGGATTGGGCGAATTTCATGCGGCGTTTACACCGTTGCACTCCCTCTGGCACCTTGACTGCTTCGGCTCAAGGTGACAACTCCATCCGCCTCAACCCCACGACCGTGGAGAGCTTTCGTGTAGCGCAGAAGTTCCTCACGGACGCGGGGATCCCGTACCACACCTTTGCCTTGCCGGAGGAGAAGGAACTCAAGGTACAAGTCATAGGTATCCCAGCAGGTACCTCGCCCGAGCTCATTTCCAATGAACTCACAAGTTTGGGCTTTAGGGTTCACAATGTAACGCCTCTCTTCTCCCCCGGCAGGAAACTCGCGCGTAACGCATTCCTGGTGAAAATCCGAAAGGTGGGTGATTACCAGGCCGTATACGACATCAACATGCTATTCTACTTGAAAGTTAGGGTAGAAGCATTCGACGCCCAAGCCGGACCGAAGCAGTGTTACAACTGCCAGAGGTACGGACATTCATCGGCATTTTGCCACCACCCCACCCGCTGTTTGCGCTGTGGCGATAGCCATCGGAAGGACACTTGTCCTCTCGCTCGTGCTGCCGCCACTTGCGCCAACTGCGGGGAACCTCACCCGGCATCATCGAAGTCCTGTCGATTCTATGCTGCGGCTTTGAAGAAACTTTCAAAGTCCTCGCAGCAGCGCGCTACTGCGCCTCCCGCTAGGCCCCAAACATCAAGGCCTGCCGCCTCGGCGGCACCTACTCCCGCTGCGGCACCGGCACTTCTGCCTGCCCCAGCTCGTCCGGCGTCTACCGGGGCGCCCAGCTATGCGGCTGCAGCTGCTTCACAGCCTGCCGCACAGCCCGCGGCCCAGCAACCTAAACCTGCTGCGCTGTCCAAGAAACGAACAAAACCATCTCCCCCAGCTTCCTCGCAGCACACGCCCGCTGCACCACAGCCAGCATCTACTCCAGATGTCCGAGATCCTAGGCAGCCGAAACAAAAGGCCCCTGCCCAGAATGGCATCATGTTCCTGCACCCGGCGCCCAAGCCTCAGGCGGCACCGGCGTCTGCCGCGTCCTCGGACGTGACTTTCGCCGCCCGCGTGCATGCTTGGATCAACGCCTTGATCCCGCAAATTCTCGCTGCCAAGGATGTCCAGTCCTTAATCGTTATCATTCTCACCTCCGTGACCTCGCTTATCCCTCTCGATGGCTAGGCCCTTTCGGCTGGTGGCTTGGAACGCATGTGGCGTTCTATCTCGCCGTGCCGAATTGGCCGCCTTCGTCACCGAATATGACATAGACGTCATACTCCTCAGTGAAACCCACTTAACTCCCGCTCACTCTTTCCAGCTTCCGGCGTACACGACGTACCGCACAGACCGGCCTGGCCAGAACCGGCGTGTCGCATCTGGCGGCACTGCCATTCTGGTTCACAGGCGCATCGCCCACCGCCCCCTGCCGCCTCCGGCGACCCGTCGCTTGGAGGCGACGGCGGTTGCTCTCTGCATCGGGGATCGGGAGGTTCGACTGGTTTCAGTCTACCTCCCCCCTCGAGGTGGAACACCGCCCGACGAGAATGAATGGGACGCTCTCTTAGAAGACCCGTTACCTACCATCGCAGCCGGAGACTTTAATAGTAAGCATCCCCTCTGGAACAGCCGTGTCTCTAACCCTTATGGCCGCTCTCTGTACCAATACGTTCAACGTCATCCTCATGTGAACGCTCTTGGTCCTAGATCACCGACCTATATCCCCAATCACCGGGGACCTCCAGACGTCCTTGACATTGCTGTTGTCAAAGACTTGGCCTACCCTATCGCAATAGAAGCCGTGTCAGACCTCTCGTCTGATCACGACCCGGTATTACTCACTGTTCGGCCCACGCTGGACACACCTCTCCAGCCTCCCCATCGTGTAACGAGAGTCAACTGGCGATCGTTCCACGATGAACTGGGTCGAACAGTACCATCTGACCCCCAGGTCGACATCTCCAGCCCGGATGATGTAGACCGTTTGGCCGACTATCTTCAAGAAGTCGTCACGTCCGCTATGGACAACCACACCTATAACGTCCCTGCGCCCAACAGACGGTCGCAGTTACCTGAAGAGGTGATTCTGGCCATCCGCAACCGGCGCCAGCTCCGCCGGAGATGGCAACAAACCCGGGACCCTGCCGTAAAACGCAGGCTAAACGCCCAATCTGACCTTGTCAAGCAGCTTCTGCTTGATGCCACTGCTCATCGATGGGACTCATATCTTGAGTCTCTGGAAGTCACGCCACAGTCCGTTTTCCGGGCTGCGCGCCGACTCACTGGCGAGAAAAGGACCCGCTACCCCCTACGATCACCGAACGGGATTGTGTACTCCGCGGCCGACAAAGCAGAAGTCTTTGCCGATACCATGGAGGAACAATTTACCGTTCATCGAGGCGTCTGTGACCCCGGCCACTCGGCAGCGGTCGCAGACTTCCTATCTGGATATTTTTCCCGCCCTCCCGCAGACCCGATCGACCCGTTCGACGAGGCTGAAGTTGAAACGGCCATTAGTCGACTGCGCCCCAAGAAGGCGCCCGGCGAGGACCGTATTGGTGCAGCGGCCCTACTCAACGTCCCAGCAAGTCTCGTTTCCCTCATCCACGTGCTGTTCAATGGATGTCTCCGGCTCCATTACTATCCCAGCCCTTGGAAACGAGCCAAAGTCATCATGTTACCTAAGGCTCGCAAGCTGCGTACTCTCCCGGAGAATCATCGACCCATCTCTCTTTTGCCAGTACTATCGAAGGTGTTCGAGCGCCTCCTGCATCGCCGAATTACTCCCCTGCTGGATAATTTCATCCGGCAGGAACAGTTCGGCTTCCGCAGGCAGCATTCGACCACTCTTCAACTTGTCCGAGTTGTCACGCAACTCACTGACGCCATCAACAGGAACCATCAAACTGTCGCCGTCCTTCTGGACGTGAGTAAGGCCTTCGACAAAGTCTGGCACGAAGGCCTTCTCTATAAACTAGCCACCTCCCCTCTCCCTGCCTCATTTGTACATCTGATGCGGTCGTATCTCTGCGACCGCAAATTTAGGATCTGCGTCGACGGGACGTACTCTTCTGTCCGCCCCGTCGCCGCTGGCGTTCCTCAAGGATCTGTCCTCGGCCCCGTTCTGTACCTAGTGTACACGAACGACCTGCCAGTATTGCCTGGAGTCACGCTCTCTCTCTATGCGGACGATGCGATGTACCACACCAGTTCTGCAAACCTTCGTTTTGCGACTGACGTGGTGCAGCGCCAGCTCGCATTACTTCCGGCCTGGCTAAGGAAATGGCGGGTGGCGATCAATACGGAGAAATCCGAGGCGATTGCCTTCTCCCGTCAGCTCACTTCCCGATGCCAGACCCTCTCCCTTGAAGGGAGTCCAATCGCTTGGCAACGTACTGTGAAGTACTTGGGCGTCACTCTTGATCGACGCCTAAGCTTCAGAGCTCACGTATCCACAGTGCTCCAGCGCGCCCGAGGCGTCAAAGCCAAACTCTACCCATTCCTATCGCCTCGAGGGCCACTGCCTGTGCGCACGAAGCTCTCGATTTATCTGCTCTTTTTACGAGCCGTCCTTATGTACGCAGCGCCTGCATTTTGGACCCAACTCGCCCCCGACGTCGTTAAACGCATGGAAGCCTTCCAAGCCCTTACCCTTCGCCTTATCTCCGGCTCTCCCTGGTTTGTAAAAAATGATACTATCAGGCGAGGGCTGAAGATTCCGTCGCTCGATGGATTTGCGCGAACTCTTACGTTCAACCTCTTCCATCGAGCATCCATTTCAGACTTTCCCCACCTCCAACATCTCGATAACGATGATGGACCACCACCAGTCAAACGCCGCCGCCCTCGAGCTTTGCTCGACGACCCACCGTAATTTTAAAATAAATTGCCCTCTCACCATCTGTCCACGCGCCGACCAATCGGATCTCACCACCATCCTTCCAGTCAAATCCGGTCCGTTGCAGGCCGACGGATTGGTCGAGCGTTGTGCCGGCTTTAGGTGTGCCTAGCGCCACCTTCAGTCGGCAACTTCGCCCCTCCAATCTCTCGCCTGCCTCGGTATCGCCATAAGGCAGTCTACCGGACTCTTACCGGGCTGGCGGAAGTGTATCGACCCGTTGTGGGCGAACAGATCCCGCCAATCCGTGCTAAGCGTTCGCGTAGGCTTCCCTCTCAGGCCATTGGTGGATCGCGTCAGCGGTTCAGCCAATCACAGCCCATCTCCTTCACCTCCGCCAAAATAAAAAAGGGGGTACCTATCCTCGCTGCGACAAGTCTCGCTCCAAGCATTACAGAAGCACCAGGCAGTCATCGGGCTCGCCCGGACGCTGCCGTCACTGGGGCACGCACTGTGCTGTGCCCTACTTCAACTTGGCAACTTGGCCAGTGGCAGGAGTCCTTTCTGAGACTCGGGACACTGTACTACTCGCGACCCGCGCTTCGCGCGGGCCGCGCAACCCCCAGTTGTGTGTCGGCGGTTCATAGCGACGGACGCATTCTTATTAATATGGATGGACTCCAGATGCAGGCGAGTGAAGTAACCCCGGACAGAAGACAACACACGGGCTTCATCAAACATCACCCGGTGATCGTCGTGGGACAGAGCGTGTTCAGCAACTGCGGACTTTTCCGGCTGGCCCAGGCGGCAGTATCTCCGATGTTCAGAGAGGCGCGTCCGGACACTACGCTTCGTGGTGCCTATGTAGACCTGGCCACACGTACAAGGAATACTGTACACCCCGCACGACGAGAGTGGATCCCTGGCGTCTTTCACCGGTCGCAGGAACTGTTGGATCTTTTCGGTTGGCTTAAAGATCGTCCTGACGCCCCGCTTACTCAGCAACCTGCCGATGCGGTCAGTCACGCCACGGATGTAGGGCAAGACAGCAGAGCCAACAACCTCAGGCAACTCCGACTGGTCCGGCCTACCAGATCTTCTCGGCCGGGCAGCTCTCCTAACCTCCGCAGCAGAATAGCCGTTGGACTGCAGTGCTTTCTCGAGATGCCGAAACTCATCTTCGAGATACTGGGGCTCACAGATTCTTTTTGCCCGGTCTACCAGAGTCTTCAGCACCGCCCTCTTCTGCCTAGGATGATGATTGGAGGTCTTGTGCAGATATCTGTCGGTGTGCGTTGGCTTCCTATAAACTTTATGTCCCAAGCTGCCATCGGTCCTTTTCAGGACCAACACATCCAGAAAAGCCAATTGATCACCACTCTCGCGCTCCATCGTAAACTGTATGCGCGGGTGTACAGCGTTCAGATGTTCAAGGAAGCGTTCCAACTCTTCATCCCCATGGCTCCAGACCACGAAAGTGTCGTCCACATACCGCAACCAACACTTCGGCTTCAGAGGCGCAGATGAAATTGCCAACTCTTCAAATTTATCCATATAGAAGTTTGCAACCACAGGGCTGAAAGGACTTCCCATGGCGACGCCATCCAACTGTTCATAGAAGCCGCCATTCCACTGGAAGTAGGTCGTTGTTAGGACCTGCCGGAACAAAGCAGTGATGTCCGCCGAGAACAGGTCACCCAAATACCCCAAGACCTCCTGAACAGGGACCATGGTGAAAAGAGAGACCACATCAAAACTCACGAGAAATCGCCAGGCTCCAGCACCAACTCCCGGATCCTCCGAAGGAAATCAGAAGAGTCCCGGACGAAAGAATCCGTCTGCCCGATGTGCGGCTTGAGCAATCCAGTGAGGTGCTTTGCCAAGGTGTAAGTAGGCGAGCCAATAGCACTGACGATGGGCCTCAGCGGAACGTCTTCCTTGTGGATATTCGGTAAACCATAGAGACGAGGGGGAAGGGCCTCCGAACACCGGACGGCCGTCTTCACATCAGGCGCCAGAGAAGATTGCTTAACCAAAGAATCCGTTTTTCTCAGAACAGTTGTAGTCGGATCTTTGTTCAGCCTCCGATAAGTGGCCAGATCTAATAAACCTTCAATCTTCCGCTGGTAGTCTTCGGTGTTCAAGACCACAGTGGCACTCCCCTTATCCGCCGGCATAATGACAATGGATTCATCCCTTTTTAATTCCCTCAAGGCTCGCAACTCCGCCGACAGAAGATTGCATTTTGGCGGAGCGGCCCTTCTAAGGGCCCTAGAAGCTTCCATACGTATTTCATCTGCCTGGTCTCGGGGTAGTCCTCGGATGCCTGCCTCCACGCTCGCCACTATTTCCTCCACCGGTACTGTCTTTGGGGTAACCGCAAACTTCTCACCTTTGGCTAACACCGAGGTCTCATGTGGTGTTAGTTGACGGTTCGATAGGTTTACAACCATCCTGTCACTATCCAGTGTTCTTCCCCTGATGTTCTGGGAAGCGAACCGCTCGAATTTTTCACGCTGTCTCTGACTAGTACTGGCATGACACGACTCAAAAGCATTATAAGTGAGCCCATCCAACATCTCCCAATCATGTCGTTGGAGGGTACTGCTGAGATGTAAATGCAGTTTAAACAGGTCTTGGTCATTTAATGCCAACTCTTTTCTCGTGTAGTGTATTTTCCGTTCTTCTGTATATCCTGTTGGCCTGTGGTGTATTAAATAAGTGTCTATGTCGTAGGAACCTAGGAACGGTTCCCGAGTCTCTACATCGAAGTAAAAAGGCCAAGGAACACAGCAGACTGGCTTTCTTCTTGCGTAGCGTCTCCAGTTTTTTAATTTTCTTTAAAACCTCCTCCCCGTAGAGGTTCTTAATCTTAGTGCGTTGGCTTTCACGGCCGGTGTCATTACGATTATTTTCTAAAACTTCCGGGCTGAAAGGCCGTGGTCGATTGCTTAAAATGCTGCTAAACGTTTCGGCCGCACCACCGGTGGCCATCTTCAGTAGCAAAAGAAAGAAATGTGTTCGAATAGATGATACGCCGAACACGTCTCCCAATGGACTGGGAACAAGCAACAGTGAGTTACTGCTATGATGCCTCTATTTATAACATTTTGTCCGCTTCAGGTGTATCGCACGGACCAATGAGAAGCCAGCTCGTCATACTCAATTCTGATTGGCCATGGAAAATAGACCATGCCAGACACTATTTAAGGAGATGCTTTCTCCTCGGCGGTTCATAGCGACGGACGCATTCTTATGAATATGGATGGACTCCAGATGCAGGCGAGTGAAGTAACCCCGGACAGAAGACAACACGCGGGCTTCATCAAACATCACCCGGTGATCGTCGTGGGACAGAGCGTGTTCAGCAACTGAAGATGGCCACCGGTGGTGCGGCCGAAACGTTTAGCAGCATTTTAAGCAATCGACCACGGCCTTTCAGCCCGGAAGTTTTAGAAAATAATCGTAATTCACCATGATTTATTTAGTCTGATCAACTACTATTACTATCATTATTATACAATCAATCCACCTTGCATACCCACATTGTTTACATAAAATACATAGTACAACATAATCTACTACACAAATATATTTAACATTACTACACAAGTATATACCATCCAAATTATTATTCATTCTTGTTTACCATAAATCATTTCACAATACAGTCTCTTTGGAAACCACACTATTCACATAATTAAATGTTCATAACAACAACTGTTTAACCACCATCATCGAATAATAATCTGATCTTACTACTACTATACAAATCATTTACAATTAAATACATATTGCTATTATAATTATAATAGTCATCATCATTACTTTTTTCCATTGTATCAATATAGTAACTATAAATATTATTGCATACTATCAATTCAAAATTCCTGTCGAAATTGGGTATGGTAAATTCTCCTTTAATATTTTCCGTTAAAGTCAGGTAAGTTATAGTATCATCTACATTATCATCATATACTGCTGCTACATCAGTTTCAACACCAGGTAAGATTTCAATATAATTATCCACACTCTCTACACCTAACCTTTCTACTAATTCTTTATAATTTCTACCAACCTTAAACAACTCTATCTCCCCATCTAAATACCACTCTGTCTCTCAAAATATCTCTCACCATAACGCCATCTCACACTTTCTCTACCATCCCATGCAGAGGGCACTAAATCATCACAAAAATTCAGGGAACAATTTGAAGACCTCATGTCTTCCAATACTAAGGGACTCTTGCCCTTCAACAACAACAGTGAACATCTTGGTTCATGATAAACCCGGGGAAAATTTACCCCCCTGCACCCCTCTACCTGTAAACTCTCTCTACACTTTCTCGCTAACTCATTAACACTCACTAACATTCCATTATTAAATTCTACTCCCCCTAAAACTTCATCAGCAGTCTCAATATTCACAACCTTACTCTCTAACACCATATTTTTAATTATATTATCATTTTTCTCACCCCTACTTACCGTATTATATGTTAACTGATTGTCTTTATTTCCGTTTAATTGCTCGGTCTCTTCACCACTTTCTACCCCCATTTTAATCTCATAATTATCATCAACACTATTAATTTTCATTATATCACTTTTAAATACTTCATCTACTTTAATAATTCTGCTTTCTAAACTGTCTATTTGCGTATTGACCGCTTCTAATATTCTATCGGTTATTGTTTCAAATTTTTCATTAATTTTTTCGAATTTATCGTTAATTTTGTCACACTTACTATCTATGTTTAACAGCAACTGCATCATTGCCATTATCTCATCTGTTTTGCTCTCATACCGAGTTGGGATGGGTGTTAATTGAACTGTATTTAATTCAACTGATTCGGTGGCACTAGGCTCATCGATCTGACTAATTGGTGTTGAGTGAACTCCCATCTCACTTGTAAATTTGTCGTCAGTCAAGCTGACTTCCCCGTTATTTGCTATCTCAAAAAAATATATATATATTTTTTTTTTCAAAATACTAATATATTACACATACTTATTACCTAACAAGGTATTATATTTACCCATACTACACATGATCACAACATAACCTTATCCTTGTACATCTATTTTCACGTACATCAAAAAAATTTTTTATTTCATCTCAAACAACCGTCCTGTTCCTCAAGACAGGTCTACATTTGCATAAATTTTATTTGTGCAAATGGTCCCTCTGTTTGGGCGACATTGTTAAATTTTATTTATTTTATTAATTTAACTTTATTAATGTACTTTGTGTTTACAACTTTCGACTCTGATAGCCGCCATGTTGTCTACTACCAACTTAATTTTACTTACCGGATCCAGGATCTGAATTAGACATGCTGAAAACAAGATGGTTGCTTGGAATAACTAAGTCGTTTATAAGTTTACTAAACATTAAATTTTATTGATCTTTCTTTGTTTTTTGGTTTTTCTTACTCAGCCCCTTTTAATTCAAATACTTCTTAATTTTTTACATAGAATTAATTTTCTTCTATTTCCCCAGTTAACATATTCAAAAGAAAATCATTTCAGACAAAAAACTTGTTAATGAACAAGGATTATTTGCACATTTAATTTTCTTATGCGGGTCATCTACCCTCTAAATAAAATAATAAGTTCTTAAAATTCTAATCAAAATTTATTATTGAGCACAAACTAGCGCTTCACACACACATTTACTTTTCATAACTTACATAATTTTTGTTTAAAACCCCCTTTGTGAGCTCACTATTTTTAAGTTAAACGTATATTCTAGGGTGCCATTTTTCTTTTCGTTTCTTTTTTTTCTATTTTGAATGATTGTAAAATTTAGATTTCTTCTTATATTTCTTTTCAAGATTTCAATGTTAACTTGTCTGCAGTTGAGTTCCAAAATCAGTTCGTCCTCCGTACGTCTCCTTTCATCACTCCACACATTTCATTCTTTGATTTTAGCTCTCGCCCGATCACTCGAAACTGTTAATGGAATACAACTGTTCCTTCATTTTATTTATTTAACACTCCGGTTGTTGATTCACGTATATTTTTACATTTTTGGATTATTATGGGCGCTCGTATATTTGTTTTCGAGACTTTTACGTGTTATTCGCACAAGTTGTTATTGCAGACTGGGGCTAGATGAACGGCTTTGAAATCTGAGATGGAAGGGGGCTCACGTGAAGACTTTCATTGTTTTCTGAATATGCGACGAACCAATTTTCAAGGCGAGGCTAACTACGCATCGCATTGCACGTGACGTATTTACAGACTTGGCCGTTATGTAACTGGTGACTTCATCGGTCAAAGTTCGTTTGGCTATGTTTAATTTTTTTTTTTTGCTGGTCGGAATGTTGACCTTGGCTCACTTTCAATCGCTGGCTTACTACGTTTTATAAAATTTTACAATTATTATTTATGTTGTTACCCCAAAATTATTATTTATTCTTTTGTTTCCCCAAGATTACCCTGGGTAGGCCTAAATGTCCCGTTACAATACCCCCTCAATGAGAAGTTTTATGCCGGAGCATAAAAACTCTCCTTGACACTCTCATACTTCCTAAAGGGATCAGTCAGGATATGTCGCCACAACCCCCTTTACGTTTTATAATAAAAAATCATGGTTAAGTTACCCCTGGTCCAGTGACTGTGACCGCACCTGAATGACCTTACTGGACTTCTCTCTCGAGATCCCAACACCGCAAGGCCAGACAGGCATTTGACGCTCCTGCTCTGACGCGCTGGCCAGCACAGGAGCGCCGCCACAGCATCACCAGACACTGAAACATCAAATAAAAAAAAATCAAATTGTGCCCTAGTATAATAACATATCCCTAACTGATCTGTTTCCCCTTAGCTGCGCACTGGTTTGCATTAAGAAGCACTGATTTTCTTGACCTAGTAATATATAATCTTATATCTACTGCATAGACTTTTCATCCCCTTAATTCGTTCCACATTTCATAAAAATTTTCGATTTCAATTGACAATAATTAAGCCTTTCCCATTTTACAAGAAGAAGTATAAAACCTTACATTAACACAATAATATCTCAAAATAATTAAACACATTATTAAAAGCCAAAAAATCAATCAACCAAATACAATTTATTTATATCTCCCTTCTTCTACAATTCTTAACCCTTTCCCATTTTATATCTAAAATAATTCAGAATCATTTAATACATTATAAAATATTATTATTAACAGAAATTCTATTTATCCGGTGCTGTTAATAATAATCATCCCCTTTTCTCCTCCACACACACTATTTCCCCCCTGGACTGTTGCGTCCAGTTGCCTCCACAAGGGCTGAGGCGGAAGGAGTGAGCACTTTTTTCTTTTCTCTCACTCCCATCCTTGCTTCAGCATTACAAGAAACTTCAGGGTAAGTACCCCTACTCATTACTTTACTATATGCCCCTAAGGTCTACCACCCCTATTTGGGTGAAAATAGCCTGTGTTCAAAATAATCTTAGATTCCCTGATTAAACCCCATTAAATTTCCAAAGTACACCAATTTCAAAGGCAACCAACTATGGTCAGTTTTACAATAATTCTGCCCACAGCTGATTGTCATCCAAAACCACGATCTGGGTTGGTAAGGCCGAGATCGCCCGAAATGTAGGGAATCATATTTAAAACATGTTATACACAATACAATTACATGTTTAGATTCCTACACACTAACATAATACAACATAATAAAACATAGTACACTCATAATTAACATTGTGATTATTACATGAAAATAAACAATTCACAATATTTAAGTTTGACCAAAAATTACACACCTTACAGCTTTACTTTAGTTTCAAATTCTATTAAATCTTTCACTTATTTCATTTATTATTACATTTCCACTATGAATTTTTATTTCACATTTTCATCATTAATTGGTTTGGTTGATCCTCCGTCATTCACAATGATTTGATTTATTGAATGGGCATTTATATATATAACCTTACTCACCTTCTTCCTTCTAACAACCACTAACAGATTTACATCGGGTGACACCAATCTCTCAATAATATTTACCTCCACTAATTTCTCTAACTCCACTTAATTTATTCTCCTCTTATAACAAAGTACCTGATACCCTTCTTGTACATAGGATGTGTGTTCCCTTCCCTTATACTCATTAGTTCCTGGCCTCTCATAGTACACTCATAATTAACATTGTGATTATTACATGAAAATAAACAATTCACTTTTAAGTTTGACCAAAAATTACACACCTTACAGCTTTACTTTAGTTTCAAATTCTATTAAACCTTTCAATTATTTCATTTATTATTACATTTCCACTATGAATTTTTTATTTCACATTTTCATCATTAATTGGTTTGGGTGATCCTCTGTCATTCACAATGATTTGATTTATTGGATGGGCATTTATATATATAACCTTACTCACCTTCTTCCTTCTAACAACCACTAACAGATTTACATCGGGTGACACCAATCTCTCAATAATATTTACCTCCTCTAATGTCTCTAACTCCACTTAATTTATTCTCCTCTTATAACAAAGTACCTGATACCCTTCTTGTACATAGGATGTGTGTTCCCTTCCCTTATACTCATTCCCTCATTAGTTCCTGGCCTCTCCCAGGTAACTCCGCCAAACCTCATTTAAAACTATTCACCCCCGCCACAACGTCTTGCGTTGAGGACTCCATACACCTCCACCCTCACTACAAAATTTCACCACCACCTATTTACTCTCCAATTACATTACTCTCACTTTCTCTACATAAATGCATTCTCACTACTGTGCCCCTACTACTGACCCGTTTCTGTATTATTTTTATTCTAAAAATTCTTATTTTGTCTAACACCCATTTAAAATTAACTTTGACTGAATGCCTTATTGAAATAATTATTATCACCCAAACTCCATCTTTTACCACATTTTACATTAATATGATCATTGAAAATTACACTAGAAAATTCATAACAACCTCAAATTAATTCAATCACCTAATTTAACCTTTTAAACTCATTAAATGTTATTATTATACCTCCACAACTAAACACCTTCTACGTTTACTCATTTACTATTTATTATCAAGTTCAAATCTTATAAAAATCATTTAAATTCATTATCAAAATTCATTTATACAACATTAATTAATTTATTTATTTATCTCAAATTATCTAATTCAATCAGTATCTTTTTAAAACACTAAGTTTTGTAATTACAATTCCAAAACAATTATAATTTAGTTATTTGCATGATAAACTTCACCATGATTTATTTAGTCTGATCAACTACTATTACTATCATTATTATACAATCAATTCACCTTGCATACCCACATTGTTTACATAAAATACATAGTACAACATAATCTACTACACAAATATATTTAACATTACTACACAAGGATATACCATCCAAATTATTAATCATTCTTGTTTACCATAAATCATTTCACAATACAGTCCCTTTGGAAACCACACTATTCACATAATTAAATGTTCATAACAACAACTGAGATCCATGAGATCTATATGGCGTGGACAAGTAAAGACGCGCGCGATATACCACCCGATCATATTAATCATATTTGTCATCCAAATAGAAAAGTTGGACTTGTTACTTGTTTAATATGTGATAGTGTTTTCTGCAAGTCTTATTTTACAAGAGAAGTGAACGAAGGAAAAGGATTCTTTATCTCTAGACACATAATTGTGTGCCCTGTACATCTTAACCTATCTTTTGTTGACATTCAACTATGTGACCAGGATACTGATATTGAACATAGTAATCTCAAAAAAAAATTGTTAATTATTCAAAAACATCTAGAAAATATTAAAAATGGTCTAAGTGTGACTCAAGATGGTGTAAGTGATAATATGGATACAGATGATAAAGGTGAGGATGATGCTGTATCTATCGTATCAATTGCCAGTGAAAAAAAATAAAAACCGTAAGTGTGAACAAAATTTTGAATGTGAGGATTGTCAGGACTATATAAGAGAATTAAACTATGAAAAAAAAATTAATAGTGAATTAGTGAAACAAAATAATGAGCTACGTGAACATAACCATGAGTTGCGTGAAAATAACAGTTTCTTAAGATCATCTGCTGTAAATGTTGAAAAAAATTATGTAGACATTAAAAATTCGTATGCTGATGCTGTGCTAAATTTACCTAAAAAGCAAGAATGTGCTCGTTTGACAATAAAGCCAAAGGAAAATTTCAAAGGCGATGCCCTAAATATTATCAAAGTGCAAATTCAACCAAAACTAATGCCAAAGTTCTAAAAATTAACAAAGTCAATAATGGTACAGTTTTTCTAAAGTGTATAAATGAGCAAGATTCTGAAAAAATACTAAAGGTTATAAACAGTGAAATATTGACAGCTGAAGCATGTGTTAAAAAAAATCTGCAAATAAAAATAACAAACATATCAGAAGATGTCGATAAAGTAGAACTCGAGAATGATATCATACATAGAAATGAATTACCATCAAATAGTGTAAACATTGTACACAAATACAAACAGAGAAACAATAATTATGCTGCGCTAGCAGAAGTAACCTCTGATGCATATGCCAAGATAATGAAGAATAAATCTGTTTTTATTGGATATGAAAACTGCAGAGTGTATGACAATTTTAATATCAAATGTTGTAAAAACTGTTGTGGGTATAACCATTAATTGAGAAAGTGCAAAGACACTTTTAAAAGACAACAATCATGCTACAAATGTTCAGGTAACCATGATGCTACAGTATGTACCTCTGATATAAATAAATGTATTAATTGTATTAATGCTAACAAATACTTAACTAAAAAAAGATCCATAGATCATTCTGCAAATGATATTCAAAACTGTGAAAGTTATAAAGTAAGATGGGAGCAGTATATTTGTGATACAAACTACCCCTGGAAACCAGAACCTCCATTTAATTACGTTAGGCCTACAACTAGTTGATTAGATAAAATTTTGTATTTAAAAGGAAAAATCAAAAATCAAAATTAACCTATAAATAAATTTTTTATGGAAATACAAGAATATAACCTTAATGATGAATTAATTTTTAATAATACAGAAGAGATAAATCTCAACCCCATTTTTTGTGACTCTGAGCTTCTGACCCTACATGTCAACATCAGAAGTATACAGAAAAATATTTTAAAACTTGAAACTATGTTAAGTTCTTTTAAACATAAACCAGATGTGATAATATGCACTGAAGCTTGGCTCATGGATAATATTAAGCTTATAAATATAACAGGTTATACACATTTTAAAAATAACAGCAGAATAAATAAAGCAGATGGAGTGATTATTTATGTAAAAAGTAACCTACAGTATCAAACCATTAATGAACAATTTAATGATTTAAAAATCACTAGTCTGCTCATAGAATTAAAAAAATAAAAGTATTTTCAAAATTTCTGAACTATATCGTTGTCATGATTATCAGATTGACAAATTCATTAAAGATCATGAAAAATTTATCTTAAGTAACAAAACTGTTGCAAACCACATGATTTTGGGTGATGTTAACTTAGATCTCATTGAGTTTAATGAAAAAACTGAGGATTATTTCTACCAATTACTGCAAAATGGTTATGAATCGATGATAAATACTTGTACTTATCCTATAAAGAATTATAAAGATGGAACTTGCATTGACCATATTTTCATGAAAGGAATATACACAGCAAAATCTGGTAAATTAATTGACTCAATCACAGACCACTACCCCGTTTTAATATCACTACATGGAAACAACATAAAATGCAAACTTACAGTATCTTTTGAAATAAACAAAAAAAGATTTTTGGAGCTGTGTGCTTCAGAACAATGGCAACAAGTCTGTAATACACCAAATAACAATGAAGCATTAGAATTGTTAATAAACAAGATTCAAACTATCAATGAACTTTCACACAAAACTAGGCCAAAAATTCAAAAACCAAGAAAGACCTGGATTACCCCTGCTCTCATTAATTCAGTTAATAACAAAAACAAATTATATAAAGCCTGGAAGAATAGTCAAGATGACTTGCTAAAAAAAGAGCTGTACTTAAATTACGAAAAACGACTTAAATCATTACTTAGGACTGCTAAAAATAGGCATGAAGAAAAACAACTACAAAACGCTGATTCTAAAAAAATGTGGAGATATGTTCATCTAAAATTAGATCGTAATTCAAAAAATAGACAAATAAATGATATTTTGATTAATAATAAACTTAACAGCAATGACTGGACAAAGGCTAATTATTTTAATGAATTTTTCAGCACAATAGTATCTAGGCTGAATGAAAGTGCGACTCCTCCTATTCTGCAGCATGAAATACCAGATATATCAATTAATCAGCATACTATGTTTCTAACACCAACAAATGAGTCAGAAGTTTACCAAACTATTCGTGAACTCAAAAATAAACCTGGTGGGTGTGATGAAATTCATGCCCATACAGTTAAGCTAGCTGCTCCGTTCATAACTCCTGCTTTGACTCACATTATTAATACTGCTATGATACAAGGTACATGTCCATATCAATTTAAGAACGCTGTAATTTGTCCTATATATAAGGAAGGTGTAAAAAGTTTGGTTAACAATTATCGACCGATCGCACTGATATCAAATCTAGCTAAGATTTTTGAAAAAATTATTTTTACCAGATTATTTAAATTTGTAAAGAACCATAACCTGTTAAGTGCTAAAAAATTTGGCTTTCTCAAGAAGAAAGGTACAGATGATGCTATAGCCCTACTTAGCAAATTTATTTATGAAAATCTAAGTATTAGCATACCAACTGTTGTAACTTTTTTGGACTACTCCAAAGCTTTTGACACTGTCGATCATGGCATACTTATATCCAAATTACAGAATATGGGAATAAGAGGTGTAAGCTTATCCCTGATAGCCAGTTATTTACATGACAGGACACAAGTTGTAAAGGTGAATGGGACTAGAAGTCAGCCTATTAAAACAAATGTTGGAGTGCCCCAGGGCTCTATATTAGGACCTTTATTGTTTATTTTATATATCAATGACTTACTAGTGTTACAAGATGTATTAATAGCATATGCTGATGATACAGCAGTACCAATGAAAGCAAAGACATGGCCTGAACTTGCTACAGATATGTCAACTAAATTAGATATTATATACTCTTGGCTCTATCACAATAATCTAGTACTCAACATAAGCAAGTCTGTTTTTATCACCTTTGGAAATTATAGAGACTCTGTTCCGCATTACTTTGAAATTAAGATAAATGGTCAAAAATTGAAAAGAGTTAAATCTAGTAAATATCTAGGAATAACATATGACTTTAACATGAAGTGGGATGTACATGTGGCTAACATTGTAAAAAAAACCAAATACTTAGTCTACGTTTTTTACAGACTTAAACAAATTTTATCAAAAAAGCAACTAATACAAATATACTGTGGACTATTCCATAGTGTGGCAGGGTATGCTATCATAGGCTGGGGGGGTCTATATAAATCATCTCTAGACGCATTGGATCGGCTGCAAAAGTGTATTCTTAAAATTATAGGAGTCAATGAACAAGATTCGAATAAACCATTAAATATTAAACAGGTGTTTGTAGTGAATTCTATAGTTTATCAATACAATGATCTAAAAAGTGAGTTTTTGCAAAATCGAATCAACACACGGTATAAAAATATTATATTGCCGCGACACCTATTAAGTATTGGGCAAAGAAGCTATGTGTATTATGCCATAAAATATTTTAATGAATTACCTAATGAACTGAAAAATCTAAGTGTAAATATAAAAGTGCTTAAAAAAAAAATCAAAGAAAAAGTTAGGAACATTGTTATTGAATAATCAAAAAAACAGTATATTATGATATGGACCTTTTTTTCTCTTTTTTTTTCATTTATTTATTGAATTGTGTTATAGTACAAACTAAAATTTTGTTAAAATTGAAAAATAATTTATTTTTAATATTTACTATGATCGGTGAGGTAAAACTCACAATTAGTATTAAGTATATAAATATTAATTCTAAGGACCAACCTATGTACGGGCATTTATGCCCCCTATAGGTCCTTTATTGTATAATTTTTATTATATGTAAAATTGGTAATAAATATTATTATTATTATTATTACAACTGTTTAACCACCATCATCGAATAATAATCTGATCTTACTACTATACAAATCATTTACAATTAAATACATATTGCTATTATAATTATAATAGTCATCATCATTACTTTTTTCCATTGTATCAATATAGTAACTATAAATATTATTGCATACTATCAATTCAAAATTCCTGTCGAAATTGGGTATGGTAAATTCTCCTTTAATATTTTCCGTTAAAGTCAGGTAAGTTATAGTATCATCTACATTATCATCATATACTGCTGCTACATCAGTTTCAACACCAGGTAAGATTTCAATATAATTATCCACACTCTCTACACCTAACCTTTCTACTAATTCTTTATAATTTCTACCAACCTTAAACAACTCTATCTCCCCATCTAAATACCACTCTGTCACTCAAAATATCTCTCACCATAACGCCATCTCACACTTTCTCTACCATCCCATGCAGAGGGCACTAAATCATCACAAAAATTCAGGGAACAATTTGAAGACCTCATGTCTTCCGATACTCAGGGACTCTTGCCCTTCAACATCAACAGTGAACATCTTTGTTCACGATAAACCCGGGGAAAATTTACCCCCCTGCACCCCTCTACCTGTAAACTCTCTGTACACTTTCTCTCTAACTCATTAAAACTCACTAACATTCCATTATTAAATTCTACTCCCCCTAGAACTTCATCAGCAGTCTCAATATTCTCAACCTTACTCTCTAACACGATATTTTTAATTATATTATCATTTTTCTCATCCCTACTTACCGTATTATATGTTAACTGATTGTCTTTATTTCCGTTTAATTGCTCGGTCTCTTCACCACTTTCTACCCCCATTTTAATCTCATAATTATCATCAACACTATTAATTTTCATTATATCACTTTTAAATACTTCATCTACTTTAATAATTCTGCTTTCTAAACTGTCTATTTGCGTATTGACCGCTTCTAATATTCTATCGGTTATTGTTTCAAATTTTTCATTAATTTTTTTGAATTTATCGTTAATTTTGTCACACTTACTATCTATGTTTAACAGCAACTGCATCATTGCCATTATCTCATCTGTTTTGCTCTCATACCGAGTTGGGATGGGTGTTAATTGAACTGTATTTAATTCAACTGATTCGGTGGCACTAGGCTCATCGATCTGACTAATTGGTGTTGAGTGAACTCCCATCTCACTTGTAAATTTGTCGTCAGTCAAGCTGACTTCCCCGTTATTTGCCATCTCAAAAATATATATATATTTTTTTTTCAAACTACTAATATATATTACACATACTTATTACCTAACAAGGTATTATATTTACCCATACTACACATGATCACAACATAACCTTATCCTTGTACATCTATTTTCACATACATCAAAAAAATTTTTTATTTCATCACAAACAACCATCCTGTTCCTCAAGACAGGTCTACATTTGCATAAATTTTATGCATAAATTTTACGCCTCCATTCGGGCGACATTGTTAAGTTTTATTTATTTTATTAATTTAACTTTATTAATGTACTTTGTGTTTACAACTTTCGACTCTGATAGCCGCCATGTTGTCTACTACCAACTTAATTTTACTTACCGGATCCAGGATCTGAATTAGACATGCTGAAAACAAGATGGTTGCTTGGAATAACTAAGTCGTTTATAAGTTTACTAAACATTAAATTTTATTGATCTTTCTTTGTTTTTTGGTTTTTCTTACTCAGCCCCTTTTAATTCAAATACTTCTTAATTTTTTACATAGAATTAATTTTCTTCTATTTCCCCAGTTAACATATTCAAAAGAAAATCATTTCAGACAAAAAAATTGATAATGAACAAGGATTATTTGCACATTTAATTTTCTTATGCGGGTCATCTACCCTCTAAATAAAATAATAAGTTCTTAAAATTCTAATCAAAATTTATTATTGAGCACAAACTAGCGCTTCACACACACATTTACTTTTCATAACTTACATAATTTTTGTTTAAAACCCCCTTTGTGAGCTCACTATTTTTAAGTTAAACGTATATTCTAGGGTGCCATTTTTCTTTTCGTTTCTTTTTTTTCTATTTTGAATGATTGTAAAATTTAGATTTCTTCTTATATTTCTTTTCAAGATTTCAATGTTAACTTGTCTGCAGTTGAGTTCCAAAATCAGTCCGTCCTCCGTACGTCTCCTTTCATCACTCCACACATTTCATTCTTTGATTTTAGCTCTCGCCCGATCACTCGAAACTGTTAATGGAATACAACTGTTCCTTCATTTTATTTATTTAACACTCCGGTTGTTGATTCACGTATATTTTTACATTTTTGGATTATTATGGGCACTCGTATATTTGTTTTCGAGACTTTTACATGTTATTCGCACAAGTTGTTATTGCAGACTGGGGCTAGATGAACGGCTTTAAAATCTGAGATGGAAGGGGGCTCACGTGAAGACTTTCACTGTTTTCTGAATATGCGACGAACAAATTTTCAAGGCGAGGCTAACTACGCATCGCATTGCACGTGACGTATTTACAGACTTGGCCGTTATGTAACTGGTGACTTCATCGGTCAAAGTTCGTTTGGCTATGTTTAATAGTTTTTTTTTTGCTGGTCGGAATGTTGACCTTGGCTCACTTTCAATCGCTGGCTTACTACGTTTTATAAAATTTTACAATTATTATTTATGTTGTTACCCCAAAATTATTATTTATACTTTTGTTTCCCCAAAATTACCCCGGGTAGGCCTAAATGTCCCGGTACAATACCCCCTCAATGAGAAGTTTTATGCCGGAGCATAAAAACTCTCCTTGACACTCTCATACTTCCTAAAGGGATCAGTCAGGATATGTCGCCACAACCCCCTTTACGTTTTATAATAAAAAATCATGGTTAACTTACCGCTGGTCCAGTGACTGTGACCGTACCTGAATGACCTTACTGGACTTCTCTCTCGAGATCCCAACACTGCAAGGCCAGACAGGCATTTGACGCTCCTGCTCTGACGCGCTGGCCAGCACAGGAGCACCGCCACAGCATCACCAGACACTGAAACATCAAATCAAAAAAATCAAATTGTGCCCTAGTATAATAACATATCCCTAACTGATCTGTTTCCCCTTAGCTGCGCGCTGGTTTGCGTTAAGAAGCACTGATTTTCTTGACCTAGTAATATATAATCTTATATCTACTGCATAGACTTTTCATCCCCTTAATTCGTTCCACATTTCATAAAAATTTTCGATTTCAATTGACAATAATTAAGCCTTTCCCATTTTACAAGAAGAAGTATAAAACCTTACATTAACACAATAATATCTCAAAATAATTAAACACATTATTAAAAGCCAAAAAATCAATCAACCAAATACAATTTATTTATATCTCCCTTCTTCAACAATTCTTAACCCTTTCCCATTTTATATCTAAAATAATTCAGAATCATTTAATACATTATAAAATATTATTATTAACAGAAATTCTATTTATCCGGTGCTGTTACTAATAATCATCCCCTTTTCTCCTCCACACACACTATTACCCCCCTGGACTGTTGCGTCCAGTTGCCTCCACAAGGGCTGAGGCGGAAGGAGTGAGCACTTTTTTCTTTTCTCTCACTCCCATCCTTGCTTCAGCATTACAAGAAACTTCAGGGTAAGTACCCCTACTCATTACTTTACTATATGCCCCTAAGGTCTACCACCCCTATTTGGGTGAAAATAGCCTGTGTTCAAAATAATCTTAGATTCCCTGATTAAACCCCATTAAATTTCCAAAGTACACCAATTTCAAAGGTAACCAACTATGGTCAGTTTTACAATAATGCTGCCCACAGCTGATTGTCATCCAAAACCACGATCTGGGTTGGTAAGGCCGAGATCGCCCGAAATGTAGGGAATCACATTTAAAACATGTTATACACAATACAATTACATGTTTAGATTCCTACACACTAACATAATACAACATAATAAAACATAGTACACTCATAATTAACATTGTGATTATTACATGAAAATAAACAATTCACAATATTTAAGTTCGACCAAAAATTACACACCTTACAGCTTTACTTTAGTTTCAAATTCTATTAAATCTTTCACTTATTTCATTTATTATTACATTTCCACTGAATTTTTATTTCACATTTTCATCATTAATTGGTTTGGTTGATCCTCCGTCATTCACAATGATTTGATTTATTGAATGGGCATTTATATATATAACCTTACTCACCTTCTTCCTTCTAACAACCACTAACAGATTTACATCGGGTGACACCAATCTCTCAATAATATTTACCTCCACTAATTTCTCTAACTCCACTTAATTTATTCTCCTCTTATAACAAAGTACCTGATACCCTTCTTGTACATAGGATGTGTGTTCCCTTCCCTTATACTCATTAGTTCCTGGCCTCTCATAGTACACTCATAATTAACATTGTGATTATTACATGAAAATAAACAATTCACATTTAAGTTTGACCAAAAATTACACACCTTACAGCTTTACTTTAGTTTCAAATTCTATTAAACCTTTCAATTATTTCATTTATTATTACATTTCCACTATGAATTTTTTATTTCACATTTTCATCATTAATTGGTTTGGGTGATCCTCCGCCATACACAATGATTTGATTTATTGAATGGGCATTTATATATATAACCTTACTCACCTTCTTCCTTCTAACAACCACTAACAGATTTACATCGGGTGACACCAATCTCTCAATAATATTTACCTCCACTAATGTCTCTAACTCCACTTAATTTATTCTCCTCTTATAACAAAGTACCTGATACCCTTCTTGTACATAGGATGTGTGTTCTCTTCCCTTATACTCATTCCCTCATTAGTTCCTGGCCTCTCCCAGGTAACTCCGCCAAACCTCATTTAAAACTATTCACCCCCACCACAACGTCTTGCGTTGAGGACTCCGTACACCTCCACCCTCACTACAAAATTTCACCACCACCTATTTACTCTCCAATTGCATTACTCTCACTTTCTCTACATAAATGCATCCTCACTACTGTGCCCCTACTACTGACCCGTTTCTGTATTATTTTTATTCTAAAAATTCTTATTTTGTCTAACACCCATTTAAAATTAACTTTGACTGAATGCCTTATTGAAATAATTATTATCACCCAAACTCCATCTTTTACCACATTTTCATTAATATGATCATTGAAAATTACACTAGAAAATTCATAACAACCTCAAATTAATTCAGTCACCTAATTTAACCTTTTAAACTTATTTAATGTTATTATTATACCTCCACAACTAAACACCTTCTACGTTTACTCATTTACTATTTATTATCAAGTTCAAATCTTATAAAAATCATTTAAATTCATTATCAAAATTCATTTATACAACATTAATTAATTTATTTATTTATCTCAAATTATCTAATTCAATCAGTTTCTTTTTAAAACACTAAGTTTTTTAATTACAATTCCAAAACAATTATAATTTAGTTATTTGCATGATAAACTTCACCATGATTTATTTAGTCTGATCAACTACTATTACTATCATTATTATACAATCAATCCACCTTGCATACCCACATTGTTTACATAAAATGCATAGTACAACATAATCTACTACACAAATATATTTAACATTACTACACAAGTATATACCATCCAAATTATTATTCATTCTTGTTTACCATAAATCATTTCACAATACAGTCTCTTTGGAAACCACACTATTCATGTAATTAAATGTTCATAACAACAACTGTTTAACCACCATCATCGAATAATAATCTGATCTTACTACTACTATACAAATCATTTACAATTAAATACATATTGCTATTATAATTATAATAGTCATCATCATTACTTTTTTCCATTGTATCAATATAGTAACTATAAATATTATTGCATACTATCAATTCAAAATTCCTGTCGAAATTGGGTATGGTAAATTCTCCTTTAATATTTTCCGTTAAAGTCAGGTAAGTTATAGTATCATCTACATTATCATCATATACTGCTGCTACATCAGTTTCAACACCAGGTAAGATTTCAATATAATTATCCACACTCTCTACACCTAACCTTTCTACTAATTCTTTATAATTTCTACCAACCTTAAACAACTCTATCTCCCCATCTAAATACCACTCTGTCTCTCAAAATATCTCTCACCATAACGCCATCTCACACTTTCTCTACCATCCCATGCAGAGGGCACTAAATCATCACAAAAATTCAGGGAACAATTTGAAGACCTCATGTCTTCCGATACTCAGGGACTCTTGCCCTTCAACATCAACAGTGAACATCTTGGTTCACGATAAACCCGGGGAAAATTTACCCCCCTGCACCCCTCTACCTGTAAACTCTCTGTACACTTTCTCTCTAACTCATTAAAACTCACTAACATTCCATTATTAAATTCTACTCCCCCTAGAACTTCATCAGCAGTCTCAATATTCTCAACCTTACTCTCTAACACGATATTTTTAATTATATTATCATTTTTCTCATCCCTACTTACCGTATTATATGTTAACTGATTGTCTTTATTTCCGTTTAATTGCTCGGTCTCTTCACCACTTTCTACCCCCATTTTAATCTCATAATTATCATCAACACTATTAATTTTCATTATATCACTTTTAAATACTTCATCTACTTTAATAATTCTGCTTTCTAAACTGTCCATTTGCGTATTGACCGCTTCTAATATTCTATCGGTTATTGTTTCAAATTTTTCATTAATTTTTTCGAATTTATCGTTAATTTTGTCACACTTACTATCTATGTTTAACAGCAACTGCATCATTGCCATTATCTCATCTGTTTTGCTCTCATACCGAGTTGGGATGGGTGTTAATTGAACTGTATTTAATTCAACTGATTCGGTGGCACTAGGCTCATCGATCTGACTAATTGGTGTTGAGTGAACTCCCATCTCACTTGTAAATTTGTCGTCAGTCAAGCTGACTTCCCCGTTATTTGCTATCTCAAAAAAATATATATATATTTTTTTTTCAAAATACTAATATATTACACATACTTATTACCTAACAAGGTATTATATTTACCCATACTACACATGATCACAACATAACCTTATCCTTGTACATCTATTTTCACGTACATCAAAAAAATTTTTTATTTCATCTCAAACAACCGTCCTGTTCCTCAAGACAGGTCTACATTTGCATAAATTTTATTTGTGCAAATGGTCCCTCTGTTTGGGCGACATTGTTAAATTTTATTTATTTTATTAATTTAACTTTATTAATGTACTTTGTGTTTACAACTTTCGACTCTGATAGCCGCCATGTTGTCTACTACCAACTTAATTTTACTTACCGGATCCAGGATCTGAATTAGACATGCTGAAAACAAGATGGTTGCTTGGAATAACTAAGTCGTTTATAAGTTTACTAAACATTAAATTTTATTGATCTTTCTTTGTTTTTTGGTTTTTCTTACTCAGCCCCTTTTAATTCAAATACTTCTTAATTTTTTACATAGAATTAATTGTCTTCTATTTCCCCAGTTAACACATTCAAAAGAAAATCATTTCAGACAAAAAACTTGTTAATGAACAAGGATTATTTGCACATTTAATTTTCTTATGCGGGTCATCTACCCTCTAAATAAAATAATAAGTTATTAAATTCTAATCAAAATTTATTATTGAGCACAACCTGGCGCTTCACACACACATTTACTTTTCATAACTTACATAATTTTTGTTTAAAACCCCCTTTGTGAGCTCACTATTTTTAAGTTAAACGTATATTCTAGGGTGCCATTTTTCTTTTCGTTTCTTTTTTTTCTATTTTGAATGATTGTAAAATTTAGATTTCTTCTTATATTTCTTTTCAAGATTTCAATGTTAACTTGTCTGCAGTTGAGTTCCAAAATCAGTCCGTCCTCCGTACGTCTCCTTTCATCACTCCACACATTTCATTCTTTGATTTTAGCTCTCGCCCGATCACTCGAAACTGTTAATGGAATACAACTGTTCCTTCATTTTATTTATTTAACACTCCGGTTGTTGATTCACGTATATTTTTACATTTTTGGATTATTATGGGCGCTCGTATATTTGTTTTCGAGATTTTACGTGTTATTCGTACAAGTTGTTATTGCAGACTGGGGCTAGATGAACGGCTTTAAAATCTGAGATGGAAGGGGGCTCACGTGAAGACTTTCATTGTTTTCTGAATATGCGACGAACCAATTTTCAAGGCGAGGCTAACTACGCATCGCATTGCATGTGACGTATTTACAGACTTGGCCGTTATGTAACTGGTGACTTCATCGGTCAAAGTTCGTTTGGCTATGTTTAATTGTTTTTTTTTTTTGCTGGTCAGAATGTTGACCTTGGCTCACTTTCAATCGCTGGCTTACTACGTTTTATAAAATTTTACAATTATTATTTATGTTGTTACCCCAAAATTATTATTTATACTTTTGTTTCCCCAAAATTACCCTGGGTAGGCCTAAATGTCCCGGTACAATACCCCCTCAATGAGAAGTTTTATGCCGGAGCATAAAAACTCTCCTTGACACTCTCATACTTCCTAAAGGGATCAGTCAGGATATGTCGCCACAACCCCCTTTACGTTTTATAATAAAAAATCATGGTTAACTTACCGCTGGTCCAGTGACTGTGACCGTACCTGAATGACCTTACTGGACTTCTCTCTCGAGATCCCAACACCGCAAGGCCAGACAGGCATTTGACGCTCCTGCTCTGACGCGCTGGCCAGCACAGGAGCACCGCCACAGCATCACCAGACACTGAAACATCAAATCAAAAAAATCAAATTGTGCCCTAGTATAATAACATATCCCTAACTGATCTGTTTCCCCTTAGCTGCGCGCTGGTTTGTGTTAAGAAGCACTGATTTTCTTGACCTAGTAATATATAATCTTATATCTACTGCATAGACTTTTCATCCCCTTAATTCGTTCCACATTTCATAAAAATTTTCGATTTCAATTGACAATAATTAAGCCTTTCCCATTTTACAAGAAGAAGTATAAAACCTTACATTAACACAATAATATCTCAAAATAATTAAACACATTATTAAAAGCCAAAAAATCAATCAACCAAATACAATTTATTTATATCTCCCTTCTTCAACAATTCTTAACCCTTTCCCATTTTATATCTAAAATAATTCAGAATCATTTAATACATTATAAAATATTATTATTAACAGAAATTCTATTTATCCGGTGCTGTTACTAATAATCATCCCCTTTTCTCCTCCACACACACTATTACCCCCCTGGACTGTTGCGTCCAGTTGCCTCCACAAGGGCTGAGGCGGAAGGAGTGAGCACTTTTTTCTTTTCTCTCACTCCCATCCTTGCTTCAGCATTACAAGAAACTTCAGGGTAAGTACCCCTACTCATTACTTTACTATATGCCCCTAAGGTCTACCACCCCTATTTGGGTGAAAATAGCCTGTGTTCAAAATAATCTTAGATTCCCTGATTAAACCCCATTAAATTTCCAAAGTACACCAATTTCAAAGGTAACCAACTATGGTCAGTTTTACAATAATGCTGCCCACAGCTGATTGTCATCCAAAACCACGATCTGGGTTGGTAAGGCCGAGATCGCCCGAAATGTAGGGAATCACATTTAAAACATGTTATACACAATACAATTACATGTTTAGATTCCTACACACTAACATAATAAAACATAGTACACTCATAATTAACATTGTGATTATTACATGAAAATAAACAATTCACAATATTTAAGTTCGACCAAAAATTACACACCTTACAGCTTTACTTTAGTTTCAAATTCTATTAAATCTTTCACTTATTTCATTTATTATTACATTTCCACTGAATTTTTATTTCACATTTTCATCATTAATTGGTTTGGTTGATCCTCCGTCATTCACAATGATTTGATTTATTGAATGGGCATTTATATATATAACCTTACTCACCTTCTTCCTTCTAACAACCACTAACAGATTTACATCGGGTGACACCAATCTCTCAATAATATTTACCTCCACTAATTTCTCTAACTCCACTTAATTTATTCTCCTCTTATAACAAAGTACCTGATACCCTTCTTGTACATAGGATGTGTGTTCCCTTCCCTTATACTCATTAGTTCCTGGCCTCTCATAGTACACTCATAATTAACATTGTGATTATTACATGAAAATAAACAATTCACATTTAAGTTTGACCAAAAATTACACACCTTACAGCTTTACTTTAGTTTCAAATTCTATTAAACCTTTCAATTATTTCATTTATTATTACATTTCCACTATGAATTTTTTATTTCACATTTTCATCATTAATTGGTTTGGGTGATCCTCCGCCATACACAATGATTTGATTTATTGAATGGGCATTTATATATATAACCTTACTCACCTTCTTCCTTCTAACAACCACTAACAGATTTACATCGGGTGACACCAATCTCTCAATAATATTTACCTCCACTAATGTCTCTAACTCCACTTAATTTATTCTCCTCTTATAACAAAGTACCTGATACCCTTCTTGTACATAGGATGTGTGTTCTCTTCCCTTATACTCATTCCCTCATTAGTTCCTGGCCTCTCCCAGGTAACTCCGCCAAACCTCATTTAAAACTATTCACCCCCGCCACAACGTCTTGCGTTGAGGACTCCGTACACCTCCACCCTCACTACAAAATTTCACCACCACCTATTTACTCTCCAATTGCATTACTCTCACTTTCTCTACATAAATGCATCCTCACTACTGTGCCCCTACTACTGACCCGTTTCTGTATTATTTTTATTCTAAAAATTCTTATTTTGTCTAACACCCATTTAAAATTAACTTTGACTGAATGCCTTATTGAAATAATTATTATCACCCAAACTCCATCTTTTACCACATTTTCATTAATATGATCATTGAAAATTACACTAGAAAATTCATAACAACCTCAAATTAATTCAGTCACCTAATTTAACCTTTTAAACTTATTTAATGTTATTATTATACCTCCACAACTAAACACCTTCTACGTTTACTCATTTACTATTTATTATCAAGTTCAAATCTTATAAAAATCATTTAAATTCATTATCAAAATTCATTTATACAACATTAATTAATTTATTTATTTATCTCAAATTATCTAATTCAATCAGTTTCTTTTTAAAACACTAAGTTTTTTAATTACAATTCCAAAACAATTATAATTTAGTTATTTGCATGATAAACTTCACCATGATTTATTTAGTCTGATCAACTACTATTACTATCATTATTATACAATCAATCCACCTTGCATACCCACATTGTTTACATAAAATACATAGTACAACATAATCTACTACACAAATATATTTAACATTACTACACAAGTATATACCATCCAAATTATTATTCATTCTTGTTTACCATAAATCATTTCACAATACAGTCTCTTTGGAAACCACACTATTCACGTAATTAAATGTTCATAACAACAACTGTTTAACCACCATCATCGAATAATAATCTGATCTTACTACTACTATACAAATCATTTACAATTAAATACATATTGCTATTATAATTATAATAGTCATCATCATTACTTTTTTCCATTGTATCAATATAGTAACTATAAATATTATTGCAAACTATCAATTCAAAATTCCTGTCGAAATTGGGTATGGTAAATTCTCCTTTAATATTTTCCGTTAAAGTCAGGTAAGTTATAGTATCATCTACATTATCATCATATACTGCTGCTACATCAGTTTCAACACCAGGTAAGATTTCAATATAATTATCCACACTCTCTACACCTAACCTTTCTACTAATTCTTTATAATTTCTACCAACCTTAAACAACTCTATCTCCCCATCTAAATACGACTCTGTCTCTCAAAATATCTCTCACCATAACGCCATCTCACACTTTCTCTACCATCCCATGCAGAGGGCACTAAATCATCACAAAAATTCAGGGAACAATTTGAAGACCTGATGTCTTCCGATACTCAGGGACTCTTGCCCTTCAACATCAACAGTGAACATCTTGGTTCACGATAAACCCGGGGAAAATTTACCCCCTGCACCCCTCTACCTGTAAACTCTCTGTACACTTTCTCTCTAACTCATTAAAACTCACTAACATTCCATTATTAAATTCTACTCCCCCTAGAACTTCATCAGCAGTCTCAATATTCTCAACCTTACTCTCTAACACGATATTTTTAATTATATTATCATTTTTCTCATCCCTACTTACCGTATTATATGTTAACTGATTGTCTTTATTTCCGTTTAATTGCTCGGTCTCTTCACCACTTTCTACCCCCATTTTAATCTCATAATTATCATCAACACTATTAATTTTCATTATATCACTTTTAAATACTTCATCTACTTTAATAATTCTGCTTTCTAAACTGTCCATTTGCGTATTGACCGCTTCTAATATTCTATCGGTTATTGTTTCAAATTTTTCATTAATTTTTTCGAATTTATCGTTAATTTTGTCACACTTACTATCTATGTTTAACAGCAACTGCATCATTGCCATTATCTCATCTGTTTTGCTCTCATACCGAGTTGGGATGGGTGTTAATTGAACTGTATTTAATTCAACTGATTCGGTGGCACTAGGCTCATCGATCTGACTAATTGGTGTTGAGTGAACTCCCATCTCACTTGTAAATTTGTCGTCAGTCAAGCTGACTTCCCCGTTATTTGCTATCTCAAAAAAATATATATATATTTTTTTTTCAAAATACTAATATATTACACATACTTATTACCTAACAAGGTATTATATTTACCCATACTACACATGATCACAACATAACCTTATCCTTGTACATCTATTTTCACGTACATCAAAAAAATTTTTTATTTCATCTCAAACAACCGTCCTGTTCCTCAAGACAGGTCTACATTTGCATAAATTTTATTTGTGCAAATGGTCCCTCTGTTTGGGCGACATTGTTAAATTTTATTTATTTTATTAATTTAACTTTATTAATGTACTTTGTGTTTACAACTTTCGACTCTGATAGCCGCCATGTTGTCTACTACCAACTTAATTTTACTTACCGGATCCAGGATCTGAATTAGACATGCTGAAAACAAGATGGTTGCTTGGAATAACTAAGTCGTTTATAAGTTTACTAAACATTAAATTTTATTGATCTTTCTTTGTTTTTTGGTTTTTCTTACTCAGCCCCTTTTAATTCAAATACTTCTTAATTTTTTACATAGAATTAATTGTCTTCTATTTCCCCAGTTAACACATTCAAAAGAAAATCATTTCAGACAAAAAACTTGTTAATGAACAAGGATTATTTGCACATTTAATTTTCTTATGCGGGTCATCTACCCTCTAAATAAAATAATAAGTTATTAAATTCTAATCAAAATTTATTATTGAGCACAACCTGGCGCTTCACACACACATTTACTTTTCATAACTTACATAATTTTTGTTTAAAACCCCCTTTGTGAGCTCACTATTTTTAAGTTAAACGTATATTCTAGGGTGCCATTTTTCTTTTCGTTTCTTTTTTTTCTATTTTGAATGATTGTAAAATTTAGATTTCTTCTTATATTTCTTTTCAAGATTTCAATGTTAACTTGTCTGCAGTTGAGTTCCAAAATCAGTCCGTCCTCCGTACGTCTCCTTTCATCACTCCACACATTTCATTCTTTGATTTTAGCTCTCGCCCGATCACTCGAAACTGTTAATGGAATACAACTGTTCCTTCATTTTATTTATTTAACACTCCGGTTGTTGATTCACGTATATTTTTACATTTTTGGATTATTATGGGCGCTCGTATATTTGTTTTCGAGATTTTACGTGTTATTCGCACAAGTTGTTATTGCAGACTGGGGCTAGATGAACGGCTTTAAAATCTGAGATGGAAGGGGGCTCACGTGAAGACTTTCATTGTTTTCTGAATATGCGACGAACCAATTTTCAAGGCGAGGCTAACTACGCATCGCATTGCACGTGACGTATTTACAGACTTGGCCGTTATGTAACTGGTGACTTCATCGGTCAAAGTTCGTTTGGCTATGTTTAATTGTTTTTTTTTTTGCTGGTCAGAATGTTGACCTTGGCTCACTTTCAATCGCTGGCTTACTACGTTTTATAAAATTTTACAATTATTATTTATGTTGTTACCCCAAAATTATTATTTATACTTTTGTTTCCCCAAAATTACCCTGGGTAGGCCTAAATGTCCCGGTACAATACCCCCTCAATGAGAAGTTTTATGCCGGAGCATAAAAACTCTCCTTGACACTCTCATACTTCCTAAAGGGATCAGTCAGGATATGTCGCCACAACCCCCTTTACGTTTTATAATAAAAAATCATGGTTAACTTACCGCTGGTCCAGTGACTGTGACCGTACCTGAATGACCTTACTGGACTTCTCTCTCGAGATCCCAACACCGCAAGGCCAGACAGGCATTTGACGCTCCTGCTCTGACGCGCTGGCCAGCACAGGAGCACCGCCACAGCATCACCAGACACTGAAACATCAAATCAAAAAAATCAAATTGTGCCCTAGTATAATAACATATCCCTAACTGATCTGTTTCCCCTTAGCTGCGCGCTGGTTTGCGTTAAGAAGCACTGATTTTCTTGACCTAGTAATATATAATCTTATATCTACTGCATAGACTTTTCATCCCCTTAATTCGTTCCACATTTCATAAAAATTTTCGATTTCAATTGACAATAATTAAGCCTTTCCCATTTTACAAGAAGAAGTATAAAACCTTACATTAACACAATAATATCTCAAAATAATTAAACACATTATTAAAAGCCAAAAAATCAATCAACCAAATACAATTTATTTATATCTCCCTTCTTCAACAATTCTTAACCCTTTCCCATTTTATATCTAAAATAATTCAGAATCATTTAATACATTATAAAATATTATTATTAACAGAAATTCTATTTATCCGGTGCTGTTACTAATAATCATCCCCTTTTCTCCTCCACACACACTATTACCCCCCTGGACTGTTGCGTCCAGTTGCCTCCACAAGGGCTGAGGCGGAAGGAGTGAGCACTTTTTTCTTTTCTCTCACTCCCATCCTTGCTTCAGCATTACAAGAAACTTCAGGGTAAGTACCCCTACTCATTACTTTACTATATGCCCCTAAGGTCTACCACCCCTATTTGGGTGAAAATAGCCTGTGTTCAAAATAATCTTAGATTCCCTGATTAAACCCCATTAAATTTCCAAAGTACACCAATTTCAAAGGTAACCAACTATGGTCAGTTTTACAATAATGCTGCCCACAGCTGATTGTCATCCAAAACCACGATCTGGGTTGGTAAGGCCGAGATCGCCCGAAATGTAGGGAATCACATTTAAAACATGTTATACACAATACAATTACATGTTTAGATTCCTACACACTAACATAATACAACATAATAAAACATAGTACACTCATAATTAACATTGTGATTATTACATGAAAATAAACAATTCACAATATTTAAGTTCGACCAAAAATTACACACCTTACAGCTTTACTTTAGTTTCAAATTCTATTAAATCTTTCACTTATTTCATTTATTATTACATTTCCACTGAATTTTTATTTCACATTTTCATCATTAATTGGTTTGGTTGATCCTCCGTCATTCACAATGATTTGATTTATTGAATGGGCATTTATATATATAACCTTACTCACCTTCTTCCTTCTAACAACCACTAACAGATTTACATCGGGTGACACCAATCTCTCAATAATATTTACCTCCACTAATTTCTCTAACTCCACTTAATTTATTCTCCTCTTATAACAAAGTACCTGATACCCTTCTTGTACATAGGATGTGTGTTCCCTTCCCTTATACTCATTAGTTCCTGGCCTCTCATAGTACACTCATAATTAACATTGTGATTATTACATGAAAATAAACAATTCACATTTAAGTTTGACCAAAAATTACACACCTTACAGCTTTACTTTAGTTTCAAATTCTATTAAACCTTTCAATTATTTCATTTATTATTACATTTCCACTATGAATTTTTTATTTCACATTTTCATCATTAATTGGTTTGGGTGATCCTCCGCCATACACAATGATTTGATTTATTGAATGGGCATTTATATATATAACCTTACTCACCTTCTTCCTTCTAACAACCACTAACAGATTTACATCGGGTGACACCAATCTCTCAATAATATTTACCTCCACTAATGTCTCTAACTCCACTTAATTTATTCTCCTCTTATAACAAAGTACCTGATACCCTTCTTGTACATAGGATGTGTGTTCTCTTCCCTTATACTCATTCCCTCATTAGTTCCTGGCCTCTCCCAGGTAACTCCGCCAAACCTCATTTAAAACTATTCACCCCCGCCACAACGTCTTGCGTTGAGGACTCCGTACACCTCCACCCTCACTACAAAATTTCACCACCACCTATTTACTCTCCAATTGCATTACTCTCACTTTCTCTACATAAATGCATCCTCACTACTGTGCCCCTACTACTGACCCGTTTCTGTATTATTTTTATTCTAAAAATTCTTATTTTGTCTAACACCCATTTAAAATTAACTTTGACTGAATGCCTTATTGAAATAATTATTATCACCCAAACTCCATCTTTTACCACATTTTCATTAATATGATCATTGAAAATTACACTAGAAAATTCATAACAACCTCAAATTAATTCAGTCACCTAATTTAACCTTTTAAACTTATTTAATGTTATTATTATACCTCCACAACTAAACACCTTCTACGTTTACTCATTTACTATTTATTATCAAGTTCAAATCTTATAAAAATCATTTAAATTCATTATCAAAATTCATTTATACAACATTAATTAATTTATTTATTTATCTCAAATTATCTAATTCAATCAGTTTCTTTTTAAAACACTAAGTTTTTTAATTACAATTCCAAAACAATTATAATTTAGTTATTTGCATGATAAACTTCACCATGATTTATTTAGTCTGATCAACTACTATTACTATCATTATTATACAATCAATCCACCTTGCATACCCACATTGTTTACATAAAATACATAGTACAACATAATCTACTACACAAATATATTTAACATTACTACACAAGTATATACCATCCAAATTATTATTCATTCTTGTTTACCATAAATCATTTCACAATACAGTCTCTTTGGAAACCACACTATTCACGTAATTAAATGTTCATAACAACAACTGTTTAACCACCATCATCGAATAATAATCTGATCTTACTACTACTATACAAATCATTTACAATTAAATACATATTGCTATTATAATTATAATAGTCATCATCATTACTTTTTTCCATTGTATCAATATAGTAACTATAAATATTATTGCATACTATCAATTCAAAATTCCTGTCGAAATTGGGTATGGTAAATTCTCCTTTAATATTTTCCGTTAAAGTCAGGTAAGTTATAGTATCATCTACATTATCATCATATACTGCTGCTACATCAGTTTCAACACCAGGTAAGATTTCAATATAATTATCCACACTCTCTACACCTAACCTTTCTACTAATTCTTTATAATTTCTACCAACCTTAAACAACTCTATCTCCCCATCTAAATACGACTCTGTCTCTCAAAATATCTCTCACCATAACGCCATCTCACACTTTCTCTACCATCCCATGCAGAGGGCACTAAATCATCACAAAAATTCAGGGAACAATTTGAAGACCTGATGTCTTCCGATACTCAGGGACTCTTGCCCTTCAACATCAACAGTGAACATCTTGGTTCACGATAAACCCGGGGAAAATTTACCCCCTGCACCCCTCTACCTGTAAACTCTCTGTACACTTTCTCTCTAACTCATTAAAACTCACTAACATTCCATTATTAAATTCTACTCCCCCTAGAACTTCATCAGCAGTCTCAATATTCTCAACCTTACTCTCTAACACGATATTTTTAATTATATTATCATTTTTCTCATCCCTACTTACCGTATTATATGTTAACTGATTGTCTTTATTTCCGTTTAATTGCTCGGTCTCTTCACCACTTTCTACCCCCATTTTAATCTCATAATTATCATCAACACTATTAATTTTCATTATATCACTTTTAAATACTTCATCTACTTTAATAATTCTGCTTTCTAAACTGTCCATTTGCGTATTGACCGCTTCTAATATTCTATCGGTTATTGTTTCAAATTTTTCATTAATTTTTTCGAATTTATCGTTAATTTTGTCACACTTACTATCTATGTTTAACAGCAACTGCATCATTGCCATTATCTCATCTGTTTTGCTCTCATACCGAGTTGGGATGGGTGTTAATTGAACTGTATTTAATTCAACTGATTCGGTGGCACTAGGCTCATCGATCTGACTAATTGGTGTTGAGTGAACTCCCATCTCACTTGTAAATTTGTCGTCAGTCAAGCTGACTTCCCCGTTATTTGCTATCTCAAAAAAATATATATATATTTTTTTTTCAAAATACTAATATATTACACATACTTATTACCTAACAAGGTATTATATTTACCCATACTACACATGATCACAACATAACCTTATCCTTGTACATCTATTTTCACGTACATCAAAAAAATTTTTTATTTCATCTCAAACAACCGTCCTGTTCCTCAAGACAGGTCTACATTTGCATAAATTTTATTTGTGCAAATGGTCCCTCTGTTTGGGCGACATTGTTAAATTTTATTTATTTTATTAATTTAACTTTATTAATGTACTTTGTGTTTACAACTTTCGACTCTGATAGCCGCCATGTTGTCTACTACCAACTTAATTTTACTTACCGGATCCAGGATCTGAATTAGACATGCTGAAAACAAGATGGTTGCTTGGAATAACTAAGTCGTTTATAAGTTTACTAAACATTAAATTTTATTGATCTTTCTTTGTTTTTTGGTTTTTCTTACTCAGCCCCTTTTAATTCAAATACTTCTTAATTTTTTACATAGAATTAATTGTCTTCTATTTCCCCAGTTAACACATTCAAAAGAAAATCATTTCAGACAAAAAACTTGTTAATGAACAAGGATTATTTGCACATTTAATTTTCTTATGCGGGTCATCTACCCTCTAAATAAAATAATAAGTTATTAAATTCTAATCAAAATTTATTATTGAGCACAACCTGGCGCTTCACACACACATTTACTTTTCATAACTTACATAATTTTTGTTTAAAACCCCCTTTGTGAGCTCACTATTTTTAAGTTAAACGTATATTCTAGGGTGCCATTTTTCTTTTCGTTTCTTTTTTTTCTATTTTGAATGATTGTAAAATTTAGATTTCTTCTTATATTTCTTTTCAAGATTTCAATGTTAACTTGTCTGCAGTTGAGTTCCAAAATCAGTCCGTCCTCCGTACGTCTCCTTTCATCACTCCACACATTTCATTCTTTGATTTTAGCTCTCGCCCGATCACTCGAAACTGTTAATGGAATACAACTGTTCCTTCATTTTATTTATTTAACACTCCGGTTGTTGATTCACGTATATTTTTACATTTTTGGATTATTATGGGCGCTCGTATATTTGTTTTCGAGATTTTACGTGTTATTCGCACAAGTTGTTATTGCAGACTGGGGCTAGATGAACGGCTTTAAAATCTGAGATGGAAGGGGGCTCACGTGAAGACTTTCATTGTTTTCTGAATATGCGACGAACCAATTTTCAAGGCGAGGCTAACTACGCATCGCATTGCACGTGACGTATTTACAGACTTGGCCGTTATGTAACTGGTGACTTCATCGGTCAAAGTTCGTTTGGCTATGTTTAATTGTTTTTTTTTGCTGGTCAGAATGTTGACCTTGGCTCACTTTCAATCGCTGGCTTACTACGTTTTATAAAATTTTACAATTATTATTTATGTTGTTACCCCAAAATTATTATTTATACTTTTGTTTCCCCAAAATTACCCTGGGTAGGCCTAAATGTCCCGGTACAATACCCCCTCAATGAGAAGTTTTATGCCGGAGCATAAAAACTCTCCTTGACACTCTCATACTTCCTAAAGGGATCAGTCAGGATATGTCGCCACAACCCCCTTTACGTTTTATAATAAAAAATCATGGTTAACTTACCGCTGGTCCAGTGACTGTGACCGTACCTGAATGACCTTACTGGACTTCTCTCTCGAGATCCCAACACCGCAAGGCCAGACAGGCATTTGACGCTCCTGCTCTGACGCGCTGGCCAGCACAGGAGCACCGCCACAGCATCACCAGACACTGAAACATCAAATCAAAAAAATCAAATTGTGCCCTAGTATAATAACATATCCCTAACTGATCTGTTTCCCCTTAGCTGCGCGCTGGTTTGCGTTAAGAAGCACTGATTTTCTTGACCTAGTAATATATAATCTTATATCTACTGCATAGACTTTTCATCCCCTTAATTCGTTCCACATTTCATAAAAATTTTCGATTTCAATTGACAATAATTAAGCCTTTCCCATTTTACAAGAAGAAGTATAAAACCTTACATTAACACAATAATATCTCAAAATAATTAAACACATTATTAAAAGCCAAAAAATCAATCAACCAAATACAATTTATTTATATCTCCCTTCTTCAACAATTCTTAACCCTTTCCCATTTTATATCTAAAATAATTCAGAATCATTTAATACATTATAAAATATTATTATTAACAGAAATTCTATTTATCTGGTGCTGTTACTAATAATCATCCCCTTTTCTCCTCCACACACACTATTACCCCCCTGGACTGTTGCGTCCAGTTGCCTCCACAAGGGCTGAGGCGGAAGGAGTGAGCACTTTTTTCTTTTCTCTCACTCCCATCCTTGCTTCAGCATTACAAGAAACTTCAGGGTAAGTACCCCTACTCATTACTTTACTATATGCCCCTAAGGTCTACCACCCCTATTTGGGTGAAAATAGCCTGTGTTCAAAATAATCTTAGATTCCCTGATTAAACCCCATTAAATTTCCAAAGTACACCAATTTCAAAGGTAACCAACTATGGTCAGTTTTACAATAATGCTGCCCACAGCTGATTGTCATCCAAAACCACGATCTGGGTTGGTAAGGCCGAGATCGCCCGAAATGTAGGGAATCACATTTAAAACATGTTATACACAATACAATTACATGTTTAGATTCCTACACACTAACATAATACAACATAATAAAACATAGTACACTCATAATTAACATTGTGATTATTACATGAAAATAAACAATTCACAATATTTAAGTTCGACCAAAAATTACACACCTTACAGCTTTACTTTAGTTTCAAATTCTATTAAATCCTTTCACTTATTTCATTTATTATTACATTTCCACTGAATTTTTATTTCACATTTTCATCATTAATGGTTTGGTTGATCCTCCGTCATTCACAATGATTTGATTTATTGAATGGGCATTTATATATATAACCTTACTCACCTTCTTCCTTCTAACAACCACTAACAGATTTACATCGGGTGACACCAATCTCTCAATAATATTTACCTCCACTAATTTCTCTAACTCCACTTAATTATTCTCCTCTTATAACAAAGTACCTGATACCCTTCTTGTACATAGGATGTGTGTTCCCTTCCCTTATACTCATTAGTTCCTGGCCTCTCATAGTACACTCATAATTAACATTGTGATTATTACATGAAAATAAACAATTCACATTTAAGTTTGACCAAAATTACACACCTTACAGCTTTACTTTAGTTTCAAATTCTATTAAACCTTTCAATTATTTCATTTATTATTACATTTCCACTATGAATTTTTTATTTCACATTTTCATCATTAATTGGTTTGGGTGATCCTCCGCCATACACAATGATTTGATTTATTGAATGGGCATTTATATATATAACCTTACTCACCTTCTTCCTTCTACAACCACTAACAGATTTACATCGGGTGACACCAATCTCTCAATAATATTTACCTCCACTAATGTCTCTAACTCCACTTAATTTATTCTCCTCTTAATAACAAAGTACCTGATACCCTTCTTGTACATATAGGATGTGTGTTCTCTTCCCTTATACTCATTCCCTCATTAGTTCCTGGCCTCTCCCAGGTAACTCCGCCAAACCTCATTTAAAACTATTCACCCCCGCCACAACGTCTTGCGTTGAGGACTCCGTACACCTCCACCCTCACTACAAAATTTCACCACCACCTATTTACTCTCCAATTGCATTACTCTCACTTTCTCTACATAAATGCATCCTCACTACTGTGCCCCTACTACTGACCCGTTTCTGTATTATTTTTATTCTAAAAATTCTTATTTTGTCTAACACCCATTTAAAATTAACTTTGACTGAATGCCTTATTGAAATAATTATTATCACCCAAACTCCATCTTTTACCACATTTTCATTAATATGATCATTGAAAATTACACTAGAAAATTCATAACAACCTCAAATTAATTCAGTCACCTAATTTAACCTTTTAAACTTATTTAATGTTATTATTATACCTCCACAACTAAACACCTTCTACGTTTACTCATTTACTATTTATTATCAAGTTCAAATCTTATAAAAATCATTTAAATTCATTATCAAAATTCATTTATACAACATTAATTAATTTATTTATTTATCTCAAATTATCTAATTCAATCAGTTTCTTTTTAAAACACTAAGTTTTTTAATTACAATTCCAAAACAATTATAATTTAGTTATTTGCATGATAAACTTCACCATGATTTATTTAGTCTGATCAACTACTATTACTATCATTATTATACAATCAATCCACCTTGCATACCCACATTGTTTACATAAAATACATAGTACAACATAATCTACTACACAAATATATTTAACATTACTACACAAGTATATACCATCCAAATTATTATTCATTCTTGTTTACCATAAATCATTTCACAATACAGTCTCTTTGGAAACCACACTATTCACGTAATTAAATGTTCATAACAACAACTGTTTAACCACCATCATCGAATAATAATCTGATCTTACTACTACTATACAAATCATTTACAATTAAATACATATTGCTATTATAATTATAATAGTCATCATCATTACTTTTTTCCATTGTATCAATATAGTAACTATAAATATTATTGCATACTATCAATTCAAAATTCCTGTCGAAATTGGGTATGGTAAATTCTCCTTTAATATTTTCCGTTAAAGTCAGGTAAGTTATAGTATCATCTACATTATCATCATATACTGCTGCTACATCAGTTTCAACACCAGGTAAGATTTCAATATAATTATCCACACTCTCTACACCTAACCTTTCTACTAATTCTTTATAATTTCTACCAACCTTAAACAACTCTATCTCCCCATCTAAATACGACTCTGTCTCTCAAAATATCTCTCACCATAACGCCATCTCACACTTTCTCTACCATCCCATGCAGAGGGCACTAAATCATCACAAAAATTCAGGGAACAATTTGAAGACCTGATGTCTTCCGATACTCAGGGACTCTTGCCCTTCAACATCAACAGTGAACATCTTGGTTCACGATAAACCCGGGGAAAATTTACCCCCTGCACCCCTCTACCTGTAAACTCTCTGTACACTTTCTCTCTAACTCATTAAAACTCACTAACATTCCATTATTAAATTCTACTCCCCCTAGAACTTCATCAGCAGTCTCAATATTCTCAACCTTACTCTCTAACACGATATTTTTAATTATATTATCATTTTTCTCATCCCTACTTACCGTATTATATGTTAACTGATTGTCTTTATTTCCGTTTAATTGCTCGGTCTCTTCACCACTTTCTACCCCCATTTTAATCTCATAATTATCATCAACACTATTAATTTTCATTATATCACTTTTAAATACTTCATCTACTTTAATAATTCTGCTTTCTAAACTGTCCATTTGCGTATTGACCGCTTCTAATATTCTATCGGTTATTGTTTCAAATTTTTCATTAATTTTTTCGAATTTATCGTTAATTTTGTCACACTTACTATCTATGTTTAACAGCAACTGCATCATTGCCATTATCTCATCTGTTTTGCTCTCATACCGAGTTGGGATGGGTGTTAATTGAACTGTATTTAATTCAACTGATTCGGTGGCACTAGGCTCATCGATCTGACTAATTGGTGTTGAGTGAACTCCCATCTCACTTGTAAATTTGTCGTCAGTCAAGCTGACTTCCCCGTTATTTGCTATCTCAAAAAAATATATATATATTTTTTTTTCAAAATACTAATATATTACACATACTTATTACCTAACAAGGTATTATATTTACCCATACTACACATGATCACAACATAACCTTATCCTTGTACATCTATTTTCACGTACATCAAAAAAATTTTTTATTTCATCTCAAACAACCGTCCTGTTCCTCAAGACAGGTCTACATTTGCATAAATTTTATTTGTGCAAATGGTCCCTCTGTTTGGGCGACATTGTTAAATTTTATTTATTTTATTAATTTAACTTTATTAATGTACTTTGTGTTTACAACTTTCGACTCTGATAGCCGCCATGTTGTCTACTACCAACTTAATTTTACTTACCGGATCCAGGATCTGAATTAGACATGCTGAAAACAAGATGGTTGCTTGGAATAACTAAGTCGTTTATAAGTTTACTAAACATTAAATTTTATTGATCTTTCTTTGTTTTTTGGTTTTTCTTACTCAGCCCCTTTTAATTCAAATACTTCTTAATTTTTTACATAGAATTAATTGTCTTCTATTTCCCCAGTTAACACATTCAAAAGAAAATCATTTCAGACAAAAAACTTGTTAATGAACAAGGATTATTTGCACATTTAATTTTCTTATGCGGGTCATCTACCCTCTAAATAAAATAATAAGTTATTAAATTCTAATCAAAATTTATTATTGAGCACAACCTGGCGCTTCACACACACATTTACTTTTCATAACTTACATAATTTTTGTTTAAAACCCCCTTTGTGAGCTCACTATTTTTAAGTTAAACGTATATTCTAGGGTGCCATTTTTCTTTTCGTTTCTTTTTTTTCTATTTTGAATGATTGTAAAATTTAGATTTCTTCTTATATTTCTTTTCAAGATTTCAATGTTAACTTGTCTGCAGTTGAGTTCCAAAATCAGTCCGTCCTCCGTACGTCTCCTTTCATCACTCCACACATTTCATTCTTTGATTTTAGCTCTCGCCCGATCACTCGAAACTGTTAATGGAATACAACTGTTCCTTCATTTTATTTATTTAACACTCCGGTTGTTGATTCACGTATATTTTTACATTTTTGGATTATTATGGGCGCTCGTATATTTGTTTTCGAGATTTTACGTGTTATTCGCACAAGTTGTTATTGCAGACTGGGGCTAGATGAACGGCTTTAAAATCTGAGATGGAAGGGGGCTCACGTGAAGACTTTCATTGTTTTCTGAATATGCGACGAACCAATTTTCAAGGCGAGGCTAACTACGCATCGCATTGCACGTGACGTATTTACAGACTTGGCCGTTATGTAACTGGTGACTTCATCGGTCAAAGTTCGTTTGGCTATGTTTAATTGTTTTTTTTTGCTGGTCAGAATGTTGACCTTGGCTCACTTTCAATCGCTGGCTTACTACGTTTTATAAAATTTTACAATTATTATTTATGTTGTTACCCCAAAATTATTATTTATACTTTTGTTTCCCCAAAATTACCCTGGGTAGGCCTAAATGTCCCGGTACAATACCCCCTCAATGAGAAGTTTTATGCCGGAGCATAAAAACTCTCCTTGACACTCTCATACTTCCTAAAGGGATCAGTCAGGATATGTCGCCACAACCCCCTTTACGTTTTATAATAAAAAATCATGGTTAACTTACCGCTGGTCCAGTGACTGTGACCGTACCTGAATGACCTTACTGGACTTCTCTCTCGAGATCCCAACACCGCAAGGCCAGACAGGCATTTGACGCTCCTGCTCTGACGCGCTGGCCAGCACAGGAGCACCGCCACAGCATCACCAGACACTGAAACATCAAATCAAAAAAATCAAATTGTGCCCTAGTATAATAACATATCCCTAACTGATCTGTTTCCCCTTAGCTGCGCGCTGGTTTGCGTTAAGAAGCACTGATTTTCTTGACCTAGTAATATATAATCTTATATCTACTGCATAGACTTTTCATCCCCTTAATTCGTTCCACATTTCATAAAAATTTTCGATTTCAATTGACAATAATTAAGCCTTTCCCATTTTACAAGAAGAAGTATAAAACCTTACATTAACACAATAATATCTCAAAATAATTAAACACATTATTAAAAGCCAAAAAATCAATCAACCAAATACAATTTATTTATATCTCCCTTCTTCAACAATTCTTAACCCTTTCCCATTTTATATCTAAAATAATTCAGAATCATTTAATACATTATAAAATATTATTATTAACAGAAATTCTATTTATCCGGTGCTGTTACTAATAATCATCCCCTTTTCTCCTCCACACACACTATTACCCCCCTGGACTGTTGCGTCCAGTTGCCTCCACAAGGGCTGAGGCGGAAGGAGTGAGCACTTTTTTCTTTTCTCTCACTCCCATCCTTGCTTCAGCATTACAAGAAACTTCAGGGTAAGTACCCCTACTCATTACTTTACTATATGCCCCTAAGGTCTACCACCCCTATTTGGGTGAAAATAGCCTGTGTTCAAAATAATCTTAGATTCCCTGATTAAACCCCATTAAATTTCCAAAGTACACCAATTTCAAAGGTAACCAACTATGGTCAGTTTTACAATAATGCTGCCCACAGCTGATTGTCATCCAAAACCACGATCTGGGTTGGTAAGGCCGAGATCGCCCGAAATGTAGGGAATCACATTTAAAACATGTTATACACAATACAATTACATGTTTAGATTCCTACACACTAACATAATAAAACATAGTACACTCATAATTAACATTGTGATTATTACATGAAAATAAACAATTCACAATATTTAAGTTCGACCAAAAATTACACACCTTACAGCTTTACTTTAGTTTCAAATTCTATTAAATCTTTCACTTATTTCATTTATTATTACATTTCCACTGAATTTTTATTTCACATTTTCATCATTAATTGGTTTGGTTGATCCTCCGTCATTCACAATGATTTGATTTATTGAATGGGCATTTATATATATAACCTTACTCACCTTCTTCCTTCTAACAACCACTAACAGATTTACATCGGGTGACACCAATCTCTCAATAATATTTACCTCCACTAATTTCTCTAACTCCACTTAATTTATTCTCCTCTTATAACAAAGTACCTGATACCCTTCTTGTACATAGGATGTGTGTTCCCTTCCCTTATACTCATTAGTTCCTGGCCTCTCATAGTACACTCATAATTAACATTGTGATTATTACATGAAAATAAACAATTCACATTTAAGTTTGACCAAAAATTACACACCTTACAGCTTTACTTTAGTTTCAAATTCTATTAAACCTTTCAATTATTTCATTTATTATTACATTTCCACTATGAATTTTTTATTTCACATTTTCATCATTAATTGGTTTGGGTGATCCTCCGCCATACACAATGATTTGATTTATTGAATGGGCATTTATATATATAACCTTACTCACCTTCTTCCTTCTAACAACCACTAACAGATTTACATCGGGTGACACCAATCTCTCAATAATATTTACCTCCACTAATGTCTCTAACTCCACTTAATTTATTCTCCTCTTATAACAAAGTACCTGATACCCTTCTTGTACATAGGATGTGTGTTCTCTTCCCTTATACTCATTCCCTCATTAGTTCCTGGCCTCTCCCAGGTAACTCCGCCAAACCTCATTTAAAACTATTCACCCCCGCCACAACGTCTTGCGTTGAGGACTCCGTACACCTCCACCCTCACTACAAAATTTCACCACCACCTATTTACTCTCCAATTGCATTACTCTCACTTTCTCTACATAAATGCATCCTCACTACTGTGCCCCTACTACTGACCCGTTTCTGTATTATTTTTATTCTAAAAATTCTTATTTTGTCTAACACCCATTTAAAATTAACTTTGACTGAATGCCTTATTGAAATAATTATTATCACCCAAACTCCATCTTTTACCACATTTTCATTAATATGATCATTGAAAATTACACTAGAAAATTCATAACAACCTCAAATTAATTCAGTCACCTAATTTAACCTTTTAAACTTATTTAATGTTATTATTATACCTCCACAACTAAACACCTTCTACGTTTACTCATTTACTATTTATTATCAAGTTCAAATCTTATAAAAATCATTTAAATTCATTATCAAAATTCATTTATACAACATTAATTAATTTATTTATTTATCTCAAATTATCTAATTCAATCAGTTTCTTTTTAAAACACTAAGTTTTTTAATTACAATTCCAAAACAATTATAATTTAGTTATTTGCATGATAAACTTCACCATGATTTATTTAGTCTGATCAACTACTATTACTATCATTATTATACAATCAATCCACCTTGCATACCCACATTGTTTACATAAAATACATAGTACAACATAATCTACTACACAAATATATTTAACATTACTACACAAGTATATACCATCCAAATTATTATTCATTCTTGTTTACCATAAATCATTTCACAATACAGTCTCTTTGGAAACCACACTATTCACGTAATTAAATGTTCATAACAACAACTGTTTAACCACCATCATCGAATAATAATCTGATCTTACTACTACTATACAAATCATTTACAATTAAATACATATTGCTATTATAATTATAATAGTCATCATCATTACTTTTTTCCATTGTATCAATATAGTAACTATAAATATTATTGCATACTATCAATTCAAAATTCCTGTCGAAATTGGGTATGGTAAATTCTCCTTTAATATTTTCCGTTAAAGTCAGGTAAGTTATAGTATCATCTACATTATCATCATATACTGCTGCTACATCAGTTTCAACACCAGGTAAGATTTCAATATAATTATCCACACTCTCTACACCTAACCTTTCTACTAATTCTTTATAATTTCTACCAACCTTAAACAACTCTATCTCCCCATCTAAATACCACTCTGTCTCTCAAAATATCTCTCACCATAACGCCATCTCACACTTTCTCTACCATCCCATGCAGAGGGCACTAAATCATCACAAAAATTCAGGGAACAATTTGAAGACCTCATGTCTTCCGATACTCAGGGACTCTTGCCCTTCAACATCAACAGTGAACATCTTGGTTCACGATAAACCCGGGGAAAATTTACCCCCCTGCACCCCTCTACCTGTAAACTCTCTGTACACTTTCTCTCTAACTCATTAAAACTCACTAACATTCCATTATTAAATTCTACTCCCCCTAGAACTTCATCAGCAGTCTCAATATTCTCAACCTTACTCTCTAACACGATATTTTTAATTATATTATCATTTTTCTCATCCCTACTTACCGTATTATATGTTAACTGATTGTCTTTATTTCCGTTTAATTGCTCGGTCTCTTCACCACTTTCTACCCCCATTTTAATCTCATAATTATCATCAACACTATTAATTTTCATTATATCACTTTTAAATACTTCATCTACTTTAATAATTCTGCTTTCTAAACTGTCTATTTGCGTATTGACCGCTTCTAATATTCTATCGGTTATTGTTTCAAATTTTTCATTAATTTTTTCGAATTTATCGTTAATTTTGTCACACTTACTATCTATGTTTAACAGCAACTGCATCATTGCCATTATCTCATCTGTTTTGCTCTCATACCGAGTTGGGATGGGTGTTAATTGAACTGTATTTAATTCAACTGATTCGGTGGCACTAGGCTCATCGATCTGACTAATTGGTGTTGAGTGAACTCCCATCTCACTTGTAAATTTGTCGTCAGTCAAGCTGACTTCCCCGTTATTTGCCATCTCAAAAATATATATATATTTTTTTTTCAAACTACTAATATATATTACACATACTTATTACCTAACAAGGTATTATATTTACCCATACTACACATGATCACAACATAACCTTATCCTTGTACATCTATTTTCACATACATCAAAAAAATTTTTTATTTCATCACAAACAACCATCCTGTTCCTCAAGACAGGTCAACATTTGCATAAATTTTATGCATAAATTTTACGCCTCCATTCGGGCGACATTGTTAAGTTTTATTTATTTTATTAATTTAACTTTATTAATGTACTTTGTGTTTACAACTTTCGACTCTGATAGCCGCCATGTTGTCTACTACCAACTTAATTTTACTTACCGGATCCAGGATCTGAATTAGACATGCTGAAAACAAGATGGTTGCTTGGAATAACTAAGTCGTTTATAAGTTTACTAAACATTAAATTTTATTGATCTTTCTTTGTTTTTTGGTTTTTCTTACTCAGCCCCTTTTAATTCAAATACTTCTTAATTTTTTACATAGAATTAATTGTCTTCTATTTCCCCAGTTAACACATTCAAAAGAAAATCATTTCAGACAAAAAACTTGTTAATGAACAAGGATTATTTGCACATTTAATTTTCTTATGCGGGTCATCTACCCTCTAAATAAAATAATAAGTTATTAAATTCTAATCAAAATTTATTATTGAGCACAACCTGGCGCTTCACACACACATTTACTTTTCATAACTTACATAATTTTTGTTTAAAACCCACTTTGTGAGCTCACTATTTTTAAGTTAAACGTATATTCTAAGGTGCCATTTTTCTTTTCGTTTCTTTTTTTTCTATTTTGAATGATTGTAAAATTTAGATTTCTTCTTATATTTCTTTTCAAGATTTCAATGTTAACTTGTCTGCAGTTGAGTTCCAAAATCAGTCCGTCCTCCGTACGTCTCCTTTCATCACTCCACACATTTCATTCTTTGATTTTAGCTCTCGCCCGATCACTCGAAACTGTTAATGGAATACAACTGTTCCTTCATTTTATTTATTTAACACTCCGGTTGTTGATTCACGTATATTTTTACATTTTTGGATTATTATGGGCGCTCGTATATTTGTTTTCGAGACTTTTACATGTTATTCGCACAAGTTGTTATTGCAGACTGGGGCTAGATGAACGGCTTTAAAATCTGAGATGGAAGGGGGCTCACGTGAAGACTTTCACTGTTTTCTGAATATGCGACGAACCAATTTTCAAGGCGAGGCTAACTACGCATCGCATTGCACGTGACGTATTTACAGACTTGGCCGTTATGTAACTGGTGACTTCATCGGTCAAAGTTCGTTTGGCTATGTTTAATAGTTTTTTTTTGCTGGTCGGAATGTTGACCTTGGCTCACTTTCAATCGCTGGCTTACTACGTTTTATAAAATTTTACAATTATTATTTATGTTGTTACCCCAAAATTATTATTTATACTTTTGTTTCCCCAAAATTACCCCGGGTAGGCCTAAATGTCCCGTTACAATACCCCCTCAATGAGAAGTTTTATGCCGGAGCATAAAAACTCTCCTTGACACTCTCATACTTCCTAAAGGGATCAGTCAGGATATGTCGCCACAACCCCCTTTACGTTTTATAATAAAAAATCATGGTTAACTTACCCCTGGTCCAGTGACTGTGACCGCACCTGAATGACCTTACTGGACTTCTCTCTCGAGATCCCAACACCGCAAGGCCAGACAGGCATTTGACGCTCCTGCTCTGACGCGCTGGCCAGCACAGGAGCGCCGCCACAGCATCACCAGACACTGAAACATCAAATAAAAAAAAATCAAATTGTGCCCTAGTATAATAACATATCCCTAACTGATCTGTTTCCCCTTAGCTGCGCGCTGGTTTGCATTAAGAAGCACTGATTTTCTTGACCTAGTAATATATAATCTTATATCTACTGCATAGACTTTTCATCCCCTTAATTCGTTCCACATTTCATAAAAATTTTCGATTTCAATTGACAATAATTAAGCCTTTCCCATTTTACAAGAAGAAGTATAAAACCTTACATTAACACAATAATATCTCAAAATAATTAAACACATTATTAAAAGCCAAAAAATCAATCAACCAAATACAATTTATTTATAACTCCCTTCTTCTACAATTCTTAACCCTTTCCCATTTTATATCTAAAATAATTCAGAATCATTTAATACATTATAAAATATTATTATTAACAGAAATTCTATTTATCCGGTGCTGTTAATAATAATCATCCCCTTTTCTCCTCCACACACACTATTTCCCCCCTGGACTGTTGCGTCCAGTTGCCTCCACAAGGGCTGAGGCGGAAGGAGTGAGCACTTTTTTCTTTTCTCTCACTCCCATCCTTGCTTCAGCATTACAAGAAACTTCAGGGTAAGTACCCCTACTCATTACTTTACTATATGCCCCTAAGGTCTACCACCCCTATTTGGGTGAAAATAGCCTGTGTTCAAAATAATCTTAAATTCCCTGATTAAACCCCATTAAATTTCCAAAGTACACCAATTTCAAAGGCAACCAACTATGGTCAGTTTTACAATAATTCTGCCCACAGCTGATTGTCATCCAAAACCACGATCTGGGTTGGTAAGGCAGAGATCGCCCGAAATGTAGGGAATCATATTTAAAACATGTTATACACAATACAATTACATGTTTAGATTCCTACACACTAACATAATACAACATAATAAAACATAGTACACTCATAATTAACATTGTGATTATTACATAAAAATAAACAATTCACAATATTTAAGTTTGACCAAAAATTACACACCTTACAGCTTTACTTTAGTTTCAAATTCTATTAAATCTTTCACTTATTTCATTTATTATTACATTTCCACTATGAATTTTTATTTCACATTTTCATCATTAATTGGTTTGGTTGATCCTCCGTCATTCACAATGATTTGATTTATTGAATGGGCATTTATATATATAACCTTACTCACCTTCTTCCTTCTAACAACCACTAACAGATTTACATCGGGTGACACCAATCTCTCGATAATATTTACCTCCACTAATTTCCCTAACTCCACTTAATTTATTCTCCTCTTATAACAAAGTACCTGATACCCTTCTTGTACATAGGATGTGTGTTCCCTTCCCTTATACTCATTAGTTCCTGGCCTCTCATAGTACACTCATAATTAACATTGTGATTATTACATGAAAATAAACAATTCCCATTTAAGTTTGACCAAAAATTACACACCTTACAGCTTTACTTTAGTTTCAAATTCTATTAAACCTTTCAATTATTTCATTTATTATTACATTTCCACTATGAATTTTTTTTCACATTTTCATCATTAATTGGTTTGGGTGATCCTCCGTCATTCACAATGATTTGATTTATTGAATGGGCATTTATATATATAACCTTACTCACCTTCTTCCTTCTAACAACCACTAACAGATTTACATCGGGTGACACCAATCTCTCAATAATATTTACCTCCACTAATGTTTCTAACTCCACTTAATTTATTCTCCTCTTATAACAAAGTACCTGATACCCTTCTTGTACATAGGATGTGTGTTCCCTTCCCTTATACTCATTCCCTCATTAGTTCCTGGCCTCTCCCAGGTAACTCCGCCAAACCTCATTTAAAACTATTCACCCCCGCCACAACGTCTTGCGTTGAGGACTCCGTACACCTCCACCCTCACTACAAAATTTCACCACCACCTATTTACTCTCCAATTGCATTACTCTCACTTTCTCTACATAAATGCATCCTCACTACTGTGCCCCTACTACTGACCCGTTTCTGTATTATTTTTATTCTAAAAATTCTTATTTTGTCTAACACCCATTTAAAATTAACTTTGACTGAATGCCTTATTGAAATAATTATTATCACCCGAACTCCATCTTTTACCACATTTTCATTAATATGATCATTGAAAATTACACTAGAAAATTCATAACAACCTCAAATTAAATCAGTCACCTAATTTAACCTTTTAAACTCATTTAATGTTATTATTATACCTCCACAACTAAACACCTTCTACGTTTACTCATTTACTATTTATTATCAAGTTCAAATCTTATAAAAATCATTTAAATTCATTATCAAAATTCATTTATACAACATTAATTAATTTATTTATTTATCTCAAATTATCTAAGTCAATCAGTTTCTTTTTAAAACACTAAGTTTTTTAATTACAATTCCAAAACAATTATAATTTAGTTATTTGCATGATAAACTTCACCATGATTTATTTAGTCTGATCAACTACTATTACTATCATTATTATACAATCAATCCACCTTGCATACCCACATTGTTTACATAAAATACATAGTACAACATAATCTACTACACAAATATATTTAACATTACTACACAAGTATATACCATCCAAATTATTATTCATTCTTGTTTACCATAAATGATTTCACAATACAGTCTCTTTGGAAACCACACTATTCACATAATTAAATGTTCATAACAACAACTGTTTAACCACCATCATCGAATAATAATCTGATCTTACTACTACTATACAAATCATTTACAATTAAATACATATTGCTATTATAATTATAATAGTCATCATCATTACTTTTTTCCATTGTATCAATATAGTAACTATAATTATTATTGCATACTATCAATTCAAAATTCCTGTCGAAATTGGGTATGGTAAATTCTCCTTTAATATTTTTCGTTAAAGTCAGGTAGGTTATAGTATCATCTACATTATCATCATATACTGCTGCTACATCAGTTTCAACACCAGGTAAGATTTCAATATAATTATCCACACTCTCTACACCTAACCTTTCTACTAATACTTTATAATTTCTACCAACCTTAAACAACTCTATCTCCCCATCTAAATTCCACTCTGTCTCTCAAAATATCTCTCACCATAACGCCATCTCACACTTTCTCTACCATCCCATGCAGAGGGCAATAAATCATCACAAAAATTCAGGGAACAATTTGAAGACCTCATGTCTTCCAATACTAAGGGACTCTTGCCCTTCAACAACAACAGTGAACACCTTGGTTCACGATAAACCCGGGGAAAATTTACCCCCTCTACCTGTAAACTCTCTCTACACTTTCTCTCTAACTCATTAACACTCACTAACATTCCATTATTAAATTCTACTCCCCCTAAAACTTCATCAGCAGTCTCAATATTCACAACCTTACTCTCTAACACCATATTTTTAATTATATTATCATTTTTCTCACCCCTACTTACCGTATTATATGTTAACTGATTGTCATTATTTCCGTTTAATTGCTCGGTCTCTTCACCACTTTCTACCCCCATTTTAATCTCATAATTATCATCAACACTATTAATTTTCATTATATCACTTTTAAATACTTCATCTACTTCAATAATTCTGCTTTCTAAACTGTCTATTTGCGTATTGACCGCTTCTAATATTCTATCGGTTATTGTTTCAAATTTTTCATTAATTTTTTTGAATTTATCGTTAATTTTGTCACACTTACTATCTATGTTTAACAGCAACTGCATCATTGCCATTATCTCATCTGTTTTGCTCTCATACCGAGTTGGGATGGGTGTTAATTGAACTGTATTTAATTCAACTGATTCGGTGGCACTAGGCTCATCGATCTGACTAATTGGTGTTGAGTGAACTCCCATCTCACTTGTAAATTTGTCGTCAGTCAAGCTGACTTCCCCGTTATTTGCCATCTCAAAAATATATATATATATTTTTTTCAAACTACTAATATATATTACACATACTTATTACCTAACAAGGTATTATATTTACCCATACTACACATGATCACAACATAACCTTATCCTTGTACATCTATTTTCACATACATCAAAAAAATTTTTTATTTCATCTCAAACAACCATCCTGTTCCTCAAGACAGGTCTACATTTGCATAAATTTTATGCATAAATTTTACGCCTCCATTCGGGCGACATTGTTAAGTTTTATTTAATTTAGTAATTTAACTTTATTAATGTACTTTGTGTTTACAACTTTCGACTCTGATAGCCACCATGTTGTCTACTACCAACTTAATTTTACTTACCGGATCCAGGATCTGAATTAGACATGCTGAAAACAAGATGGTTGCTTGGAATAACTAAGTCGTTTATAAGTTTGCTAAACATTAAATTTTATTGATCTTTCTTTGTTTTTTGGTTTTTCTTACTCGGCCCCTTTTAATTCAAATACTTCTTAATTTTTTACATAGAATTAATTTTCTTCTATTTCCCCAGTTAACATATTCAAAAGAAAATCATTTCAGACAAAAAACTTGTTAATGAACAAGGATTATTTGCACATTTAATTTTCTTATGCGGGTCATCTACCCTCTAAATAAAATAATAAGTTCTTAAAATTCTAATCAAAATTTATTATTGAGCACAAACTAGCGCTTCACACACACATTTACTTTTCATAACTTACATAATTTTTGTTTAAAACCCCCTTTGTGAGCTCACTATTTTTAAGTTAAACGTATATTCTAGGGTGCCATTTTTCTTTTCGTTTCTTTTTTTTCTATTTTGAATGATTGTAAAATTTAGATTTCTTCTTATATTTCTTTTCAAGATTTCAATGTTAACTTGTCTGCAGTTGAGTTCCAAAATCAGTCCGTCCTCCGTACGTCTCCTTTCATCACTCCACACATTTCATTCTTTGATTTTAGCTCTCGCCCGATCACTCGAAACTGTTAATGGAATACAACTGTTCCTCCATTTTATTTATTTAACACTCCGGTTGTTGATTCACGTATATTTTTACATTTTTGGATTATTATGGGCGCTCGTATATTTGTTTTCGAGACTTTTACATGTTATTCGCACAAGTTGTTATTGCAGACTGGGGCTAGATGAACGGCTTTAAAATCTGAGATGGAAGGGGGCTCACGTGAAGACTTTCATTGTTTTCTGAATATGCGACGAACCAATTTTCAAGGCGAGGCTAACTACGCATCGCATTGCACGTGACGTATTTACAGACTTGGCCGTTATGTAACTGGTGACTTCATCGGTCAAAGTTCGTTTGGCTATGTTTAATTGTTTTTTTTTTTTTGCTGGTCGGAATGTTGACCTTGGCTCACTTTCAATCGCTGGCTTACTACGTTTTATAAAAATTTACAATTATTATTTATGTTATTACCCCAAAATTATTATTTATACTTTTGTTTCCCCAAAATTACCCCGGGTAGGCCTAAATGTCCCGTTACAATACCCCCTCAATGAGAAGTTTTATGCCGGAGCATAAAAACTCTCCTTGACACTCTCGTACTTCCTAAAGGGATCAGTCAGGATATGTCGCCACAACCCCCTTTACGTTTTATAATAAAAAATCATGGTTAACTTACCCCTGGTCCAGTGACTGTGACCGCACCTGAATGACCTTACTGGACTTCTCTCTCGAGATCCCAACACCGCAAGGCCAGACAGGCATTTGACGCTCCTGCTCTGACGCGCTGGCCAGCACAGGAGCGCCGCCACAGCATCACCAGACACTGAAACATCAAATAAAAAAAAATCAAATTGTGCCCTAGTATAATAACATATCCCTAACTGATCTGTTTCCCCTTAGCTGCGCGCTGGTTTGCGTTAAGAAGCACTGATTTTCTTGACCTAGTAATATATAATCTTATATCTACTGCATAGACTTTTCATCCCCTTAATTCGTTCCACATTTCATAAAAATTTTCGATTTCAATTGACAATAATTAAGCCTTTCCCATTTTACAAGAAGAAGTATAAAACCTTACATTAACACAATAATATCTCAAAATAATTAAACACATTATTAAAAGCCAAAAAATCAATCAACCAAATACAATTTATTTATATCTCCCTTCTTCTACAATTCTTAACCCTTTCCCATTTTATATCTAAAATAATTCAAAATCATTTAATACATTATAAAATATTATTATTAACAGAAATTCTATTTATCCGGTGCTGTTAATAATAATCATCCCCTTTTCTCCTCCACACACACTATTACCCCCCTGGACTGTTGCGTCCAGTTGCCTCCACAAGTGCTGAGGCGGAATGAGTGAGCACTTTTTTCTGTTCTCTCACTCCCATCCTTGCTTCAGCATTACAAGAAACTTCAGGGTAAGTACCCCTACTCATTACTTTACTATATGCCCCTAAGGTCTACCACCCCTATTTGGGTGAAAATAGCCTGTGTTCAAAATAATCTTAGATTCCCTGATTAAACCCCATTAAATTTCCAAAGTACACCAATTTCAAAGGTAAACAACTATGGTCAGTTTTACAATAATGCTGCCCACAGCTGATTGTCATCCAAAACCACGATCTGGGTTGGTAAGGCCGAGATCGCCCGAAATGTAGGGAATCACATTTAAAACATGTTATACACAATACAATAACATGTTTAGATTCCTACACACTAACATAATAAAACATAGTACACTCATAATTAACATTGTGATTATTACATGAAAATAAACAATTCCCATTTAAGTTTGACCAAAAATTACACACCTTACAGCTTTACTTTAGTTTCAAATTCTATTAAACCTTTCAATTATTTCATTTATTATTACATTTCCACTATGAATTTTTTTTCACATTTTCATCATTAATTGGTTTGGGTGATCCTCCGTCATTCACAATGATTTGATTTATTGAATGGGCATTTATATATATAACCTTACTCACCTTCTTCCTTCTAACAACCACTAACAGATTTACATCGGGTGACACCAATCTCTCAATAATATTTACCTCCACTAATGTTTCTAACTCCACTTAATTTATTCTCCTCTTATAACAAAGTACCTGATACCCTTCTTGTACATAGGATGTGTGTTCCCTTCCCTTATACTCATTCCCTCATTAGTTCCTGGCCTCTCCCAGGTAACTCCGCCAAACCTCATTTAAAACTATTCACCCCCGCCACAACGTCTTGCGTTGAGGACTCCGTACACCTCCACCCTCACTACAAAATTTCACCACCACCTATTTACTCTCCAATTGCATTACTCTCCATCCTCACTACTGTGCCCCTACTACTGACCCGTTTCTGTATTATTTTTATTCTAAAAATTCTTATTTTGTCTAACACCCATTTAAAATTAACTTTGACTGAATGCCTTATTGAAATAATTATTATCACCCAAACTCCATCTTTTACCACATTTTCATTAATATGATCATTGAAAATTACACTAGAAAATTCATAACAACCTCAAATTAAATCAGTCACCTAATTTAACCTTTTAAACTCATTTAATGTTATTATTATACCTCCACAACTAAACACCTTCTACGTTTACTCATTTACTATTTATTATCAAGTTCAAATCTTATAAAAATCATTTAAATTCATTATCAAAATTCATTTATACAACATTAATTAATTTATTTATTTATCTCAAATTATCTAATTCAATCAGTTTCTTTTTAAAACACTAAGTTTTTTAATTACAATTCCAAAACAATTATAATTTAGTTATTTGCATGATAAACTTCACCATGATTTATTTAGTCTGATCAACTACTATTACTATCATTATTATACAATCAATCCACCTTGCATACCCACATTGTTTACATAAAATACATAGTACAACATAATCTACTACACAAATATATTTAATACTACACAAGTATATACCATCCAAATTATTATTCATTCTTGTTTACCATAAATCATTTCACAATACAGTCTCTTTGGAAACCACACTATTCACATAATTTAATGTTCATAACAACAACTGTTTAACCACCATCATCGAATAATAATCTGATCTTACTACTACTATACAAATCATTTACAATTAAATACATATTACTATTATAATTATAATAGTCATCATCATTACTTTTTTCCATTGTATCAATATAGTAACTATAATTATTATTGCATACTATCAATTCAAAATTCCTGTCGAAATTGGGTATGGTAAATTCTCCTTTAATATTTTCCGTTAAAGTCAGGTAAGTTATAGTATCATCTACATTATCATCATATACTGCTGCTACATCAGTTTCAACACCAGGTAAGATTTCAATATAATTATCCACACTCTCTACACCTAACCTTTCTACTAATTCTTTATAATTTCTACCAACCTTAAACAACTCTATCTCCCCATCTAAATTCCACTCTGTCTCTCAAAATATCTCTCACCATAACGCCATCTCACACTTTCTCTACCATCCCATGCAGAGGGCAATAAATCATCACAAAAATTCAGGGAACAATTTGAAGACCTCATGTCTTCCAATACTAAGGGACTCTTGCCCTTCAACAACAACAGTGAACACCTTGGTTCACGATAAACCCGGGGAAAATTTACCCCCTCTACCTGTAAACTCTCTCTACACTTTCTCTCTAACTCATTAACACTCACTAACATTCCATTATTAAATTCTACTCCCCCTAAAACTTCATCAGCAGTCTCAATATTCACAACCTTACTCTCTAACACCATATTTTTAATTATATTATCATTTTTCTCACCCCTACTTACCGTATTATATGTTAACTGATTGTCTTTATTTCCGTTTAATTGCTCGGTCTCTTCACCACTTTCTACCCCCATTTTAATCTCATAATTATCATCAACACTATTAATTTTCATTATATCACTTTTAAATACTTCATCTACTTCAATAATTCTGCTTTCTAAACTGTCTATTTGCGTATTGACCGCTTCTAATATTCTATCGGTTATTGTTTCAAATTTTTCATTAATTTTTTTGAATTTATCGTTAATTTTGTCACACTTACTATCTATGTTTAACAGCAACTGCATCATTGCCATTATCTCATCTGTTTTGCTCTCATACCGAGTTGGGATGGGTGTTAATTGAACTGTATTTAATTCAACTGATTCGGTGGCACTAGGCTCATCGATCTGACTAATTGGTGTTGAGTGAACTCCCATCTCACTTGTAAATTTGTCGTCAGTCAAGCTGACTTCCCCGTTATTTGCCATCTCAAAAATATATATATATATTTTTTTTTCTAACTACTAATATATATTACACATACTTATTACCTAACAAGGTATTATATTTACCCATACTACACATGATCACAACATAACCTTATCCTTGTACATCTATTTTCACATACATCAAAAAAATTTTTTATTTCATCTCAAACAACCATCCTGTTCCTCAAGACAGGTCTACATTTGCATAAATTTTATGCATAAATTTTACGCCTCCATTCGGGCGACATTTTTAAGTTTTATTTATTTTATTAATTTAACTTTATTAATGTACTTTGTGTTTACAACTTTCGACTCTGATAGCCGCCATGTTGTCTACTACCAACTTAATTTTACTTACCGGATCCAGGATCTGAATTAGACATGCTGAAAACAAGATGGTTGCTTGGAATAACTAAGTCGTTTATAAGTTTACTAAACATTAAATTTTATTGATCTTTCTTTGTTTTTTGGTTTTTCTTACTCGGCCCCTTTTAATTCAAATACTTCTTAATTTTTTACATAGAATTAATTTTCTTCTATTTCCCCAGTTAACATATTCAAAAGAAAATCATTTCAGACAAAAAACTTGTTAATGAACAAGGATTATTTGCACATTTAATTTTCTTATGCGGGTCATCTACCCTCTAAATAAAATAATAAGTTCTTAAAATTCTAATCAAAATTTATTATTGAGCACAAACTAGCGCTTCACACACACATTTACTTTTCATAACTTACATAATTTTTGTTTAAAACCCCCTTTGTGAGCTCACTATTTTTAAGTTAAACGTATATTCTAGGGTGCCATTTTTCTTTTCGTTTCTTTTTTTTCTATTTTGAATGATTGTAAAATTTAGATTTCTTCTTATATTTCTTTTCAAGATTTCAATGTTAACTTGTCTGCAGTTGAGTTCCAAAATCAGTCCGTCCTCCGTACGTCTCCTTTCATCACTCCACACATTTCATTCTTTGATTTTAGCTCTCGCCCGATCACTCGAAACTGTTAATGGAATACAACTGTTCCTCCATTTATTTATTTAACACTCCGGTTGTTGATTCACGTATATTTTTACATTTTTGGATTATTATGGGCGCTCGTATATTTGTTTTCGAGACTTTTACATGTTATTCGCACAAGTTGTTATTGCAGACTGGGGCTAGATGAACGGCTTTAAAATCTGAGATGGAAGGGGGCTCACGTGAAGACTTTCATTGTTTTCTGAAAATGCGACGAACCAATTTTCAAGGCGAGGCTAACTACGCATCGCATTGCACGTGACGTATTTACAGACTTGGCCGTTATGTAACTGGTGACTTCATCGGTCAAAGTTCGTTTGGCTATGTTTAATTGTTTTTTTTTTTTTGCTGGTCGGAATGTTGACCTTGGCTCACTTTCAATCGCTGGCTTACTACGTTTTATAAAAATTTACAATTATTATTTATGTTATTACCCCAAAATTATTATTTATACTTTTGTTTCCCCAAAATTACCCCGGGTAGGCCTAAATGTCCCGTTACAATACCCCCTCAATGAGAAGTTTTATGCCGGAGCATAAAAACTCTCCTTGACACTCTCGTACTTCCTAAAGGGATCAGTCAGGATATGTCGCCACAACCCCCTTTACGTTTTATAATAAAAAATCATGGTTAACTTACCACTGGTCCAGTGACTGTGACCGCACCTTAATGACCTTACTGGACTTCTCTCTCGAGATCCCAACACCGCAAGGCCAGACAGGCATTTGACGCTCCTGCTCTGACGCGCTGGCCAGCACAGGAGCGCCGCCACAGCATCACCAGACACTGAAACATCAAATTAAAAAAAATCAAATTGTGCCCTAGTATAATAACATATCCCTAACTGATCTGTTTCCCCTTAGCTGCGCGCTGGTTTGCGTTAAGAAGCACTGATTTTCTTGACCTAGTAATATATAATCTTATATCTACTGCATAGACTTTTCATCCCCTTAATTCGTTCCACATTTCATAAAAATTTTCGATTTCAATTGACAATAATTAAGCCTTTCCCATTTTACAAGAAGAAGTATAAAACCTTACATTAACACAATAATATCTCAAAATAATTAAACACATTATTAAAAGCCAAAAAATCAATCAACCAAATACAATTTATTTATATCTCCCTTCTTCTACAATTCTTAACCCTTTCCCATTTTATATCTAAAATAATTCAAAATCATTTAATACATTATAAAATATTATTATTAACAGAAATTCTATTTATCCGGTGCTGTTAATAATAATCATCCCCTTTTCTCCTCCACACACACTATTACCCCCCTGGACTGTTGCGTCCAGTTGCCTCCACAAGTGCTGAGGCGGAATGAGTGAGCACTTTTTTCTGTTCTCTCACTCCCATCCTTGCTTCAGCATTACAAGAAACTTCAGGGTAAGTACCCCTACTCATTACTTTACTATATGCCCCTAAGGTCTACCACCCCTATTTGGGTGAAAATAGCCTGTGTTCAAAATAATCTTAGATTCCCTGATTAAACCCCATTAAATTTCCAAAGTACACCAATTTCAAAGGTAAACAACTATGGTCAGTTTTACAATAATGCTGCCCACAGCTGATTGTCATCCAAAACCACGATCTGGGTTGGTAAGGCCGAGATCGCCCGAAATGTAGGGAATCACATTTAAAACATGTTATACACAATACAATAACATGTTTAGATTCCTACACACTAACATAATAAAACATAGTACACTCATAATTAACATTGTGATTATTACATGAAAATAAACAATTCCCATTTAAGTTTGACCAAAAATTACACACCTTACAGCTTTACTTTAGTTTCAAATTCTATTAAACCTTTCAATTATTTCATTTATTATTACATTTCCACTATGAATTTTTTTTCACATTTTCATCATTAATTGGTTTGGGTGATCCTCCGTCATTCACAATGATTTGATTTATTGAATGGGCATTTATATATATAACCTTACTCACCTTCTTCCTTCTAACAACCACTAACAGATTTACATCGGGTGACACCAATCTCTCAATAATATTTACCTCCACTAATGTTTCTAACTCCACTTAATTTATTCTCCTCTTATAACAAAGTACCTGATACCCTTCTTGTACATAGGATGTGTGTTCCCTTCCCTTATACTCATTCCCTCATTAGTTCCTGGCCTCTCCCAGGTAACTCCGCCAAACCTCATTTAAAACTATTCACCCCCGCCACAACGTCTTGCGTTGAGGACTCCGTACACCTCCACCCTCACTACAAAATTTCACCACCACCTATTTACTCTCCAATTGCATTACTCTCCATCCTCACTACTGTGCCCCTACTACTGACCCGTTTCTGTATTATTTTTATTCTAAAAATTCTTATTTTGTCTAACACCCATTTAAAATTAACTTTGACTGAATGCCTTATTGAAATAATTATTATCACCCAAACTCCATCTTTTACCACATTTTCATTAATATGATCATTGAAAATTACACTAGAAAATTCATAACAACCTCAAATTAAATCAGTCACCTAATTTAACCTTTTAAACTCATTTAATGTTATTATTATACCTCCACAACTAAACACCTTCTACGTTTACTCATTTACTATTTATTATCAAGTTCAAATCTTATAAAAATCATTTAAATTCATTATCAAAATTCATTTATACAACATTAATTAATTTATTTATTTATCTCAAATTATCTAATTCAATCAGTTTCTTTTTAAAACACTAAGTTTTTTAATTACAATTCCAAAACAATTATAATTTAGTTATTTGCATGATAAACTTCACCATGATTTATTTAGTCTGATCAACTACTATTACTATCATTATTATACAATCAATCCACCTTGCATACCCACATTGTTTACATAAAATACATAGTACAACATAATCTACTACACAAATATATTTAATACTACACAAGTATATACCATCCAAATTATTATTCATTCTTGTTTACCATAAATCATTTCACAATACAGTCTCTTTGGAAACCACACTATTCACATAATTTAATGTTCATAACAACAACTGTTTAACCACCATCATCGAATAATAATCTGATCTTACTACTACTATACAAATCATTTACAATTAAATACATATTACTATTATAATTATAATAGTCATCATCATTACTTTTTTCCATTGTATCAATATAGTAACTATAATTATTATTGCATACTATCAATTCAAAATTCCTGTCGAAATTGGGTATGGTAAATTCTCCTTTAATATTTTCCGTTAAAGTCAGGTAAGTTATAGTATCATCTACATTATCATCATATACTGCTGCTACATCAGTTTCAACACCAGGTAAGATTTCAATATAATTATCCACACTCTCTACACCTAACCTTTCTACTAATTCTTTATAATTTCTACCAACCTTAAACAACTCTATCTCCCCATCTAAATTCCACTCTGTCTCTCAAAATATCTCTCACCATAACGCCATCTCACACTTTCTCTACCATCCCATGCAGAGGGCAATAAATCATCACAAAAATTCAGGGAACAATTTGAAGACCTCATGTCTTCCAATACTAAGGGACTCTTGCCCTTCAACAACAACAGTGAACACCTTGGTTCACGATAAACCCGGGGAAAATTTACCCCCTCTACCTGTAAACTCTCTCTACACTTTCTCTCTAACTCATTAACACTCACTAACATTCCATTATTAAATTCTACTCCCCCTAAAACTTCATCAGCAGTCTCAATATTCACAACCTTACTCTCTAACACCATATTTTTAATTATATTATCATTTTTCTCACCCCTACTTACCGTATTATATGTTAACTGATTGTCTTTATTTCCGTTTAATTGCTCGGTCTCTTCACCACTTTCTACCCCCATTTTAATCTCATAATTATCATCAACACTATTAATTTTCATTATATCACTTTTAAATACTTCATCTACTTCAATAATTCTGCTTTCTAAACTGTCTATTTGCGTATTGACCGCTTCTAATATTCTATCGGTTATTGTTTCAAATTTTTCATTAATTTTTTTGAATTTATCGTTAATTTTGTCACACTTACTATCTATGTTTAACAGCAACTGCATCATTGCCATTATCTCATCTGTTTTGCTCTCATACCGAGTTGGGATGGGTGTTAATTGAACTGTATTTAATTCAACTGATTCGGTGGCACTAGGCTCATCGATCTGACTAATTGGTGTTGAGTGAACTCCCATCTCACTTGTAAATTTGTCGTCAGTCAAGCTGACTTCCCCGTTATTTGCCATCTCAAAAATATATATATATATTTTTTTTTCAAACTACTAATATATATTACACATACTTATTACCTAACAAGGTATTATATTTACCCATACTACACATGATCACAACATAACCTTATCCTTGTACATCTATTTTCACATACATCAAAAAAATTTTTTATTTCATCTCAAACAACCATCCTGTTCCTCAAGACAGGTCTACATTTGCATAAATTTTATGCATAAATTTTACGCCTCCATTCGGGCGACATTTTTAAGTTTTATTTATTTTATTAATTTAACTTTATTAATGTACTTTGTGTTTACAACTTTCGACTCTGATAGCCGCCATGTTGTCTACTACCAACTTAATTTTACTTACCGGATCCAGGATCTGAATTAGACATGCTGAAAACAAGATGGTTGCTTGGAATAACTAAGTCGTTTATAAGTTTACTAAACATTAAATTTTATTGATCTTTCTTTGTTTTTTGGTTTTTCTTACTCGGCCCCTTTTAATTCAAATACTTCTTAATTTTTTACATAGAATTAATTTTCTTCTATTTCCCCAGTTAACATATTCAAAAGAAAATCATTTCAGACAAAAAACTTGTTAATGAACAAGGATTATTTGCACATTTAATTTTCTTATGCGGGTCATCTACTCTCTAAATAAAATAATAAGTTCTTAAAATTCTAATCAAAATTTATTATTGAGCACAAACTAGCGCTTCACACACACATTTACTTTTCATAACTTACATAATTTTTGTTTAAAACCCCCTTTGTGAGCTCACTATTTTTAAGTTAAACGTATATTCTAGGGTGCCATTTTTCTTTTCGTTTCTTTTTTTTCTATTTTGAATGATTGTAAAATTTAGATTTCTTCTTATATTTCTTTTCAAGATTTCAATGTTAACTTGTCTGCAGTTGAGTTCCAAAATCAGTCCGTCCTCCGTACGTCTCCTTTCATCACTCCACACATTTCATTCTTTGATTTTAGCTCTCGCCCGATCACTCGAAACTGTTAATGGAATACAACTGTTCCTCCATTTTATTTATTTAACACTCCGGTTGTTGATTCACGTATATTTTTACATTTTTGGATTATTATGGGCGCTCGTATATTTGTTTTCGAGACTTTTACATGTTATTCGCACAAGTTGTTATTGCAGACTGGGGCTAGATGAACGGCTTTAAAATCTGAGATGGAAGGGGGCTCACGTGAAGACTTTCATTGTTTTCTGAATATGCGACGAACCAATTTTCAAGGCGAGGCTAACTACGCATCGCATTGCACGTGACGTATTTACAGACTTGGCCGTTATGTAACTGGTGACTTCATCGGTCAAAGTTCGTTTGGCTATGTTTAATTGTTTTTTTTTTTTTGCTGGTCGGAATGTTGACCTTGGCTCACTTTCAATCGCTGGCTTACTACGTTTTATAAAAATTTACAATTATTATTTATGTTATTACCCCAAAATTATTATTTATACTTTTGTTTCCCCAAAATTACCCCGGGTAGGCCTAAATGTCCCGTTACAATACCCCCTCAATGAGAAGTTTTATGCCGGAGCATAAAAACTCTCCTTGACACTCTCGTACTTCCTAAAGGGATCAGTCAGGATATGTCGCCACAACCCCCTTTACGTTTTATAATAAAAAATCATGGTTAACTTACCACTGGTCCAGTGACTGTGACCGCACCTGAATGACCTTACTGGACTTCTCTCTCGAGATCCCAACACCGCAAGACCAGACAGGCATTTGACGCTCCTGCTCTGACGCGCTGGCCAGCACAGGAGCGCCGCCACAGCATCACCAGACACTGAAACATCAAATAAAAAAAAATCAAATTGTGCCCTAGTATAATAACATATCCCTAACTGATCTGTTTCCCCTTAGCTGCGCGCTGGTTTGCGTTAAGAAGCACTGATTTTCTTGACCTAGTAATATATAATCTTATATCTACTGCATAGACTTTTCATCCCCTTAATTCGTTCCACATTTCATAAAAATTTTCGATTTCAATTGACAATAATTAAGCCTTTCCCATTTTACAAGAAGAAGTATAAAACCTTACATTAACACAATAATATCTCAAAATAATTAAACACATTATTAAAAGCCAAAAAATCAATCAACCAAATACAATTTATTTATATCTCCCTTCTTCTACAATTCTTAACCCTTTCCCATTTTATATCTAAAATAATTCAAAATCATTTAATACATTATAAAATATTATTATTAACAGAAATTCTATTTATCCGGTGCTGTTAATAATAATCATCCCCTTTTCTCCTCCACACACACTATTACCCCCCTGGACTGTTGCGTCCAGTTGCCTCCACAAGTGCTGAGGCGGAATGAGTGAGCACTTTTTTCTGTTCTCTCACTCCCATCCTTGCTTCAGCATTACAAGAAACTTCAGGGTAAGTACCCCTACTCATTACTTTACTATATGCCCCTAAGGTCTACCACCCCTATTTGGGTGAAAATAGCCTGTGTTCAAAATAATCTTAGATTACCTGATTAAACCCCATTAAATTTCCAAAGTACACCAATTTCAAAGGTAAACAACTATGGTCAGTTTTACAATAATGCTGCCCACAGCTGATTGTCATCCAAAACCACGATCTGGGTTGGTAAGGCCGAGATCGCCCGAAATGTAGGGAATCACATTTAAAACATGTTATACACAATACAATAACATGTTTAGATTCCTACACACTAACATAATAAAACATAGTACACTCATAATTAACATTGTGATTATTACATGAAAATAAACAATTCACAATATTTAAGTTTGACCAAAAATTACACACCTTACAGCTTTACTTTAGTTTCAAATTCTATTAAATCTTTCACTTATTTCATTTATTATTACATTTCCACTATGAATTTTTATTTCACATTTTCATCATTAATTGGTTTGGTTGATCCTCCGTCATTCACAATGATTTGATTTATTGAATGGGCATTTATATATATAACCTTACTCACCTTCTTCCTTCTAACAACCACTAACAGATTTACATCGGGTGACACCAATCTCTCAATAATATTTACCTCCACTAATTTCTCTAACTCCACTTAATTTATTCTCCTCTTATAACAAAGTACCTGATACCCTTCTTGTACATAGGATGTGTGTTCCCTTCCCTTATACTCATTAGTTCCTGGCCTCTCATAGTACACTCATAATTAACATTGTGATTATTACATGAAAATAAACAATTCCCATTTAAGTTTGACCAAAAATTACACACCTTACAGCTTTACTTTAGTTTCAAATTCTATTAAACCTTTCAATTATTTCATTTATTATTACATTTCCACTATGAATTTTTTTTCACATTTTCATCATTAATTGGTTTGGGTGATCCTCCGTCATTCACAATGATTTGATTTATTGAATGGGCATTTATATATATAACCTTACTCACCTTCTTCCTTCTAACAACCACTAACAGATTTACATCGGGTGACACCAATCTCTCAATAATATTTACCTCCACTAATGTTTCTAACTCCACTTAATTTATTCTCCTCTTATAACAAAGTACCTGATACCCTTCTTGTACATAGGATGTGTGTTCCCTTCCCTTATACTCATTCCCTCATTAGTTCCTGGCCTCTCCCAGGTAACTCCGCCAAACCTCATTTAAAACTATTCACCCCCGCCACAACGTCTTGCGTTGAGGACTCCGTACACCTCCACCCTCACTACAAAATTTCACCACCACCTATTTACTCTCCAATTGCATTACTCTCCATCCTCACTACTGTGCCCCTACTACTGACCCGTTTCTGTATTATTTTTATTCTAAAAATTCTTATTTTGTCTAACACCCATTTAAAATTAACTTTGACTGAATGCCTTATTGAAATAATTATTATCACCCAAACTCCATCTTTTACCACATTTTCATTAATATGATCATTGAAAATTACACTAGAAAATTCATAACAACCTCAAATTAAATCAGTCACCTAATTTAACCTTTTAAACTCATTTAATGTTATTATTATACCTCCACAACTAAACACCTTCTACGTTTACTCATTTACTATTTATTATCAAGTTCAAATCTTATAAAAATCATTTAAATTCATTATCAAAATTCATTTATACAACATTAATTAATTTATTTATTTATCTCAAATTATCTAATTCAATCAGTTTCTTTTTAAAACACTAAGTTTTTTAATTACAATTCCAAAACAATTATAATTTAGTTATTTGCATGATAAACTTCACCATGATTTATTTAGTCTGATCAACTACTATTACTATCATTATTATACAATCAATCCACCTTGCATACCCACATTGTTTACATAAAATACATAGTACAACATAATCTACTACACAAATATATTTAATACTACACAAGTATATACCATCCAAATTATTATTCATTCTTGTTTACCATAAATCATTTCACAATACAGTCTCTTTGGAAACCACACTATTCACATAATTTAATGTTCATAACAACAACTGTTTAACCACCATCATCGAATAATAATCTGATCTTACTACTACTATACAAATCATTTACAATTAAATACATATTACTATTATAATTATAATAGTCATCATCATTACTTTTTTCCATTGTATCAATATAGTAACTATAATTATTATTGCATACTATCAATTCAAAATTCCTGTCGAAATTGGGTATGGTAAATTCTCCTTTAATATTTTCCGTTAAAGTCAGGTAAGTTATAGTATCATCTACATTATCATCATATACTGCTGCTACATCAGTTTCAACACCAGGTAAGATTTCAATATAATTATCCACACTCTCTACACCTAACCTTTCTACTAATTCTTTATAATTTCTACCAACCTTAAACAACTCTATCTCCCCATCTAAATTCCACTCTGTCTCTCAAAATATCTCTCACCATAACGCCATCTCACACTTTCTCTACCATCCCATGCAGAGGGCAATAAATCATCACAAAAATTCAGGGAACAATTTGAAGACCTCATGTCTTCCAATACTAAGGGACTCTTGCCCTTCAACAACAACAGTGAACACCTTGGTTCACGATAAACCCGGGGAAAATTTACCCCCTCTACCTGTAAACTCTCTCTACACTTTCTCTCTAACTCATTAACACTCACTAACATTCCATTATTAAATTCTACTCCCCCTAAAACTTCATCAGCAGTCTCAATATTCACAACCTTACTCTCTAACACCATATTTTTAATTATATTATCATTTTTCTCACGCCTACTTACCGTATTATATGTTAACTGATTGTCTTTCTTTCCGTTTAATTGCTCGGTCTCTTCACCACTTTCTACCCCCATTTTAATCTCATAATTATCATCAACACTATTAATTTTCATTATATCACTTTTAAATACTTCATCTACTTCAATAATTCTGCTTTCTAAACTGTCTATTTGCGTATTGACCGCTTCTAATATTCTATCGGTTATTGTTTCAAATTTTTCATTAATTTTTTTGAATTTATCGTTAATTTTGTCACACTTACTATCTATGTTTAACAGCAACTGCATCATTGCCATTATCTCATCTGTTTTGCTCTCATACCGAGTTGGGATGGGTGTTAATTGAACTGTATTTAATTCAACTGATTCGGTGGCACTAGGCTCATCGATCTGACTAATTGGTGTTGAGTGAACTCCCATCTCACTTGTAAATTTGTCGTCAGTCAAGCTGACTTCCCCGTTATTTGCCATCTCAAAAATATATATATATATTTTTTTTTCAAACTACTAATATATATTACACATACTTATTACCTAACAAGGTATTATATTTACCCATACTACACATGATCACAACATAACCTTATCCTTGTACATCTATTTTCACATACATCAAAAAAATTTTTTATTTCATCTCAAACAACCATCCTGTTCCTCAAGACAGGTCTACATTTGCATAAATTTTATGCATAAATTTTACGCCTCCATTCGGGCGACATTGTTAAGTTTTATTTATTTTATTAATTTAACTTTATTAATGTACTTTGTGTTTACAACTTTCGACTCTGATAGCCGCCATGTTGTCTACTACCAACTTAATTTTACTTACCGGATCCAGGATCTGAATTAGACATGCTGAAAACAAGATGGTTGCTTGGAATAACTAAGTCGTTTATAAGTTTACTAAACATTAAATTTTATTGATCTTTCTTTGTTTTTTGGTTTTTCTTACTCGGCCGCTTTTAATTCAAATACTTCTTAATTTTTTACATAGAATTAATTTTCTTCTATTTCCCCAGTTAACATATTCAAAAGAAAATCATTTCAGACAAAAAAATTGTTAATGAACAAGGATTATTTGCACATTTAATTTTCTTATGCGGGTCATCTACCCTCTAAATAAAATAATAAGTTCTTAAAATTCTAATCAAAATTTATTATTGAGCACAAACTAGCGCTTCACACACACATTTACTTTCCATAACTTACATAATTTTTGTTTAAAACCCCCTTTGTGAGCTCACTATTTTTAAGTTAAACGTATATTCTAGGGTGCCATTTTTCTTTTCGTTTCTTTTTTTTCTATTTTGAATGATTGTAAAATTTAGATTTCTTCTTATATTTCTTTTCAAGATTTCAATGTTAACTTGTCTGCAGTTGAGTTCCAAAATCAGTCCGTCCTCCGTACGTCTCCTTTCATCACTCCACACATTTCATTCTTTGATTTTAGCTCTCGCCCGATCACTCGAAACTGTTAATGGAATACAACTGTTCCTTCATTTTATTTATTTAACACTCCGGTTGTTGATTCACGTATATTTTTACATTTTTGGATTATTATGGGAGCTCGTATATTTGTTTTCGAGACTTTTACGTGTTATTCGCACAAGTTGTTATTGCAGACTGGGGCTAGATGAACGGCTTTAAAATCTGAGATGGAAGGTGGGTCACGTGAAGACTTTCATTGTTTTCTGAATATGCGACGAACCAATTTTCAAGGCGAGGCTAACTACGCATCGCATTGCACGTGACGTATTTACAGACTTGGCCGTTATGTAACTGGTGACTTCATCGGTCAAAGTTCGTTTGGCTATGTTTAATTGTTTTTTTTTTGCTGGTCGGAATGTTGACCTTGGCTCACTTTCAATCGCTGGCTTACTACGTTTTATAAAAATTTACAATTATTATTTATGTTGTTACCCCAAAATTATTATTTATACTTTTGTTTCCCCAAAATTACCCCGGGTAGGCCTAAATGTCCCGTTACAATACCCCCTCAATGAGAAGTTTTATGCCGGAGCATAAAAACTCTCCTTGACACTCTCATACTTCCTAAAGGGATCAGTCAGGATATGTCGCCACAACCCCCTTTACGTTTTATAATAAAAAATCATGGTTAACTTACCCCTGGTCCAGTGACTGTGACCGCACCTGAATGACCTTACTGGCCTTCTCTCTCGAGATCCCAACACCGCAAGGCCAGACAGGCATTTGACGCTCCTGCTCTGACGCGCTGGCCAGCACAGGAGCGCCGCCACAGCATCACCAGACACTGAAACATCAAATAAAAAAAAATCAAATTGTACCCTAGTATAATAACATATCCCTAACTGATCTCTTTCCCCTTAGCTGCGCGCTGGTTTGCGTTAAGAAGCACTGATTTTCTTGACCTAGTAATATATAATCTTATATCTACTGCATAGACTTTTCATCCCCTTAATTCGTTCCACATTTCATAAAAATTTTTGATTTCAATTGACAATAATTAAGCCTTTCCCATTTTACAAGAAGAAGTATAAAACCTTACATTAACACAATAATATCTCAAAATAATTAAACACATTTTTAAAAGCTTTAAAATCAATCAACCAAATACAATTTATTTATATCTCCCTTCTTCTACAATTCTTAACCCTTTCCCATTTTATATCTAAAATAATTCAAAATCATTTAATACATTATAAAATATTATTATTAACAGAAATTCTATTTATCCGGTGCTGTTAATAATAATCATCCCCTTTTCTCCTCCACACACACTATTACCCCCCTGGACTGTTGCGTCCAGTTGCCTCCACAAGGGCTGAGGCGGAAGGAGTGAGCACTTTTTTCAGTTCTCTCACTCCCATCCTTGCTTCAGCATTACAAGAAACTTCAGGGTAAGTACCCCTACTCATTACTTTACTATATGCCCCTAAGGTCTACCACCCCTATTTGGGTGAAAATAGCCTGTGTTCAAAATAATCTTAGATTCCCTGATTAAACCCCATTAAATTTCCAAAGTACACCAATTTCAAAGGTAACCAACTATGGTCAGTTTTACAATAATGCTGCCCACAGCTGATTGTCATCCAAAACCACGATCTGGGTTGGTAAGGCCGAGATCGCCCGAAATGTAGGGAATCACATTTAATAAATGTTATACACAATACAATTACATGTTTAGATTCCTACACACTAACATAATACAACATAATAAAACATAGTACACTCATAATTAACATTGTGATTATTACATGAAAATAAACAATTCACAATATTTAAGTTTGACCAAAAATTACACACCTTACAGCTTTACTTTAGTTTCAAATTCTATTAAATCTTTCACTTATTTCATTTATTATTACATTTCCACTATGAATTTTTATTTCACATTTTCATCATTAATTGGTTTGGTTGATCCTCCGTCATTCACAATAATTTGATTTATTGAATGGGCATTTATATATATAACCTTACTCACCTTCTTCCTTCTAACAACCACTAACAGATTTACATCGGGTGACACCAATCTCTCAATAATATTTACCTCCACTAATGTCTCTAACTCCACTTAATTTATTCTCCTCTTATAACAAAGTACCTGATACCCTTCTTGTACATAGGATGTGTGTTCCCTTCCCTTACACTCATTCCCTCATTAGTTCCTGGCCTCTCCCAGGTAACTCCGCCAAACCTCATTTAAAACTATTCACCCCCGCCACAACGTCTTGCGTTGAGGACTCCGTACACCTCCACCCTCACTACAAAATTTCACCACCACCTATTTACTCTCCAATTGCATTACTCTCACTTTCTCTACATAAATGCATCCTCACTACTGTGCCCCTACTACTGACCCGTTTCTGTATTATTTTTATTCCAAAAATTCTTATTTTGTCTAACACCCATTTAAAATTAACTTTGACTGAATGCCTTATTGAAATAATTATTATCACCCAAACTCCATCTTTTACCACATTTTCATTAATATGATCATTGAAAATTACACTAGAAAATTCATAACAACCTCAAATTAATTCAGTCACCTAATTTAATCTTTTAAACTCATTTAATGTTATTATTATACCTCCACAACTAAACACCTTCTACGTTTACTCATTTACTATTTATTATCAAGTTCAAATCTTATAAAAATCATTTAAATTCATTATCAAAATTCATTTATACAACATTAATTAATTTATTTATTTATCTCAAATTATCTAATTCAATCAGTTTCTTTTTAAAACACTAAGTTTTTTAATTACAATTCCAAAACAATTATAATTTAGTTATTTGCATGATAAACTTCACCATGATTTATTTAGTCTGATCAACTACTATTACTATCATTATTATACAATCAATCCACCTTGCATACCCACATTGTTTACATAAAATACATAGTACAACATAATCTACTACACAAATATATTTAACATTACTACACAAGTATATACCATCCAAATTATTATTCATTCTTGTTTACCATAAATCATTTCACAATACAGTCTCTTTGGAAACCACACTATTCACATAATTAAATGTTCATAACAACAACTGTTTAACCACCATCATCGAATAATAATCTGATCTTACTACTACTATACAAATCATTTACAATTAAATACATATTGCTATTATAATTATAATAGTTATCATCATTACTTTTTTCCATTGTATCAATATAGTAACTATAAATATTATTGCGAACTATCAATTCAAAATTCCTGTCAAAATTGGGTATGGTAAATTCTCCTTTAATATTTTCCGTTAAAGTCAGGTAAGTTATAGTATCATCTACATTATCATCATATACTGCTGCTACATCAGTTTCAACACCAGGTAAGATTTCAATATAATTTTCCACACTCTCTACACCTAACCTTTCTACTAATTCTTTATAATTTCTACCAACCTTAAACAACTCTATCTCCCCATCTAAATACCACTCTGTCTCTCAAAATATCTCTCACCATAACGCCATCTCACACTTTCTCTACCATCCCATGCAGAGGGCAATAAATCATCACAAAAATTCAGGGAACAATTTGAAGACCTCATGTCTTCCAATACTAAGGGACTCTTGCCCTTCAACAACAACAGTGAACACCTTGGTTCACGATAAACCCGGGGAAAATTTACCCCCTCTACCTGTAAACTCTCTCTACACTTTCTCTCTAACTCATTAACACTCACTAACATTCCATTATTAAATTCTACTCCCCCTAAAACTTCATCAGCAGTCTCAATATTCACAACCTTACTCTCTAACACCATATTTTTAATTATATTATCATTTTTCTCACCCCTACTTACCGTATTATATGTTAACTGATTGTCTTTATTTCCGTTTAATTGCTCGGTCTCTTCACCACTTTCTACCCCCATTTTAATCTCATAATTATCATCAACACTATTAATTTTCATTATATCACTTTTAAATACTTCATCTACTTCAATAATTCTGCTTTCTAAACTGTCTATTTGCGTATTGACCGCTTCTAATATTCTATCGGTTATTGTTTCAAATTTTTCATTAATTTTTTTGAATTTATCGTTAATTTTGTCACACTTACTATCTATGTTTAACAGCAACTGCATCATTGCCATTATCTCATCTGTTTTGCTCTCATACCGAGTTGGGATGGGTGTTAATTGAACTGTATTTAATTCAACTGATTCGGTGGCACTAGGCTCATCGATCTGACTAATTGGTGTTGAGTGAACTCCCATCTCACTTGTAAATTTGTCGTCAGTCAAGCTGACTTCCCCGTTATTTGCCATCTCAAAAATATATATATATATATTTTTTTCAAACTACTAATATATATTACACATACTTATTACCTAACAAGGTATTATATTTACCCATACTAAACATGATCACAACATAACCTTATCCTTGTACATCTATTTTCACATACATCAAAAAAATTTTTTATTTCATCTCAAACAACCATCCTGTTCCTCAAGACAGGTCTACATTTGCATAAATTTTATGCATAAATTTTACGCCTCCATTCGGGCGACATTGTTAAGTTTTATTTATTTTATTAATTTAACTTTATTAATGTATTTTGTGTTTACAACTTTCGACTCTGATAGCCGCCATGTTGTCTACTACCAACTTAATTTTACTTACCGGATCCAGGATCTGAATTAGACATGCTGAAAACAAGATGGTTGCTTGGAATAACTAAGTCGTTTATAAGTTTACTAAACATTATTTTATTGAGCTTTCTTTGTTTTTTGGTTTTTCTTACTCGGCCCCTTTTAATTCAAATACTTCTTAATTTTTTACATAGAATTAATTTTCTTCTATTTCCCCAGTTAACATATTCAAAAGAAAATCATTTCAGACAAAAAAATTGTTAATGAACAAGGATTATTTGCACATTTAATTTTCTTATGCGGGTCATCTACCCTCTAAATAAAATAATAAGTTCTTAAAATTCTAATCAAAATTTATTATTGAGCACAAACTAGCGCTTCACACACACATTTACTTTTCATAACTTACATAATTTTTGTTTAAAACCACCTTTGTGAGCTCACTATTTTTAAGTTAAACGTATATTCTAGGGTGCCATTTTTCTTTTCGTTTCTTTTTTTTCTATTTTGAATGATTGTAAAATTTAGATTTCTTCTTATATTTCTTTTCAAGATTTCAATGTTAACTTGTCTGCAGTTGAGTTCCAAAATCAGTCCGTCCTCCGTACGTCTTCTTTCATCACTCCACACATTTCATTCTTTGATTTTAGCTCTCGCCCGATCACTCGAAACTGTTAATGGAATACAACTGTTCCTTCATTTTATTTATTTAACACTCCGGTTGTTGATTCACGTATATTTTTACATTTTTGTATTATTATGGGCGCTCGTATATTTGTTTTCGAGACTTTTACGTGTTATTCGCACAAGTTGTTATTGCAGACTGGGGCTAGATGAACGGCTTTAAAATCTGAGATGGAAGGGGGCTCACGTGAAGACTTTCATTGTTTTCTGAATATGCGACGAACCAATTTTCAAGGCGAGGCTAACTACGCATCGCATTGCACGTGACGTATTTACAGACTTGGCCGTTATGTAACTGGTGACTTCATCGGTCAAAGTTCGTTTGGCTATGTTTAATTGTTTTTTTTTTTGCTGGTCGGAATGTTGACCTTGGCTCACTTTCAATCGCTGGCTTACCACGTTTTATAAAAATTTACAATTATTATTTATGTTGTTACCCCAAAATTATTATTTATACTTTTGTTTCCCCAAAATTACCCCGGGTAGGCCTAAATGTCCCGTTACAATACCCCCTCAATGAGAAGTTTTATGCCGGAGCATAAAAACTCTCCTTGACACTCTCATACTTCCTAAAGGGATCAGTCAGGATATGTCGCCACAACCCCCTTTACGTTTTATAATAAAAAATCATGGTTAACTTACCCCTGGTCCAGTGACTGTGACCGCACCTGAATGACCTTACTGGACTTCTCTCTCGAGATCCCAACACCGCAAGGCCAGACAGGCATTTGACGCTCCTGCTCTGACGCGCTGGCCAGCACAGGAGCGCCGCCACAGCATCACCAGACACTGAAACGTCAAATAAAAAAAAATCAAATTGTGCCCTAGTATAATAACATATCCCTAACTGATCTGTTTCCCCTTAGCTGCGCGCTGGTTTGCGTTAAGAAGCACTGATTTTCTTGACCTAGTAATATATAATCTTATATCTACTGCATAGACTTTTCATCCCCTTAATTCGTTCCACATTTCATAAAAATTTTCGATTTCAATTGACAATAATTAAGCCTTTCCCATTTTACAAGAAGAAGTATAAAACCTTACATTAACACAATAATATCTCAAAATAATTAAACACATTATTAAAAGCTTTAAAATCAATCAACCAAATACAATTTATTTTTATCTCCCTTCTTCTACAATTCTTAACCCTTTCACATTTTATATCTAAAATAATTCAAAATCATTTAATACATTATAAAATATTATTATTAACAGAAATTCTATTTATCCGGTGCTGTTAATAATAATCATCCCCTTTTCTCCTCCACACACACTATTACCCCCCTGGACTGTTGCGTCCAGTTGCCTCCACAAGGGCTGAGGCGGAAGGAGTGAGCACTCTTTTCTGTTCTCTCACTCCCATCCTTGCTTCAGCATTACAAGAAACTTCAGGGTAAGTACCCCTACTCATTACTTTACTATATGCCCCTAAGGTCTACCACCCCTATTTGGGTGAAAATAGCCTGTGTTCAAAATAATCTTAGATTCCCTGATTAAACCCCATTAAATTTCCAAAGTACACCAATTTCAAAGGTAACCAACTATGGTCAGTTTTACAATAATGCTGCCCACAGCTGATTGTCATCCAAAACCACGATCTGGGTTGGTAAGGCCGAGATCGCCCGAAATGTAGGGAATCACATTTAAAACATGTTATACACAATACAATAACATGTTTAGATTCCTACACACTAACATAATACAACATAATAAAACATAGTACACTCATAATTAACATTGTGATTATTACATGAAAATAAACAATTCACAATATTTAAGTTTGACCAAAAATTACACACCTTACAGCTTTACTTTAGTTTCAAATTCTATTAAATCTTTCACTTATTTCATTTATTATTACATTTCCACTATGAATTTTTATTTCACATTTTCATCATTAATTGGTTTGGTTGATCCTCCGTCATTCACAATGATTTGATTTATTGAATGGGCATTTATATATATAACCTTACTCACCTTCTTCCTTCTAACAACCACTAACAGATTTACATCGGGTGACACCAATCTCTCAATAATATTTACCTCCACTAATTTCTCTAACTCCACTTAATTTATTCTCCTCTTATAACAAAGTACCTGATACCCTTCTTGTACATAGGATGTGTGTTCCCTTCCCTTATACTCATTAGTTCCTGGTCTCTCATAGTACACTCATAATTAACATTGTGATTATTACATGAAAATACACAATTCACATTTAAGTTTGACCAAAAATTACACACCTTACAGCTTTACTTTAGTTTCAAATTCTATTAAACCTTTCAATTATTTCATTTATTATTACATTTCCACTATGAATTTTTTTTCACATTTTCATCATTAATTGGTTTGGGTGATCCTCCGTCATTCACAATGATTTGATTTATTGAATGGGCATTTATATATATAACCTTACTCCCCTTCTTCCTTCTAACAACCACTAACAGATTTACATCGGGTGACACCAATCTGTCAATAATATTTACCTCCACTAATGTCTCTAACTCCACTTAATTTATTCTCCTCTTAAAACAAAGTACCTGATACCCTTCTTGTACATAGGATGTGTGTTCCCTTCCCTTATACTCATTCCCTCATTAGTTCCTGGCCTCTCCCAGGTAACTCCGCCAAACCTCATTTAAAACTATTCACCCCTGTCACAACGTCTTGCGTTGAGGACTCCGTACACCTCCACCCTCACTACAAAATTTCACCACCACCTATTTACTCTCCAATTACATTACTCTCACTTTCTCTACATAAATGCATTCTCACTACTGTGCCCCTACTACTGACCCGTTTCTGTATTATTTTTATTCCAAAAATTCTTATTTTGTCTAACACCCATTTAAAATTAACTTTGACTGAATGCCTTATTGAAATAATTATTATCACCCAAACTCCATCTTTTACCATATTTTACATTAATATGATCATTGAAAATTACACTAGAAAATTCATAACAACCTCAAATTAATTCAATCACCTAATTTAACCTTTTAAACTCATTTCATGTTATTATTATACCTCCACAACTAAACACCTTCTACGTTTACTCATTTACTATTTATTATCAAGTTCAAATCTTATAAAAATCATTTAAATTCATTATCAAAATTCATTTATACAACATTAATTAATTTATTTATTTATCTCAAATTATCTAATTCAATCAGTTTCTTTTTAAAACACTAAGTTTTTTAATTACAATTCCAAAACAATTATAATTTAGTTATTTTCATGATAAACTTCACCATGATTTATTTAGTCTGATCAACTACTATTACCATCATTATTATACAATCAATTCACCTTGCATACCCACATTGTTTACATAAAATACATAGTACAACATAATGTACTACACAAATATATTTAACATTACTACACAAGTATATACCATCCAAATTATTATTCATTCTTGTTTACCATAAATCATTTCACAATACAGTCCCTTTGGAAACCACACTATTCACATAATTAAATGTTCATAACAACAACTGTTTAACCACCATCATCGAATAATAATCTGATCTTACTACTATACAAATCATTTAATTGTAATTAAACACATATTGCCATTATAATTATAATAGTAATCATCATTACTTTTTTCCATTGTATCAATATAGTAACTATAAATATTATTGCATACTATCAATTCAAAATTCCTGTCGAAATTGGGTATGGTAAATTGTCCTTTAATATTTTCTGTTAAAGGCAGGTAAGTTATAGTATCATCTACATTATCATCATATACTGCTGCTACATCAGTTTCAACACCAGGTAAGATTTCAATATAATTATCCACACTCTCTACACCTAACCTTTCTACTAATTCTTTATAATTTCTACCAACCTTAAACAACTCTATCTCCCCATCTAAATACCACTCTCTCTCTCAAAATATCTCTCACCATAACGCCATCTCACACTTCCTCTACCATCCCATGCAGACGGCACTAAATCATCACAAAAATTCAGGGAACAATTTGAAGACCTCATGTCTTCCAATACTAAGGGACTCTTGCCCTTCAACAACAACAGTGAACACTTTGGTTCACGATAAACCCGGGGACCATTTACCCCCCTGCAACCCCTCTACCTGTAAACTCGCTCTACACTTTCTCTCTAACTCATTAACACTCACTAACATTCCATTATTAAATTCTACTCCCCCTAAAACTTCATCAGCAGTCTCAATATTCACAACCTTACTCTCTAACACCATATTTTTAATTATATTATAATTTTTCTCACCCCTACTTACCGTATTATATGTTAACTGATTGTCTTTATTCCCGTTTAATTGCTCGGTCTCTTCACCACTTTCTACCCCCATTGTAATCTCATAATTATCATCAACATTATTAATTTTCATTATATCCCTTTTAAATACTTCATCTACTTTAATCATTCTGCTTTCTAACTGTCTATTTGCGTATTGACCGCTTCTAATATTCTATCGGTTATTGTTTCAAAATTTTCATTAATTTTTTCGAATTTATCGTTAATTTTGTCACACTTACTATCTATGTTTAACAGCAACTGCATCATTGCCATTATCTCATCTGTTTTGCTCTCATACCGAGTTGGGATGGGTGTTAATTGAACTGTATTTAATTCAACTGATTCGGTGGCACTAGGCTCATCGATCTGACTAATTGGTGTTGAGTGAACTCCCATCTCACTTGTAAATTTGTCGTCAGTCAAGCTGACTTCCCCTTTATTTGCCATCTCAAAAATATATATATTTTTTTTTCAAAATACTAATATATATTACACATACTTATTACCTAACAAGGTATTATATTTACCCATACTACACATGATCACATCATAACCTTATCCTTGTACGTCTATTTTCACGTACATCAAAAAAAATGTTTATTTCATCTCAAACAACCATCCTGTTCCTCAAGACAGGTCTACATTTGCATAAATTTTAAGCATAAATTTTATGCCTCCGTTCGGGCGACATTGTTAAGTTTGATTTATTTTATTAATTTAACTTTATTAATGTACTTTGTGTTTACAACTTTCGACTCTGATAGCCGCCATGTTGTCTACTACCAACTTAATTTTACTTACCGAGTCCAGGATCTGAATTAGACATGCTGAAAATAAGATGGTTGCTTGGAATAACTAAGTCGTTTATAAGTTTACTAAACATTAAATTTTATTGATCTTTCTTTGTTTTTTGGTTTTTCTTACTCAGCCCCTTTTAATTCAAATACTTCTTAATTTTTTACATAGAATTAATTTTCTTCTATTTCCCCAGTTAACACATTCAAAAGAAAATCATTTCAGACAAAAAACTTGTTAATGAACAAGGATTATTTGCACATTTAATTTTCTTATGCGGGTCATCTACCCTCTAAATAAAATAATAAGTTCTTAAAATTCTAATCAAAATTTATTATTGAGCACAAACTAGCGCTTCACACACACATTTACTTTTCATAACTTACATAATTTTTGTTTAAAACCCCCTTTGTGAGCTCACTATTTTTAAGTTAAACGTATATTCTAGGGTGCCATTTTTCTTTTCGTTTCTTTTTTTTCTATTTTGAATGATTGTAAAATTGAGATTTCTTCTTATATTTCTTTTCAAGATTTCAATGTTAACTTGTCTGCAGTTGAGTTCCAAAATCAGTCCGTCCTCCGTACGTCTCCTTTCATCACTCCGCACATTTCATTCATTGATTTTAGCTCTCGCCCGATCACTCGAAACTGTTAATGGAATACAACTGTTCCTTCATTTTATTTATTTAACACTCCGGTTGTTGATTCACGTATATTTTTACATTTTTGGATTATTACGGGCGCTCGTATATTTGTTTTCGAGACTTTTACGTGTTATTCGCACAAGTTGTTATTGCAGACTGGGGCTAGAAGAACGGCTTTAAAATCTGAGATGGAAGGGGGGTCACGTGAAGACTTTCATTGTTTTCTGAATATGCGACGAACCAATTTTCAAGGCGAGGCTAACTACGCATCGCATTCCACGTGACGTATTTACAGACTTGGCCGTTATGTAACTGGTGACTTCATCGGTCAAAGTTCGTTTGGCTATGTTTAATTGTTTTTTTTGCTGGTCGGAATGTTGACCTTGGCTCACTTTCAATAGCTGGCTTACTACGTTTTATAAAATTTTACAATTATTATTTATGTTGTTACCCCAAAATTATTATTTATACTTTTGTTTCCCCAAAATTACCCCGGGTAGGCCTAAATGTCCCGTTACAATACCCCCTCAATGAGAAGTTTTATGCCGGAGCATAAAAACTCTCCTTGACACTCTCATACTTCCTAAAGGGATCAGTCAGGATATGTCGCCACAACCCCCTTTACGTTTTATAATAAAAAATCATGGTTAACTTACCGCTGGTCCAGTGACTGTGACCGCACCTGAATGACCTTACTGGACTTCTCTCTCGAGATCCCAACACCGCAAGGCCAGACAGGCACTTGACGCTCCTGCTCTGACGCGCTGGCCAGCACAGGAGCGCCGCCACAGCATCACCAGACACTGAAACATCAAATAAAAAAAAATCATATTGTGCCCTAGTGTAATAACATATCCCTAACTGATCTGTTTCCCCTTAGCTGCGCGCTGGTTTGTGTTAAGAAGCACTGATTTTCTTGACCTAGTAATATATAATCTTATATCTACTGCATAGACTTTTCATCCCCTTAATTCGTTCCACATTTCATAAAAATTTTCGATTTCAATTGACAATAATGAAGCCTTTCCCATTTTACAAGAAGAAGTATAAAACCTTACATTAACACAATAATATCTCAAAATAATTAAACACATTATTAAAAGCTTTAAAATCAATCAACCAAATACAATTTATTTATATCTTCCTTCTTCTACAATTCTTAACCCTTTCCCATTTTATATCTAAAATAATTCAAAATCATTTAATACATTATAAAATATTATTATTAACAGAAATTCTATTTATCCGGTGCTGTTAATAATAATCATCTCCTTTTCTCCTCCACACACACTATTACCCCCCCTGGACTGTTGCGTCCAGTTGCCTCCACAAGGGCTGAGGCGGAAGGAGTGAGCACTTTTTTCTTTTCCCAAACTCCCATCCTTGCTTCAGCATTACAAGAAACTTCAGGGTAAGTACCCCTACTCATTACTTTACTATATGCCCCTAAGGTCTACCACCCCTATTTGGGTGAAAATAGCCTGTGTTCAAAATAATCTTAGATTCCCTGATTAAACCCCATTAAATTTCCAAAGTACACCAATTTCAAAGGCAACCAACTATGGTCAGTTTTACAATAATGCTGCCCACAGCTGATTGTCATCCAAAACCACGATCTGGGTTGGTAAGGCCGAGATCGCCCGAAATGTAGGGAATCACATTTAATACATGTTATACACAATACAATTACATGTTTAGATTCCTACACACTAACATAATACAACATAATAAAACATAGTACACTCATAATTAACATTGTGATTATTACATGAAAATAAACAATTCACATTATTTAAGTTTGACCAAAAATTACACACCTTACAGCTTTACTTTAGTTTCAAATTCTATTAAATCTTTCACTTATTTCATTTATTATTACATTTCCACTATGAATTTTTTATTTCACATTTTCATCATTAATTGGTTTGGTTGATCCTCCGTCATTCACAATGATTTGATTTATTGAATGGGCATTTATATATATAACCTTACTCACCTTCTTCCTTCTAACAACCACTAACAGATTTACATTGGGTGACACCAATCCCTCAATAATATTTACCTCCACTAATTTCTCTAACTCCACTTAATTTATTCTCCTCTTATAACAAAGTACCTGATACCCTTCTTGTACTTAGGATGTGTGTTCCCTTGCCTTATACTCATTAGTTCCTGGCCTCTCATAGTACACTCATAATTAACATTGTGATTATTACATGAATATAAACAATTCACATTTAAGTTTGACCAAAAATTACACACCTTACAGCTTTACTTTAGTTTCAAATTCTATTAAACCTTTCAATTATTTCATTTATTATTACATTTCCTCTATGAATTTTTTATTTCACATTTTTATCATTAATTGGTTTGGGTGATCCTCCGTCATTCACAATGATTTGATTTATTGAATGGGCATTTATATATATAACCTTACTCACCTTCTTCCTTCTAACAACCACTAACAGATTTACATCGGGTGACACCAATCTCTCAATAATATTTACCTCCACTAATTTCTCTAACTCCACTTAATTTATTATCCTCTTATAACAAAGTACCTGAGGTACGCTTCTTGTACATAGGATGTGTGTTCCCTTCCCTTATACTCATTCCCTCATTAGTTCCTGGCCTCTCCCAGGTAACTCCACCAAACCTCATTTAAAACTATTAACCCCCGCCACAACGTCTTGCGTTGAGGACTCCGTACACCTCCACCCTCACTACAAAATTTCACCACCACCTATTTACTCTCCAATTACATTACTCTCACTTTCTCTACATAAATGCATTCTCACTACTGTGCCCCTACTACTGACCCGTTTCTGTATTATTTTTATTCCAAAAATTCTTATTTTGTCTAACACCCATTTAAAATTAACTTTGACTGAATGCCTTATTGAAATAATTATTATCACCCAACTCCATCTTTTACCACATTTTACATTAATATGATCATTGAAAATTACACTAGAAAATTCATAACAACCTCAAATTAATTCAATCACCTAATTTAACCTTTTAAACTCATTTCATGTTATTATTATACCTCCACAACTAAACACCTTCTACGTTTACTCATTTACTATTTATTATCAAGTTCAAATCTTATAAAAATCATTTAAATTCATTATCAAAATTCATTTATACAACATTAATTAATTTATTTATTTATCTCAAATTATCTAATTCAATCAGTTTCTTTTTAAAACACTAAGTTTTTTAATTACAATTCCAAAACAATTATAATTTAGTTATTTTCATGATAAACTTCACCATGATTTATTTTGTCTGATCAACTACTATTACCATCATTATTATACAATCAATTCACCTTGCATACCCACATTGTTTACATAAAATACATAGTACAACATAATGTACTACACAAATATATTTAACATTACTACACAAGTATATACCATCCAAATTATTATTCATTCTTGTTTACCATAAATCATTTCACAATACAGTCCCTTTGGAAACCACACTATTCACATAATTAAATGTTCATAACAACAACTGTTTAACCACCATCATCGAATAATAATCTGATCTTACTACTATACAAATCATTTAATTGTAATTAAACATATATTACCATTATAATTATAATAGTAATCATCATTACTTTTTTCCATTGTATCAATATAGTAACTATAAATATTATTGCATACTATCAATTCAAAATTCCTGTCGAAATTGGGTATGGTAAATTGTCCTTTAATATTTTCTGTTAAAGGCAGGTAAGTTATAGTATCATCTACATTATCATCATATACTGCTACTACATCAGTTTCAACACCAGGTAAGATTTCAATATAATTATCCACACTCTCTACACCTAACCTTTCTACTAATTCTTTATAATTTCTACCAACCTTAAACAACTCTATCTCCCCATCTAAATACCACTCTCTCTCTCAAAATATCTCTCACCATAACGCCATCTCACACTTCCTCTACCATCCCATGCAGACGGCACTAAATCATCACAAAAATTCAGGGAACAATTTGAAGACCTCATGTCTTCCAATACTAAGGGACTCTTGCCCTTCAACAACAACAGTGAACACTTTGGTTCACGATAAACCCGGGGACCATTTACCCCCCTGCAACCCCTCTACCTGTAAACTCGCTCTACACTTTCTCTCTAACTCATTAACACTCACTAACATTCCATTATTAAATTCTACTCCCCCTAAAACTTCATCAGCAGTCTCAATATTCACAACCTTACTCTCTAACACCATATTTTTAATTATATTATAATTTTTCTCACCCCTACTTACCGTATTATATGTTAACTGATTGTCTTTATTTCCGTTTAATTGCTCGGTCTCTTCACCACTTTCTACCCCCATTTTAATCTCATAATTATCATCAACACTATTAATTTTCATTATATCCCTTTTAAATACTTCATCTACTTTAATCATTCTGCTTTCTAACTGTCTATTTGCGTATTGACCGCTTCTAATATTCTATCAGTTATTGTTTCAAAATTTTCATTAATTTTTCGAATTTATCGTTAATTTTGTCACACTTACTATCTATGTTTAACAGCAACTGCATCATTGCCATTATCTCATCTGTTTTGCTCTCATACCGAGTTGGGATGGGTGTTAATTGAACTGTATTTAATTCAACTGATTCGGTGGCACTAGGCTCATCGATCTGACTAATTGGTGTTGAGTGAACTCCCATCTCACTTGTAAATTTGTCGTCAGTCAAGCTGACTTCCCCTTTATTTGCCATCTCAAAAATATATATATTTTTTTTTTCAAAATACTAATATATATTACACATACTTATTACCTAACAAGGTATTATATTTACCCATACTACACATGATCACATCATAACCTTATCCTTGTACGTCTATTTTCACGTACATCAAAAAAAATGTTTATTTCATCTCAAACAACCATCCTGTTCCTCAAGACAGGTCTACATTTGCATAAATTTTAAGCATAAATTTTATGCCTCCGTTCGGGCGACATTGTTAAGTTTGATTTATTTTATTAATTTAACTTTATTAATGTACTTTGTGTTTACAACTTTCGACTCTGATAGCCGCCATGTTGTCTACTACCAACTTAATTTTACTTACCGGGTCCAGGATCTGAATTAGACATGCTGAAAATAAGATGGTTGCTTGGAATAACTAAGTCGTTTATAAGTTTACTAAACATTAAATTTTATTGATCTTTCTTTGTTTTTTGGTTTTTCTTACTCAGCCCCTTTTAATTCAAATACTTCTTAATTTTTTACATAGAATTAATTTTCTTCTATTTCCCCAGTTAACACATTCAAAAGAAAATCATTTCAGACAAAAAACTTGTTAATGAACAAGGATTATTTGCACATTTAATTTTCTTATGCGGGTCATCTACCCTCTAAATAAAATAATAAGTTCTTAAAATTCTAATCAAAATTTATTATTGAGCACAAACTAGTGCTTCACACACACATTTACTTTTCATAACTTACATAATTTTTGTTTAAAACCCCCTTTGTGAGCTCACTATTTTTAAGTTAAACGTATATTCTAGGGTGCCATTTTTCTTTTCGTTTCTTTTTTTTCTATTTTGAATGATTGTAAAATTTAGATTTCTTCTTATATTTCTTTTCAAGATTTCAATGTTAACTTGTCTGCAGTTGAGTTCCAAAATCAGTCCGTCCTCCGTACGTCTCCTTTCATCACTCCGCACATTTCATTCATTGATTTTAGCTCTCGCCCGATCACTCGAAACTGTTAATGGAATACAACTGTTCCTTCATTTTATTTATTTAACACTCCGGTTGTTGATTCACGTATATTTTTACATTTTTGGATTATTACGGGCGCTCGTATATTTGTTTTCGAGACTTTTACGTGTTATTCGCACAAGTTGTTATTGCAGACTGGGGCTAGACGAACGGCTTTAAAATCTGAGATGGAAGGGGGGTCACGTGAAGACTTTCATTGTTTTCTGAATATGCGACGAACCAATTTTCAAGGCGAGGCTAACTACGCATCGCATTCCACGTGACGTATTTACAGACTTGGCCGTTATGTAACTGGTGACTTCATCGGTCAAAGTTCGTTTGGCTATGTTTAATTGTTTTTTTTGCTGGTCGGAATGTTGACCTTGGCTCACTTTCAATAGCTGGCTTACTACGTTTTATAAAATTTTACAATTATTATTTATGTTGTTACCCCAAAATTATTATTTATACTTTTGTTTCCCCAAAATTACCCCGGGTAGGCCTAAATGTCCCGTTACAATACCCCCTCAATGAGAAGTTTTATGCCGGAGCATAAAAACTCTCCTTGACACTCTCATACTTCCTAAAGGGATCAGTCAGGATATGTCGCCACAACCCCCTTTTTGTTTTATAATAAAAAATCATGGTTAACTTACCGCTGGTCCAGTGACTGTGACCGCACCTGAATGACCTTACTGGACTTCTCTCTCGAGATCCCAACACCGCAAGGCCAGACAGGCACTTGACGCTCCTGCTCTGACGCGCTGGCCAGCACAGGAGCGCCGCCACAGCATCACCAGACACTGAAACATCAAATAAAAAAAAATCATATTGTGCCCTAGTGTAATAACATATCCCTAACTGATCTGTTTCCCCTTAGCTGCGCGCTGGTTTGCGTTAAGAAGCACTGATTTTCTTGACCTAGTAATATATAATCTTATATCTACTGCATAGACTTTTATCCCCTTAATTCGTTCCACATTTCATAAAAATTTTCGATTTCAATGGACAATAATGAAGCCTTTCCCATTTTACAAGAAGAAGTATAAAACCTTACATTAACACAATAATATCTCAAAATAATTAAACACATTATTTAAAGCTTTAAAATCAATCAACCAAATACAATTTATTTATATCTTCCTTCTTCTACAATTCTTTACCTTTTCCCATTTTATATCTAAAATAATTCAAAATCATTTAATACATTATAAAATATTATTATTAACAGAAATTCTATTTATCCGGTGCTGTTAATAATAATCATCTCCTTTTCTCCTCCACACACACTATTACCCCCCCCCTGGACTGTTGCGTCCAGTTGCCTCCACAAGGGCTGAGGCGGAAGGAGTGAGCACTTTTTTTCTTTTCTCAAACTCCCATCCTTGCTTCAGCATTACAAGAAACTTCAGGGTAAGTACCCCTACTCATTACTTTACTATATGCCCCTAAGGTCTACCACCCCTATTTGGGTGAAAATAGCCTGTGTTCAAAATAATCTTAGATTCCCTGATTAAACCCCATTAAATTTCCAAAGTACACCAATTTCAAAGGCAACCAACTATGGTCAGTTTTACAATAATGCTGCCCACAGCTGATTGTCATCCAAAACCACGATCTGGGTTGGTAAGGCCGAGATCGCCCGAAATGTAGGGAATCACATTTAATACATGTTATACACAATACAATTACATGTTTATATTCCTACACACTAACATAATACAACATAATAAAACATAGTACACTCATAATTAACATTGTGATTATTACATGAAAATAAACAATTCACATTATTTAAGTTTGACCAAAAATTACACACCTTACAGCTTTACTTTAGTTTCAAATTCTATTAAATCTTTCACTTATTTCATTTATTATTACATTTCCACTATGAATTTTTTATTTCACATTTTCATCATTAATTGGTTTGGTTGATCCTCCGTCATTCACAATGATTTGATTTATTGAATGGGCATTTATATATATAACCTTACTCACCTTCTTCCTTCTAACAACCACTAACAGATTTACATCGGGTGACACCAATCCCTCAATAATATTTACCTCCACTAATTTCTCTAACTCCACTTAATTTATTCTCCTCTTATAACAAAGTACCTGATACCCTTCTTGTACATAGGATGTGTGTTCCCTTCCCTTATACTCATTAGTTCCTGGCCTCTCATAGTACACTCATAATTAACATTGTGATTATTACATGAAAATAAACAATTCACATTTAAGTTTGACCAAAAATTACACACCTTACAGCTTTACTTTAGTTTCAAATTCTATTAAACCTTTCAATTATTTCATTTATTATTACTTTTCCTCTATGAATTTTTTATTTCACATTTTTATCATTAATTGGTTTGGGTGATCCTCCGTCATTCACAATGATTTGATTTATTGAATGGGCATTTATATATATAACCTTACTCACCTTCTTCCTTCTAACAACCACTAACAGATTTACATCGGGTGACACCAATCTCTCAATAATATTTACCTCCACTAATTTCTCTAACTCCACTTAATTTATTCTCCTCTTATAACAAAGTACCTGAGGTGCCCTTCTTGTACATAGGATGTGTGTTCCCTTCCCTTATACTCATTCCCTCATTAGTTCCTGGCCTCTCCCAGGTAACTCCACCAAACCTCATTTAAAACTATTAACCCCCGCCACAACGTCTTGCGTTGAGGACTCCGTACACCTCCACCCTCACTACAAAATTTCACCACCACCTATTTACTCTCCAATTACATTACTCTCACTTTCTCTACATAAATGCATTCTCACTACTGTGCCCCTACTACTGACCCGTTTCTGTATTATTTTTATTCCAAAAATTCTTATTTTGTCTAACACCCATTTAAAATTAACTTTGACTGAATGCCTTATTGAAATAATTATTATCACCCAAACTCCATCTTTTACCACATTTTACATTAATATGATCATTGAAAATTACACTAGAAAATTCATAACAACCTCAAATTAATTCAATCACCTAATTTAACCTTTTAAACTCATTTCATGTTATTATTATACCTCCACAACTAAACACCTTCTACGTTTACTCATTTACTGTTTATTATCAAGTTCAAATCTTATAAAAATCATTTAAATTCATTATCAAAATTCATTTATACAACATTAATTAATTTATTTATTTATCTCAAATTATCTAATTCAATCAGTTTCTTTTTAAAACACTAAGTTTTTTAATTACAATTCCAAAACAATTATAATTTAGTTACTTTCATGATAAACTTCACCATGATTTATTTTGTCTGCTCAACTACTATTACCATCATTATTATACAATCAATTCACCTTGCATACCCACATTGTTTACATAAAATACATAGTACAACATAATGTACTACACAAATATATTTAACATTACTACACAAGTATATACCATCCAAATTATTATTCATTCTTGTTTACCATAAATCATTTCACAATACAGTCCCTTTGGAAACCACACTATTCACATAATTAAATGTTCATAACAACAACTGTTTAACCACCATCATCGAATAATAATCTGATCTTACTACTATACAAATCATTTAATTGTAATTAAACACATATTGCCATTATAATTATAATAGTAATCATCATTACTTTTTTCCATTGTATCAATATAGTAACTATAAATATTATTGCATACTATCAATTCAAAATTCCTGTCGAAATTGGGTATGGTAAATTGTCCTTTAATATTTTCTGTTAAAGGCAGGTAAGTTATAGTATCATCTACATTATCATCATATACTGCTGCTACATCAGTTTCAACACCAGGTAAGATTTCAATATAATTATCCACACTCTCTACACCTAACCTTTCTACTAATTCTTTATAATTTCTACCAACCTTAAACAACTCTATCTCCCCATCTAAATACCACTCTCTCTCTCGAAATATCTCTCACCATAACGCCATCTCACACTTCCTCTACCATCCCATGCAGACGGCACTAAATCATCACAAAAATTCAGGGAACAATTTGAAGACCTCATGTCTTCCAATACTAAGGGACTCTTGCCCTTCAACAACAACAGTGAACACTTTGGTTCACGATAAACCCGGGGACCATTTACCCCCCTGCAACCCCTCTACCTGTAAACTCGCTCTACACTTTCTCTCTAACTCATTAACACTCACTAACATTCCATTATTAAATTCTACTCCCCCTAAAACTTCATCAGCAGTCTCAATATTCACAACCTTACTCTCTAACACCATATTTTTAATTATATTATAATTTTTCTCACCCCTACTTACCGTATTATATGTTAACTGATTGTCTTTATTTCCGTTTAATTGCTCGGTCTCTTCACCACTTTCTACCCCCATTTTAATCTCATAATTATCATCAACACTATTAATTTTCATTATATCCCTTTTAAATACTTCATCTACTTTAATCATTCTGCTTTCTAACTGTCTATTTGCGTATTGACCGCTTCTAATATTCTATCGGTTATTGTTTCAAAATTTTCATTAATTTTTTCGAATTTATCGTTAATTTTGTCACACTTACTATCTATGTTTAACAGCAACTGCATCATTGCCATTATCTCATCTGTTTTGCTCTCATACCGAGTTGGGATGGGTGTTAATTGAACTGTATTTAATTCAACTGATTCGGTGGCACTAGGCTCATCGATCTGACTAATTGGTGTTGAGTGAACTCCCATCTCACTTGTAAATTTGTCGTCAGTCAAGCTGACTTCCCCGTTATTTGCCATCTCAAAAATATATATATTTTTTTTTTTCAAAATACTAATATATATTACACATACTTATTACCTATCAAGGTATTATATTTACCCATACTACACATGATCACATCATAACCTTATCCTTGTACGTCTATTTTCACGTACATCAAAAAAAATGTTTATTTCATCTCAAACAACCATCCTGTTCCTCAAGACAGGTCTACATTTGCATAAATTTTATGCATAAATTTTATGCCTCCGTTCGGGCGACATTGTTAAGTTTTATTTATTTTATTAATTTAACTTTATTAATGTACTTTGTGTTTACAACTTTCGACTCTGATAGCCGCCATGTTGTCTACTACCAACTTAATTTTACTTACCGGGTCCAGGATCTGAATTAGACATTCTGAAAATAAGATGGTTGCTTGGAATAACTAAGTCGTTTATAAGTTTACTAAACATTAAATTTTATTGATCTTTCTTTGTTTTTTGGTTTTTCTTACTCAGCCCCTTTTAATTCAAATACTTCTTAATTTTTTACATAGAATTAATTTTCTTCTATTTCCCCAGTTAACACATTCAAAAGAAAATCATTTCAGACAAAAAACTTGTTAATGAACAAGGATTATTTGCACATTTAATTTTCTTATGCGGGTCATCTACCCTCTAAATAAAATAATAAGTTCTTAAAATTCTAATCAAAATTTATTATTGAGCACAAACTAGCGCTTCACACACACATTTACTTTTCATAACTTACATAATTTTTGTTTAAAACCCCCTTTGTGAGCTCACTATTTTTAAGTTAAACGTATATTCTAGGGTGCCATTTTTCTTTTCGTTTCTTTTTTTTCTATTTTGAATGATTGTAAAATTTAGATTTCTTCTTATATTTCTTTTCAAGATTTCAATGTTAACTTGTTTGCAGTTGAGTTCCAAAATCAGTCCGTCCTCCGTACGTCTCCTTTCATCACTCCGCACATTTCATTCTTTGATTTTAGCTCTCGCCCGATCACTCGAAACTGTTAATGGAATACAACTGTTCCTTCATTTTATTTATTTAACACTCCGGTTGTTGATTCACGTATATTTTTACATTTTTGGATTATTACGGGCGCTCGTATATTTGTTTTCGAGACTTTTACATGTTATTCGCACAAGTTGTTATTGCAGTCTGGGGCTAGACGAACGGCTTTAAAATCTGAGATGGAAGGTGGGTCACGTGAAGAGTTTCATTGTTTTCTGAATATACGACGAAACAATTTTTAAGGCGAGGCTAACTACGCATCGCATTCCACGTGACGTATTTACAGACTTGGCCGTTATGTAACTGGTGACTTCATCGGTCAAAGTTCGTTTGGCTATGTTTAATTGTTTTTTTTTGCTGGTCGGAATGTTGACCTTGGCTCACTTTCAATCGCTGGCTTACTACGTTTTATAAAATTTTACAATTATTATTTATGTTGTTACCCCAAAATTATTATTTATACTTTTGTTTCCCCAAAATTACCCCGGGTAGGCCTAAATGTCCCGTTACAATACCCCCTCAAAGAGAAGTTTTATGCCGGAGCATAAAAACTCTCCTTGACACTCTCATACTTCCTAAAGGGATCAGTCAGGATATGTCGCCACAACCCCCTTTACGTTTTATAATAAAAAATCATGGTTAACTTACCCCTGGTCCAGTGACTGTGACCGCACCTGAATGACCTTACTGGACTTCTCTCTCGAGATCCCAACACCGCAAGGCCAGACAGGCACTTGACGCTCCTGCTCTGACGCACTGGCCAGCACAGGAGCGCCGCCTCAGCATCACCAGACACTGAAACATCAAATAAAAAAAAATCAAATTGTGCCCTAGTGTAATAACATATCCCTAACTGATCTGTTTCCCCTTAGCTGCGCGCTGGTTTGCGTTAAGAAGCACTGATTTTCTTGACCTAGTAATATATAATCTTATATCTACTGCATAGACTTTTCATCCCCTTAATTCGTTCCACATTTCATAAAAATTTTCGATTTCAATGGACAATAATGAAGCCTTTCCCATTTTACAAGAAGAAGTATAAAACCTTACATTAACACAATAATATCTCAAAATAATTAAACACATTATTAAAAGCTTTAAAATCAATCAACCAAATACAATTTATTTATATCTTCCTTCTTCTACAATTCTTAACCCTTTCCCATTTTATATCTAAAATAATTCAAAATCATTTAATACATTATAAAATATTATTATTAACAGAAATTCTATTTATCCGGTGCTGTTAATAATAATCATCTCCTTTTCTCCTCCACACACACTATTACCCCCCCTGGACTGTTGCGTCCAGTTGCCTCCACAAGGGCTGAGGCGGGAGGAGTGAGCACTTTTTTCTTTTCTCAAACTCCCATCCTTGCTTCAGCATTACAAGAAACTTCAGGGTAAGTACCCCTACTCATTACTTTACTATATGCCCCTAAGGTCTACCACCCCTATTTGGGTGAAAATAGCCTGTGTTCAAAATAATCTTAGATTCCCTGATTAAACCCCATTAAATTTCCAAAGTACACCAATTTCAAAGGCAACCAACTATGGTCAGTTTTACAATAATGCTGCCCACAGCTGATTGTCATCCAAAACCACGATCTGGGTTGGTAAGGCCGAGATCGCCCGAAATGTAGGGAATCACATTTAAAACATGTTATACACAATACAATTACATGTTTAGATTCCTACACACTAACATAATACAACATAATAAAACATAGTACACTCATAATTAACATTGTGATTATTACATGAAAATAAACAATTCACATTATTTAAGTTTGACCAAAAATTACACACCTTACAGCTTTACTTTAGTTTCAAATTCTATTAAATATTTCACTTATTTCATTTATTATTACATTTCCACTATGAATTTTTTATTTCACATTTTCATCATTAATTGGTTTGGTTGATCCTCCGTCATCCACAATGATTTGATTTATTGAATGGGCATTTATATATATAACCTTACTCACCTTCTTCCTTCTAACAACCACTAACAGATTTACATCGGGTGACACCAATCTCTCAATAATATTTACCTCCACTAATTTCTCTAACTCCACTTAATTTATTCTCCTCTTATAACAAAGTACCTGATACCCTTCTTGTACATAGGATGTGTGTTCCCTTCCCTTATACTCATTAGTTCCTGGCCTCTCATAGTACACTCATAATTAACATTGTGATTATTACATGAGAATAAACAATTCACATTTAAGTTTGACCAAAAATTACACACCTTACAGCTTTACTTTAGTTTCAAATTCTATTAAACCTTTCAATTATTTCATTTATTATTACATTTCCTCTATGAATTTTTTATTTCACATTTTTATCATTAATTGGTTTGTGTGATCCTCCGTCATTCACAATGATTTGATTTAGTGAATGGGCATTTATATATATAACCTTACTCACCTTCTTCCTTCTAACAACCACTAACAGATTTACATCGGGTGACACCAATCTCTCAATAATATTTACCTCCACTAATTTCTCTAACTCCACTTAATTTATTCTCCTCTTATAACAAAGTACCTGAGGTACCCTTCTTGTACATAGGATGTGTGTTCCCTTCCCTTATACTCATTCCCTCATTAGTTCCTGGCCTCTCCCAGGTAACTCCACCAAACCTCATTTAAAACTATTAACCCCCGCCACAACGTCTTGCGTTGAGGACTCCGTACACCTCTACCCTCACTACAAAATTTCACCACCACCTATTTACTCTCCAATTACATTACTCTCACTTTCTCTACATAAATGCATTCTCACTACTGTGCCCCTACTACTGACCCGTTTCTGTATTATTTTTATTCCAAAAATTCTTATTTTGTCTAACACCCATTTAAAATTAACTTTGACTGAATGCCTTATTGAAATAATTATTATCACCCAACTCCATCTTTTACCACATTTTACATTAATATGATCATTGAAAATTACACTATAAAATTCATAACAACCTCAAATTAATTCAATCACCTAATTTAACCTTTTAAACTCATTTCATGTTATTATTATACCTCCACAACTAAACACCTTCTACGTTTACTCATTTACTATTTATTATCAAGTTCAAATCTTATAAAAATCATTTAAATTCATTATCAAAATTCATTTATACAACATTAATTAATTTATTTATTTATCTCAAATTATCTAATTCAATCAGTTTCTTTTTAAAACACTAAGTTTTTTAATTACAATTCCAAAACAATTATAATTTAGTTACTTTCATGATAAACTTCACCATGATTTATTTTGTCTGCTCAACTACTATTACCATCATTATTATACAATCAATTCACCTTGCATACCCACATTGTTTACATAAAATACATAGTACAACATAATGTACTACACAAATATATTTAACATTACTACACAAGTATATACCATCCAAATTATTATTCATTCTTGTTTACCATAAATCATTTCACAATACAGTCCCTTTGGAAACCACACTATTCACATAATTAAATGTTCATAACAACAACTGTTTAACCACCATCATCGAATAATAATCTGATCTTACTACTATACAAATCATTTAATTGTAATTAAACACATATTGCCATTATAATTATAATAGTAATCATCATTACTTTTTTCCATTGTATCAATATAGTAACTATAAATATTATTGCATACTATCAATTCAAAATTCCTGTCGAAATTGGGTATGGTAAATTGTCCTTTAATATTTTCTGTTAAAGGCAGGTAAGTTATAGTATCATCTACATTATCATCATATACTGCTGCTACATCAGTTTCAACACCAGGTAAGATTTCAATATAATTATCCACACTCTCTACACCTAACCTTTCTACTAATTCTTTATAATTTCTACCAACCTTAAACAACTCTATCTCCCCATCTAAATACCACTCTCTCTCTCGAAATATCTCTCACCATAACGCCATCTCACACTTCCTCTACCATCCCATGCAGACGGCACTAAATCATCACAAAAATTCAGGGAACAATTTGAAGACCTCATGTCTTCCAATACTAAGGGACTCTTGCCCTTCAACAACAACAGTGAACACTTTGGTTCACGATAAACCCGGGGACCATTTACCCCCCTGCAACCCCTCTACCTGTAAACTCGCTCTACACTTTCTCTCTAACTCATTAACACTCACTAACATTCCATTATTAAATTCTACTCCCCCTAAAACTTCATCAGCAGTCTCAATATTCACAACCTTACTCTCTAACACCATATTTTTAATTATATTATAATTTTTCTCACCCCTACTTACCGTATTATATGTTAACTGATTGTCTTTATTTCCGTTTAATTGCTCGGTCTCTTCACCACTTTCTACCCCCATTTTAATCTCATAATTATCATCAACACTATTAATTTTCATTATATCCCTTTTAAATACTTCATCTACTTTAATCATTCTGCTTTCTAACTGTCTATTTGCGTATTGACCGCTTCTAATATTCTATCGGTTATTGTTTCAAAATTTTCATTAATTTTTTCGAATTTATCGTTAATTTTGTCACACTTACTATCTATGTTTAACAGCAACTGCATCATTGCCATTATCTCATCTGTTTTGCTCTCATACCGAGTTGGGATGGGTGTTAATTGAACTGTATTTAATTCAACTGATTCGGTGGCACTAGGCTCATCGATCTGACTAATTGGTGTTGAGTGAACTCCCATCTCACTTGTAAATTTGTCGTCAGTCAAGCTGACTTCCCCGTTATTTGCCATCTCAAAAATATATATATTTTTTTTTTTCAAAATACTAATATATATTACACATACTTATTACCTATCAAGGTATTATATTTACCCATACTACACATGATCACATCATAACCTTATCCTTGTACGTCTATTTTCACGTACATCAAAAAAAATGTTTATTTCATCTCAAACAACCATCCTGTTCCTCAAGACAGGTCTACATTTGCATAAATTTTATGCATAAATTTTATGCCTCCGTTCGGGCGACATTGTTAAGTTTTATTTATTTTATTAATTTAACTTTATTAATGTACTTTGTGTTTACAACTTTCGACTCTGATAGCCGCCATGTTGTCTACTACCAACTTAATTTTACTTACCGGGTCCAGGATCTGAATTAGACATTCTGAAAATAAGATGGTTGCTTGGAATAACTAAGTCGTTTATAAGTTTACTAAACATTAAATTTTATTGATCTTTCTTTGTTTTTTGGTTTTTCTTACTCAGCCCCTTTTAATTCAAATACTTCTTAATTTTTTACATAGAATTAATTTTCTTCTATTTCCCCAGTTAACACATTCAAAAGAAAATCATTTCAGACAAAAAACTTGTTAATGAACAAGGATTATTTGCACATTTAATTTTCTTATGCGGGTCATCTACCCTCTAAATAAAATAATAAGTTCTTAAAATTCTAATCAAAATTTATTATTGAGCACAAACTAGCGCTTCACACACACATTTACTTTTCATAACTTACATAATTTTTGTTTAAAACCCCCTTTGTGAGCTCACTATTTTTAAGTTAAACGTATAATCTAGGGTGCCATTTTTCTTTTCGTTTCTTTTTTTTCTATTTTGAATGATTGTAAAATTTAGATTTCTTCTTATATTTCTTTTCAAGATTTCAATGTTAACTTGTTTGCAGTTGAGTTCCAAAATCAGTCCGTCCTCCGTACGTCTCCTTTCATCACTCCGCACATTTCATTCTTTGATTTTAGCTCTCGCCCGATCACTCGAAACTGTTAATGGAATACAACTGTTCCTTCATTTTATTTATTTAACACTCCGGTTGTTGATTCACGTATATTTTTACATTTTTGGATTATTACGGGCGCTCGTATATTTGTTTTCGAGACTTTTACATGTTATTCGCACAAGTTGTTATTGCAGTCTGGGGCTAGACGAACGGCTTTAAAATCTGAGATGGAAGGTGGGTCACGTGAAGAGTTTCATTGTTTTCTGAATATACGACGAAACAATTTTTAAGGCGAGGCTAACTACGCATCGCATTCCACGTGACGTATTTACAGACTTGGCCGTTATGTAACTGGTGACTTCATCGGTCAAAGTTCGTTTGGCTATGTTTAATTGTTTTTTTTTGCTGGTCGGAATGTTGACCTTGGCTCACTTTCAATCGCTGGCTTACTACGTTTTATAAAATTTTACAATTATTATTTATGTTGTTACCCCAAAATTATTATTTATACTTTTGTTTCCCCAAAATTACCCCGGGTAGGCCTAAATGTCCCGTTACAATACCCCCTCAAAGAGAAGTTTTATGCCGGAGCATAAAAACTCTCCTTGACACTCTCATACTTCCTAAAGGGATCAGTCAGGATATGTCGCCACAACCCCCTTTACGTTTTATAATAAAAAATCATGGTTAACTTACCCCTGGTCCAGTGACTGTGACCGCACCTGAATGACCTTACTGGACTTCTCTCTCGAGATCCCAACACCGCAAGGCCAGACAGGCACTTGACGCTCCTGCTCTGACGCACTGGCCAGCACAGGAGCGCCGCCTCAGCATCACCAGACACTGAAACATCAAATAAAAAAAAATCAAATTGTGCCCTAGTGTAATAACATATCCCTAACTGATCTGTTTCCCCTTAGCTGCGCGCTGGTTTGCGTTAAGAAGCACTGATTTTCTTGACCTAGTAATATATAATCTTATATCTACTGCATAGACTTTTCATCCCCTTAATTCGTTCCACATTTCATACAAATTTTCGATTTCAATGGACAATAATGAAGCCTTTCCCATTTTACAAGAAGAAGTATAAAACCTTACATTAACACAATAATATCTCAAAATAATTAAACACATTATTAAAAGCTTTAAAATCAATCAACCAAATACAATTTATTTATATCTTCCTTCTTCTACAATTCTTAACCCTTTCCCATTTTATATCTAAAATAATTCAAAATCATTTAATACATTATAAAATATTATTATTAACAGAAATTCTATTTATCCGGTGCTGTTAATAATAATCATCTCCTTTTCTCCTCCACACACACTATTACCCCCCCCTGGACTGTTGCGTCCAGTTGCCTCCACAAGGGCTGAGGCGGGAGGAGTGAGCACTTTTTTCTTTTCTCAAACTCCCATCCTTGCTTCAGCATTACAAGAAACTTCAGGGTAAGTACCCCTACTCATTACTTTACTATATGCCCCTAAGGTCTACCACCCCTATTTGGGTGAAAATAGCCTGTGTTCAAAATAATCTTAGATTCCCTGATTAAACCCCATTAAATTTCCAAAGTACACCAATTTCAAAGGCAACCAACTATGGTCAGTTTTACAATAATGCTGCCCACAGCTGATTGTCATCCAAAACCACGATCTGGGTTGGTAAGGCCGAGATCGCCCGAAATGTAGGGAATCACATTTAAAACATGTTATACACAATACAATTACATGTTTAGATTCCTACACACTAACATAATACAACATAATAAAACATAGTACACTCATAATTAACATTGTGATTATTACATGAAAATAAACAATTCACATTATTTAAGTTTGACCAAAAATTACACACCTTACAGCTTTACTTTAGTTTCAAATTCTATTAAATATTTCACTTATTTCATTTATTATTACATTTCCACTATGAATTTTTTATTTCACATTTTCATCATTAATTGGTTTGGTTGATCCTCCGTCATCCACAATGATTTGATTTATTGAATGGGCATTTATATATATAACCTTACTCACCTTCTTCCTTCTAACAACCACTAACAGATTTACATCGGGTGACACCAATCTCTCAATAATATTTACCTCCACTAATTTCTCTAACTCCACTTAATTTATTCTCCTCTTATAACAAAGTACCTGATACCCTTCTTGTACATAGGATGTGTGTTCCCTTCCCTTATACTCATTAGTTCCTGGCCTCTCATAGTACACTCATAATTAACATTGTGATTATTACATGAGAATAAACAATTCACATTTAAGTTTGACCAAAAATTACACACCTTACAGCTTTACTTTAGTTTCAAATTCTATTAAACCTTTCAATTATTTCATTTATTATTACATTTCCTCTATGAATTTTTTATTTCACATTTTTATCATTAATTGGTTTGTGTGATCCTCCGTCATTCACAATGATTTGATTTAGTGAATGGGCATTTATATATATAACCTTACTCACCTTCTTCCTTCTAACAACCACTAACAGATTTACATCGGGTGACACCAATCTCTCAATAATATTTACCTCCACTAATTTCTCTAACTCCACTTAATTTATTCTCCTCTTATAACAAAGTACCTGAGGTACCCTTCTTGTACATAGGATGTGTGTTCCCTTCCCTTATACTCATTCCCTCATTAGTTCCTGGCCTCTCCCAGGTAACTCCACCAAACCTCATTTAAAACTATTAACCCCCGCCACAACGTCTTGCGTTGAGGACTCCGTACACCTCTACCCTCACTACAAAATTTCACCACCACCTATTTACTCTCCAATTACATTACTCTCACTTTCTCTACATAAATGCATTCTCACTACTGTGCCCCTACTACTGACCCGTTTCTGTATTATTTTTATTCCAAAAATTCTTATTTTGTCTAACACCCATTTAAAATTAACTTTGACTGAATGCCTTATTGAAATAATTATTATCACCCAACTCCATCTTTTACCACATTTTACATTAATATGATCATTGAAAATTACACTATAAAATTCATAACAACCTCAAATTAATTCAATCACCTAATTTAACCTTTTAAACTCATTTCATGTTATTATTATACCTCCACAACTAAACACCTTCTACGTTTACTCATTTACTATTTATTATCAAGTTCAAATCTTATAAAAATCATTTAAATTCATTATCAAAATTCATTTATACAACATTAATTAATTTATTTATTTATCTCAAATTATCTAATTCAATCAGTTTCTTTTTAAAACACTAAGTTTTTTAATTACAATTCCAAAACAATTATAATTTAGTTATTTGCATGATAAACTTCACCATGATTTATTTAGTCTGATCAACTACTATTACTATCATTATTATACAATCAATTCACCTTGCATACCCACATTGTTTACATAAAATACATAGTACAACATAATGTACTACACAAATATATTTAACATTACTACACAAGTATATACCATCCAAATTATTATTCATTCTTGTTTACCATAAATCATTTCACAATACAGTCCCTTTGGAAACCACACTATTCACATAATTAAATGTTCATAACAACAACTGTTTAACCACCATCATCGAATAATAATCTGATCTTACTACTATACAAATCATTTAATTGTAATTAAACACATATTGCCATTATAATTATAATAGTAATCATCATTACTTTTTTCCATTGTATCAATATAGTAACTATAAATGAAGGGCTGCCGGGAAGAACAGGCTCAGTCACATTTTGCAAATTTTTCAGGAGAGCATTTTAGGTGCTTAAATCTTATCAGGCTCAAAACAAGAATGCTTAAATTAACTTTTTCTTAACGAATTAGTTAGCAAACATGTTTCAGTAAGTTCCTGAGTTAGTTTTGCATAAATATTTGTTAAAATAAGGGCACGTTGCGAGATAGAACGAGCTTGGTCCATGGACTGAGCCTGTTTTTTCCCAACAATAAATAATAAGAACTCACAGAGCACAATGAAAACCATTACTTTATTATGAGCAGAGCACAAAACATAAGTAAGTAATTAAAAAATAATGTTAAAAGCAATAGCTACAAAGATAGACGTCTACTGGTAGGTCAGGGTTTCCAAGTATCTTTGCGCTTCTGGTCGACAAAACTTCTTAAGAACTTGTAAATCGTCGTACTTTGGCTTTGAAATTGGTAAGTCTCCTACGAAACAAAAAACAAAGTGAATTAGGCCTGTGATTTCTGTGAGTGTTTTTTCAGCTAATTTTAATACAGAAACGTACAAATTATTTTTCTGTATTATACAACTACCTAATATTATGAATGTACTTAATCCATAATCAGCCTGTTTTACGATTTAGAACTTTACTTACCATCATACGAATAATCTGGCAAAGAAAACTCTCCTCTGAAAACTTCTGTTGGAACAGCTGTTAGCACTTGAATCTTTACCCAAGCTCCATGGAATGTATTTCTGTATTTTACAAAGTTTTGAATTTCACTGGAGCCTTCATCTCGCTCAATAAGAACTTGTCGCACTGGTCGGGTTGGAAATGGGCACTTTTTCTTATAATATGGTGACAAATGAGATTTCCATTGACAGAAAGAGTCAATATTCGCTTTATGAACAGTAAATGGACATGGTTTTGTCCTTGCATGCCTAAAAACGTCAAGCCAGTCGTCGGGAATTTCAGCCCGAGATTTTTGATTTATTATGCCCAGGTTCTTATCTGTTTCTAGATAAGAGTGCCCTCTTATAGGGAAACATAATTTGACATAATTAAATCTTTTTGCAATGTGTACCAAGTTATGGAGGAACCTAATCAGGGTATAATTTTTATTCTGCCCTGAGCAGCCATCACAAAATATTTCAAGATTTTTTACTGAATTGTCGAGATATTCGTAACAAAACGTATGCAACATTGAGCATACGTCATCACTCCCTCTTTTGCCACTACACTCTGGGTACATAAAAAATACACTCTCACTGCTTGACAAAACGTGTATATTAAAACTGTACACAGACAACTGCCTACGGTAGTAAACGTCGTTCGTAGGCACATTTGGGCACGACAAGTTTTTACTAAAATCCATGCAAACGGCTTCAAACTCGCTGTCATTTTTGGCTTTCAATCTAGCTTGTTTTTTATTTTCATAAAACTGACTCGCTTTTTTCTTGTGCAAACGATTCTCAGTTTTTAAACGTTTTATGTCTGCATCAATTTTTATTATTTCATTTGGATCTGTGCACTCATTTCTTTTAATCTCTTCTGCTTTTAATTTAGCACTAAATTCATCGCACTGACTACAGGTGTCCGTGCGTGGGTAGCCAAATGAAATGTTAAATTCAGTGTTAAATATTTGCCTGTAGCTTCCATGAGATACTTTTATTGTTGGGTAGTTCTCTTTAAACATATTATACATTTTCATAACATTTAATTCTTCAGGTAGGTACACTTTCTTAGAGTCTTTCAAGCCATAATGGCTTCCACGACCTTTAAATGAGCTTATATGAGTTCTAACAGCTTCTCTAGTTTCATCTGGAAGTCTCCACGGTCTGTTATCATGTTTTCCTCTTTTGTCTAGAGGAGAATGTCCAGTTGACAAAAGGTTCGAAACAAGATACTCGATTTTCCCTTTACTAACACCATGAATTGAAATAAAAGCTTTGCGACAAACATCTATTTCCTTCACAATACCATCAATACGTGCCCTTACTCGGTATTTATAAGATGCTCTGTTTTGTCTGGCACCTTCTGCTTTCCTAGGCCGTCTGCGAGCAACAGGTAGAACAGCTATTAAACCGCTCAAATAGGTATTTTGCATGTCAACAGATGCCATAGAGTTAAAGTCTTTTAAAATAGCCTTACGAGATTCTGCAGGAACATTATCAAAACATTTTAAAGAACACTGGCAGTCATCACCCATTTCATGTGAACTTAGGTTAAGTTTTTTCTTTACCTCAGACATCCTGCCTAGCCTTTTTCTTTTCCTACTACTTCCATTCTTCACTGGAGTAGTGTCTGACTGATCTTGAGCCTCCATTGAACTGTGTGAACTTTGAAGTACGTACAGCTCTTTAATTAAAAAGTATTAACACAACACTAGCTAAAACACGATGAAATCACAGACAGTATGACAGAACGTAAACAATGGAAGCACAAACAGAACCTGATCTAGTGCTCCGGGTGGCCTGTAAACAAACTAAGGCCTGTGACTCAGCCGGTTGTTTCCCACAATGGCGGGACTGAGCCTGTTCTTTCCCCCTGCACGTATTCTTTTTGTTGTTTTTCCAATGGACTGAGCCTGTTTTTTCCCAAAACTATTATACCAACATGTGCTACTCATGATAGGCTATGATGTGAACCATTAAAACAAACATCGCAAATTTTGGACTGAGCCTGTTCTTTCCGACAGCCCTTCAAATATTATTGCATACTATCAATTCAAAATTCCTGTCGAAATTGGGTATGGTAAATTGTCCTTTAATATTTTCTGTTAAAGCCAGGTAAGTTATAGTATCATCTACATTATCATCATATACTGCTGCTACATCAGTTTCAACACCAGGTAAGATTTCAATATAATTATCCACACTCTCTACACCTAACCTTTCTACTAATTCTTTATAATTTCTACCAACCTTAAACAACTCTATCTCCCCATCTAAATACCACTCTCTCTCAAAAAATACCTCTCACCATAACGCCATCTCACACTTCCTCTACCATCCCATGCAGACGGCACTAAATCATCACAAAAATTCAGGGAACAATTTGAAGACCTCATGTCTTCCAATACTAAGGGACTCTTGCCCTTCAACAACAACAGTGAACACTTTGGTTCACGATAAACCCGGGGACCATTTACCCCCCTGCAACCCCTCTACCTGTAAACTCGCTCTACACTTTCTCTCTAACTCATTAACACTCACTAACATTCCATTATTAAATTCTACTCCCCCTAAAACTTCATCTGCAGTCTCAATATTCACAACCTTACTCTCTAACACCATATTTTTAATTATATTATAATTTTTCTCACCCCTACTTACCGTATTATATGTTAACTGATTGTCTTTATTTCCGTTTAATTGCTCGGTCTCTTCATCACTTTCTACCCCCATTTTAATCTCATAATTATCATCAACACTATTAATTTTCATTATATCCCTTTTAAATACTTCATCTACTTTAATCATTCTGCTTTCTAACTGTCTATTTGCGTATTGACCGCTTCTAATATTCTATCGGTTATTGTTTCAAAATTTTCATTAATTTTTTCGAATTTATCGTTAATTTTGTCACACTTACTATCTATGTTTAACAGCAACTGCATCATTGCCATTATCTCATCTGTTTTGCTCTCATACCGAGTTGGGATGGGTGTTAATTGAACTGTATTTAATTCAACTGATTCGGTGGCACTAGGCTCATCGATCTGACTAATTGGTGTTGAGTGAACTCCCATCTCACTTGTAAATTTGTCGTCAGTCAAGCTGACTTCCCCGTTATTTGCCATCTCAAAAATACATATATTTTTTTTTCAAAATACTAATATATATTACACATACTTATTACCTAACAAGGTATTATATTTACCCATACTACACATGATCACATCATAACCTTATCCTTGTACGTCTGTTTTCACGTACATAAAAAAAAATGTTTATTTCATCTCAAACAACCATCCTGTTCCTCAAGACAGGTCTACATTTGCATAAATTTTATGCCTCCGTTCGGGCGACATTGTTAAGTTTTATTTATTTTATTAATTTAACTTTATTAATGTACTTTGTGTTTACAACTTTCGACTCTGATAGCCGCCATGTTGTCTACTACCAACTTAATTTTACTTACCAGGTCCAGGATCTGAATTAGACATGCTGAAAATAAGATGGTTGCTTGGAATAACTAAGTCGTTTATAAGTTTACTAAACATTAAATTTTATTGATCTTTCTTTGTTTTTTGGTTTTTCTTACTCAGCCCCTTTTAATTCAAATACTTCTTAATTTTTTACATAGAATTAATTTTCTTCTATTTCCACAGTTAACACATTCAAAAGAAAATCATTTCAGACAAAAAACTTGTTAATGAACAAGGATTATTTGCACATTTAATTTTCTTATGCGGGTCATCTACCCTCTAAATAAAATAATAAGTTCTTAAAATTCTAATCAAAATTTATTATTGAGCACAAACTAGCGCTTCACACACACATTTACTTTTCATAACTTACATAATTTTTGTTTAAAACCCCCTTTGTGAGCTCACTATTTTTAAGTTAAACGTATATTCTAGGGCGCCATTTTTCTTTTCGTTTCTTTTTTTTCTATTTTGAATGATTGTAAAATTTAGATTTCTTCTTATATTTCTTTTCAAGATTTCAATGTTAACTTGTCTGCAGTTGAGTTCCAAAATCAGTCCGTCCTCCGTACGTCTCCTTTCATCACTCCACACATTTCATTCTTTGATTTTAGCTCGCGCCCGATCGCTCGAAACTGTTAATGGAATACAACTGTTCCTTCATTTTATTTATTTAACACTCCGGTTGTTGATTCACGTATATTTTTACATTTTTGGATTATTACGGGCGCTCGTATATTTGTTTTCGAGACTTTTACATGTTATTCGCACAAGTTGTTATTGCAGACTGGGGCTAGACGAACGGCTTTAAAATCTGAGATGGAAGGTGGGTCACGTGAAGACTTTCATTGTTTTCTGAATATACGACGAAACAATTTTTAAGGCGAGGCTAACTACGCATCGCATTCCACGTGACGTATTTACAGACTTGGCTGTTATGTAACTGGTGACTTCATCGGTCAAAGTTCGTTTGGCTATGTTTAATTGTTTTTTTCTGCTGGTCGGAATGTTGACCTTGGCTCACTTTCAATCACTGGCTTACTACGTTTTATAAAATTTTACAATTATTATTTATGTTGTTACCCCAAAATTATTATTTATACTTTTGTTTCCCAAAAATTACCCCGGGTAGGACTAAATGTCCCGTTACAATACCCCCTCAAAGAGAAGTTTTATGCCGGAGCATAAAAACTCTCCTTGACACTCTCATACTTCCTAAAGGGATCAGTCAGGATATGTCGCCACAACCCCCTTTACGTTTTATAATAAAAAATCATGGTTAACTTACCCCTGGTCCAGTGACTGTGACCGCACCTGAATGACCTTACTGGACTTCTCTCTCGAGATCCCAACACCGCAAGGCCAGACAGGCACTTGACGCTCCTGCTCTGACGCACTGGCCAGCACAGGAGCGCCGCCACAGCATCACCAGACACTGAAACATCAAATAAAAAAAAATCAAATTGTGCCCTAGTGTAATAACATATCCCTAACTGATCTGTTTCCCCTTAGCTGCGCGCTGGTTTGCGTTAAGAAGCACTGATTTTCTTGACCTAGTAATATATAATCTTATATCTACTGCATAGACTTTTCATCACCTTAATTCGTTCCACATTTCATAAAAATTTTCGATTTCAATGGACAATAATGAAGCCTTTCCCATTTTACAAGAAGAAGTATAAAACCTTACATTAACACAATAATATCTCAAAATAATTAAACACATTATTAAAAGCTTTAAAATCAATCAACCAAATACAATTTATTTATATCTTCCTTCTTCTACAATCCTTAACCCTTTCCCATTTTATATCTAAAATAAATCAAAATCATTTAATACATTATAAAATATTATTATTAACAGAAATTCTATTTATCCGGTGCTGTTAATAATAATCATCTCCTTTTCTCCTCCACACACACTATTACCCCCCCCCTGGACTGTTGCGTCCAGTTGCCTCCACAAGGGCTGAGGCGGAAGGAGTGAGCACTTTTTCTTTTCTCAAACTCCCATCCTTGCTTCAGCATTACAAGAAACTTCAGGGTAAGTAACTCATTACTTTACTATATGCCCCTAAGGTCTACCACCCCTATTTGGGTGAAAATAGCCTGTGTTCAAAATAATCTTAGATTCCCTGATTAAACCCCATTAAATTTCCAAAGTACACCAATTTCAAAGGCAACCAACTATGGTCAGTTTTATAATAATGCTGCCCACAGCTGATTGTCATCCAAAACCACGATCTGGGTTGGTAAGGCCGAGATCACCCGAAATGTAGGGAATCACATTTAATACATGTTATACACAATACAATTACATGTTTAGATTCCTACACACTAACATAATACAACATAATAAAACATAGTACACTCATAATTAACATTGTGATTATTACATGAAAATAAACAATTCACATTATTTAAGTTTGACCAAAAATTACACACCTTACAGCTTTACTTTAGTTTCAAATTCTATTAAATATTTCACTTATTTCATTTATTATTACATTTCCACTATGATTTTTTATTTCACATTTTCATCATTAATTGGTTTGGTTGATCCTCCGTCATCCACAATGATTTGATTTATTGAATGGGCATTTATATATATAACCTTACTCACCTTCTTCCTTCTAACAACCACTAACAGATTTAGATCGGGTGACACCAATCTCTCAATAATATTTACCTCCACTAATTTCTCTAACTCCACTTAATTTATTCTCCTCTTATAACAAAGTACCTGATACCCTTCTTGTACATAGGATGTGTGTTCCCTTCCCTTATACTCATTAGTTCCTGGCCTCTCATAGTACACTCATAATTAACATTGTGATTATTACATGAAAATAAACAATTCACATTGAAGTTTGACCAAAAATTACACACCTTACAGCTTTACTTTAGTTTCAAATTCTATTAAACCTTTCAATTATTTCATTTATTATTTCATTTCCACTATGAATTTTTAATTTCACATTTTTATCATTAATTGGTTTGTATGATCCTCCGTCATTCACAATGATTTGATTTAGTGAATGGGCATTTATATATATAACCTTACTCACCTTCTTCCTTCTAACAACCACTAACAGATTTACATCGGGTGACACCAATCTCTCAATAATATTTACCTCCACTAATTTCTCTAACTCCACTTAATTTATTCTCCTCTTATAACAAAGTACCTGAGGTACCCTTCTTGTACATAGGATGTGTGTTCCCTTCCCTTATACTCATTCCCTCATTAGTTCCTGGCCTCTCCCAGGTAACTCCACCAAACCTCATTTAAAACTATTAACCCCCGCCACAACGTCTTGCGTTGAGGACTCTGTACACCTCCACCCTCACTACAAAATTTCACCACCACCTATTTACTCTCCAATTACATTACTCTCACTTTCTCTACATAAATGCATTCTCACTACTGTGCCCCTACTACTGACCCGTTTCTGTATTATTTTTATTCCAAAAATTCTTATTTTGTCTAACACCCATTTAAAATTAACTTTGACTGAATGCCTTATTGAAATAATTATTATCACCCAAACTCCATCTTTTACCACATTTTACATTAATATGATCATTGAAAATTACACTAGAAAATTCATAACAACCTCAAATTAATTCAATCACCTAATTTAACCTTTTAAACTCATTTCATGTTATTATTATACCTCCACAACTAAACACCTTCTACGTTTACTCATTTACTATTTATTATCTAGTTCAAATCTTATAAAAATCATTTAAATTCATTATCAAAATTCATTTATACAACATTAATTAATTTATTTATTTATCTCAAATTATCCAATTCAATCAGTTTCTTTTTAAAACACTTAGTTTTTTAATTACAATTCCAAAACAATTATAATTTAGTTATTTTCATGATAAACTTCACCATGATTTATTTAGTCTGATCAACTACTATTACCATCATTATTATACAATCAATTCACCTTGCATACCCACATTGTTTACATAAAATACATAGTACAACATAATGTACTACACAAATATATTTAACATTACTACACAAGTATATACCATCCAAATTATTATTCATTCTTGTTTACCATAAATCATTTCACAATACAGTCCCTTTGGAAACCACACTATTCACATAATTAAATGTTCATAACAACAACTGTTTAACCACCATCATCGAATAATAATCTGATCTTACTACTATACAAATCATTTAATTGTAATTAAACACATATTGCCATTATAATTATAATAGTAATCATCCTTACCTTTTTTCCATTGTATCAATATAGTAACTATAAATATTATTGCATACTATCAATTCAAAATTCCTGTCGAAATTGGGTATGGTAAATTGTCCTTTAATATTTCCTGTTAAAGGCAGGTAAGTTATAGTATCATCTACATTATCATCATATACTGCTGCTACATCAGTTTCAACACCAGGTAAGATTTCAATATAATTATCCACACTCTCTACACCTAACCTTTCTACTAATTCTTTATAATTTCTATCAACCTTAAACAACTCTATCTCCCCATCTAAATACCACTCTCTCTCTCAAAATATCTCTCACCATAACGCCATCTCACACTTCCTCTACCATCCCATGCAGACGGCACTAAATCATCACAAAAATTCAGGGAACAATTTGAAGACCTCATGTCTTCCAATACTAAGGGACTCTTGCCCTTCAACAACAACAGTGAACACTTTGGTTCACGATAAACCCGGGGACAATTTACCCCCTGCAACCCCTCTATCTGTAAACTCGTTCTACACTTTCTCTGTAACTCATTAACACTCACTAACATTCCATTATTAAATTCTACTCCCCCTAAAACTTCATCAGCAGTCTCAATATTCACAACCTTACTCTCTAACACCATATTTTTAATTATATTATCATTTTTCTCACCCCTACTTACCGTATTATATGTTAACTGATTGTCTTTATTTCCGTTTAATTGCTCGGTCTCTTCACCACTTTCTACCCCCATTTTAATCTCATAATTATCATCAACACTATTAATTTTCATTATATCCCTTTTAAATACTTCATCTACTTTAATCATTCTGCTTTCTAACTGTCTATTTGCGTATTGACCGCTTCTAATATTCTATCGGTTATTGTTTCAAATTTTTCATTAATTTTTTCGAATTTATCGTTAATTTTGTCACACTTACTATCTATGTTTAACAGCAACTGCATCATTGCCATTATCTCATCTGTTTTGCTCTCATACCGAGTTGGGATGGGTGTTAATTGAACTGTATTTAATTCAACTGATTCGGTGGCACTAGGCTCATCGATCTGACTAATTGGTGTTGAGTGAACTCCCATCTCACTTGTAAATTTGTCGTCAGTCAAGCTGATTTCCCCGTTATTTGCCATCTCAAAAATATATATATATATATTTTTTTCAAAATACTAATATATATTACACATACTTATTACCTAACAAGGTATTATATTTACCCATACTACACATGATCACAACATAACCTTATCCTTGTACGTCTATTTTCACGTACATAAAAAAAAATGTTTATTTCATCTCAAACAACCATCCTGTTCCTCAAGACAGGTCTACATTTGCATAAATTTTATGCATAAATTTTACGCCTTCGTTCGGGCGACATTGTTAAGTTTTATTTATTTTATTAATTTAACTTTATTAATGTACTTTGTGTTTACAACTTTCGACTCTGATAGCCGCCATGTTGTCTACTACCAACTTAATTTTACTTACCGGGTCCAGGATCTGAATTAGACATGCTGAAAATAAGATGGTTGCTTGGAATAACTAAGTCGTTTATTATAAGTTTACTAAACATTAAATTTTATTGATCTTTCTTTGTTTTTTGGTTTTTCTTACTCAGCCCCTTTTAATTCAAATACTTAATAATTTTTTACATAGAATTAATTTTCTCCTATTTCCCCAGTTAACACATTTAAAAGAAAATCATTTCAGACAAAAAACTTGTTAATGAACAAGGATTATTTGCACATTTAATTTTCTTATGCGGGTCATCTACCCTCCAAATAAAATAATAAGTTCTTAAAATTCTAATCAAAATTTATTATTGAGCACAAACTAGCGCTTCACACACACATTTACTTTTCATAACTTACATAATTTTTGTTTAAAACCCCCTTTGTGAGCTCACTATTTTTAAGTTAAACGTATATTCTAGGGTGCCATTTTTCTTTTCGTTTCTTTTTTTTCTATTTTGAATGATTGTAAAATTTAGATTTCTTCTTATATTTCTTAAACATTGTATTTGCCTCCAAAAGCGTTTTAAGACTATAAAACAGGTTAATTACCTACCGTCACGCTTTTTGAAATCCGAAAACAGGATTACTCGAGTTTCGACACATTAAGTGTCATCTTCAGATCCTCGATGAATATAAGTTAAAAATACATTTTTTGATGTATGCACATCCCGTCAGATAATAAAAACAACACAAACATAACAACAAAAATACTTAAATAATTTATCACATATTAAAACACGAGACAAAACAGAACGAAAACACGATACACGCGCCCGACGTGGACCTGCACAGGAACACGTTATGCGCGATAAAATCAATCGATACCGATTTGACCTTTGATAAATTGTATCGATCTGACACAGCTAGTGTCTCGTTCGATATCGTTCACTCTATTAAATAGAATATTATTTTTATGGATCGATTTTTCATTTAAGATGCGATTGTAATTAGCTTTAGTGGCCTTATATATTTCAAACCTTTCAAGAGTGTCCAGTTTAAGAGATTTCCTGCATTTATGTAATATATCCAAATTCTCACTAATACTTTTTATGTTATGATCTTGTGAACTTAAATGTTCAGCAAATGTGGATCTTCCTATATTTGATTTAGAGATTGGGAGGTGTTCTTTATAACGCAATTTGAACGAACGACCCGTTTGTCCTATGTAGAAATTTGAACAATCCGAACAATTAAGCCTGTATACACCTGTACCATCGTATTCATCGAAAGACTTAATTTGATTTTTAAACTTAAGTTTGTTCTGGAGTTTATTATTTGCTTTTGAAGCCAATACTATATTTTGTTTTTTCAATTGGTTTTTTAAAGTGTAATGTAACATTTCGCCATACTCTATTGCGATATATTTTACTTTTTCTTTAGGCATGTCAATATTTATTAGTCTATTTTGTTTCTTATTTATTATTTTATCTATTATGTTACATTTATAACCATTGGCTATTGCTATGTGTTTAATAATTTCAACTTCATTTTTATGGTCTTCTGTGGAGAGGGGCAATGATAACAATCTATGTACCATACTATTAAAAAATGCCATTTTGTGTGAATAAGGGTGGTAAGACGAGGCATGAATAGCATGATCAGTGGTTGTCGGTTTCCTGTAAATATTATAGTTAATTTTATTATCAATTTTTGTTAAAGACAAATCTAAGAAATTTATTTTATTATTCTTTTCTGTTTCTAATGTAAATTGCAAATTTTTTGTTATGCTATTCAAATACTTATTAAGCGTCTCTAATTGTCTGCAATTACCATTGTAAACCACTATCGTGTCATCCACATATCGACGATAAAATAAAATTTTGTTGTAATGTTTGTTGTTTGGTGATAATATTTCATTATTTTCGATGTGGTTTAAATAAATTTCTGCCAGGATACTTGATAGTGGGGATCCCATTGCTAATCCATCTTTCTGTAAATAAAATTTATCATCAAAAGTAAAATAATTTTGTTCTAAAATTACTTTAGTCAAATTAATGATTTCATCAACTATTTCATGGTTTAAAGTGGCTATTGATAATAATAAACTTTTTGTTATTTCTAAAGTTTCATTAATTGGTACATTCGTATACAAACTGACTATGTCAAAAGAAGCTAAAGTATGTCTTGGTTCAATTGTAAGTTTGTTTGTTAGATCTACCAATTCTAAACTATTTTTCAAACTGTAATTCTTATTAAACACTATATATTGTCTTAAAATTTTATCAATTTTTTTGGCAATTTTATAAGATGGTGCAGACGTGAAATTTACTAAAGGACGGACTGGCATGTTATTTTTATGTATTTTCGGAAGTCCTCTAAGTCTAGGTGCTTTAGGATCTATCATTTTTAAATATTTTTTCTCATCGTTTGTTATAATATATTTAGTTTTGTTTAACACTGATTTCATATTACTATTAAACCTATCAGTGGGGTCACTCTTAATTTCGACAATATTATTGATATTATTATTAATAATATTGTCGAAATTAAGAGTGACCCCACTGATAGGTTTAATAGTAATATGAAATCAGTGTTAAACAAAACTAAATATATTATAACAAACGATGAGAAAAAATATTTAAAAATGATAGATCCTAAAGCACCTAGACTTAGAGGACTTCCGAAAATACATAAAAATAACATGCCAGTCCGTCCTTTAGTAAATTTCACGTCTGCACCATCTTATAAAATTGCCAAAAAAATTGATAAAATTTTAAGACAATATATAGTGTTTAATAAGAATTACAGTTTGAAAAATAGTTTAGAATTGGTAGATCTAACAAACAAACTTACAATTGAACCAAGACATACTTTAGCTTCTTTTGACATAGTCAGTTTGTATACGAATGTACCAATTAATGAAACTTTAGAAATAACAAAAAGTTTATTATTATCAATAGCCACTTTAAACCATGAAATAGTTGATGAAATCATTAATTTGACTAAAGTAATTTTAGAACAAAATTATTTTACTTTTGATGATAAATTTTATTTACAGAAAGATGGATTAGCAATGGGATCCCCACTATCAAGTATCCTGGCAGAAATTTATTTAAACCACATCGAAAATAATGAAATATTATCACCAAACAACAAACATTACAACAAAATTTTATTTTATCGTCGATATGTGGATGACACGATAGTGGTTTACAATGGTAATTGCAGACAATTAGAGACGCTTAATAAGTATTTGAATAGCATAACAAAAAATTTGCAATTTACATTAGAAACAGAAAAGAATAATAAAATAAATTTCTTAGATTTGTCTTTAACAAAAATTGATAATAAAATTAACTATAATATTTACAGGAAACCGACAACCACTGATCATGCTATTCATGCCTCGTCTTACCACCCTTATTCACACAAAATGGCATTTTTTAATAGTATGGTACATAGATTGTTATCATTGCCCCTCTCCACAGAAGACCATAAAAATGAAGTTGAAATTATTAAACACATAGCAATAGCCAATGGTTATAAATGTAACATAATAGATAAAATAATAAATAAGAAACAAAATAGACTAATAAATATTGACATGCCTAAAGAAAAAGTAAAATATATCGCAATAGAGTATGGCGAAATGTTACATTACACTTTAAAAAACCAATTGAAAAAACAAAATATAGTATTGGCTTCAAAAGCAAATAATAAACTCCAGAACAAACTTAAGTTTAAAAATCAAATTAAGTCTTTCGATGAATACGATGGTACAGGTGTATACAGGCTTAATTGTTCGGATTGTTCAAATTTCTACATAGGACAAACGGGTCGTTCGTTCAAATTGCGTTATAAAGAACACCTCCCAATCTCTAAATCAAATATAGGAAGATCCACATTTGCTGAACATTTAAGTTCACAAGATCATAACATAAAAAGTATTAGTGAGAATTTGGATATATTACATAAATGCAGGAAATCTCTTAAACTGGACACTCTTGAAAGGTTTGAAATATATAAGGCCACTAAAGCTAATTACAATCGCATCTTAAATGAAAAATCGATCCATAAAAATAATATTCTATTTAATAGAGTGAACGATATCGAACGAGACACTAGCTGTGTCAGATCGATACAATTTATCAAAGGTCAAATCGGTATCGATTGATTTTATCGCGCATAACGTGTTCCTGTGCAGGTCCACGTCGGGCGCGTGTATCGTGTTTTCGTTCTGTTTTGTCTCGTGTTTTAATATGTGATAAATTATTTAAGTATTTTTGTTGTTATGTTTGTGTTGTTTTTATTATCTGACGGGATGTGCATACATCAAAAAATGTATTTTTAACTTATATTCATCGAGGATCTGAAGATGACAATTAATGTGTCGAAACCCGAGTAATCCTGTTTTCGGATTTCAAAAAGCGTGACGGTAGGTAATTAACCTGTTTTATAGTTATATTTCTTTTCAAGATTTCAATGTTAACTTGTCTGCAGTTGAGTTCCAAAATCAGTCCGTACTCCGTACGTCTCCTTTCATCACTCCGCACATTTCATTCTTTGATTTTAGCTCTCGCCCGATCACTCGAAACTGTTAATGGAATACAACTGTTCCTTCATTTTATTTATTTAACACTCCGGTTGTTGATTCATGTATATTTTTACATTTTTGGATTATTACGGGCGCTCGTATATTTGTTTTCGAGACTTTTACGTGTTACTCGCACAAGTTGTTATTGCAGACTGGGGCTAGATGAACGGCTTTAAAATCTGAGATGGAAGGGGGTCACGTGAAGACTTTCATTGTTTTCTGAATATGCGACGAACCAATTTTCAAGGCAAGGCTAACTACGCATCGCATTCCACGTGACGTATTTACAGACTTGGCCGTTATGTAACTGGTGACTTCATCGGTCAAAGTTCGTTTGGCTATGTTTAATTGCTTTTTTTTGCTGGTCGGAATGTTGACCTTGGCTCACTTTCAATCGCTGGCTTACTACGTTTTATAAAATTTTACAATTATTATTTATGTTGTTACCCCAAAATTATTATTTATACTTTTGTTTCCCCAAAATTACCCCGGGTAGGCCTAAATGTCCCGTTACAATACCCCCTCAATGAGAAGTTTTATGCCAGAGCATAAAAACTCTCCTTGACACTCTCATACTTCCTAAAGGGATCAGTCAGGATATGTCGCCACAACCCCCTTTACGTTTTATAATAAAAAATCATGGTTAACTTACCCCTGGTCCAGTGACTGTGAATGCACCTGAATGACCTTACTGGACTTCTCTCTCGAGATCCCAACACCGCAAGGCCAGACAGGCACTTGACGCTCCTGCTCTGACGCGCTGGCCAGCACAGGAGCACCGCCACAGCATCACCAGACACTGAAACATCAAATAAAAAAAAATCAAATTGTGCCCTAGTATAATAACATATCCCTAACTGATCTGTTTCCCCTTAGCTGCACGCTGGTTTGCGTTAAGAAGCACTGATTTTCTTGACCTAGTAATATATAATCTTATATCTACTGCATAGACTTTTCATCCCCTTAATTCGTTCCACATTTCATAAAAATTTTCGATTTCAATTGACAATAATGAAGCCTTCCCCATTTTACAAGAAGAAGTATAAAATCTTACATTAACACAATAATATCTCAGAATAATTAAACACATTATTAAAACCTTTAAAATCAATCAACCAAATACAATTTATTTATACCTCCCTTCTTCTACAATTCTTAACCCTTTCCCATTTTATATCTAAAATAATTCAAAATCATTTAATACATTATAAAATATTATTATTAACAGAAATTCTATTTATCCGGTGCTGTTAATAATAATCATCCCCTTTTCTCCTCCACACACACTATTACCCCCCCTGGACTGTTGCGTCCAGTTGCCTCCACAAGGGCTGAGGCGGAAGGAGTGAGCACTTTTTTCTTTTCTCTCACTCCCATCCTTGCTTCAGCATTACAAGAAACTTCAGGGTAAGTACCCCTACTCATTACTTTACTATATGCCCCTAAGGTCTACCACCCCTATTTGGGTGAAAATAGCCTGTGTTCAAAATAATCTTAGATTCCCTGATTAAATCCCATTAAATTTCCAAAGTACACCAATTTCAAAGGCAACCAACTATGGTCAGTTTTACAATAATGCTGCCCACAGCTGATTGTCATCCAAAACCACGATCTGGGTTGGTAAGGCCGAGATCGCCCGAAATGTAGGGAATCACATTTAAAACATGTTATACACAATACAATTACATGTTTAGATTCCTACACACTAACATAATACAACTTAATAAAACATAGTACACTCATAATTAACATTGTGATTATTACATGAAAATAAACAATTCACAATATTTAAGTTTGACCAAAAATTAAACACCTTACAGCTTTACTTTAGTTTCAAATTCTATTAAATCTTTCACTTATTTCATTTATTATTACATTTCCACTATGAATTTTTTATTTCACATTTTCATCATTAATTGGTTTGGTTGGTCCTCCGTCATTCACAATGATTTGATTTATTGAATGGGCATTTATATATATAACCTTACTCACCTTCTTCCTTCTAACAACCACTAACAGATTTACATCAGGTGACACCAATCTCTCAATAATATTTACCTCCACTAATTTCTCTAACTCCACTTAATTTATTCTCCTCTTATAACAAAGTACCTGATACCCTTCTTGTACATAGGATGTGTGTTCCCTACCCTTATACTCATTAGTTCATGGTCTCTCATAGTACACTCATAATTAACATTGTGATTATTACATGAAAATAAACAATTCACATTTAAGTTTGACCAAAAATTACACACCTTACAGCTTTACTTTAGTTTCAAATTCTATTAAATCTTTCACTTATTTCATTTATTATTACATTTCCACTATGAATTTTTTATTTCACATTTTCATCATTAATTGGTTTGGTTGATCCTACGTCACTCACAATGATTTGATTTATTGAATGGGCATTTATATATATAACCTTACTCACCTTCTTCCTTCTAACAACCACTAACAGATTTACATCACCCACCAATCTCTCAATAATATTTACCTCCACTAATGTCTCTAACTCCACTTAATTTATTCTCCTCTTATAACAAAGTACCTGATACCCTTCTTGTACATAGGATGTGTGTTCCCTTCCCTTATACTCATTCCCTCATTAGTTCCTGGCCTCTCCCAGGTAACTCCGCCAAACCTCATTTAAAACTATTCACCCCCGCCACAACGTCTTGCGTTGAGGACTCCGTACACCTCCACCCTCACTACAAAATTTCACCACCACCTATTTACTCTCCAATTACATTACTCTCACTTTCTCTACATAAATGCATTCTCACTACTGTGCCCCTACTACTGACCCGTTTCTGTATTATTTTTATTCCAAAAATTCTTATTTTGTCTAACACCCATTTAAAATTAACTTTGACTGAATGCCTTATTGAAATAATTATTATCACCCAAACTCCATCTTTTACCACATTTTACATTAATATGATCATTGAAAATTACACTAGAAAATTCATAACAACCTCAAATTAATTCAATCACCTAATTTAACCTTTTAAACTTATTTAATGTTATTATTATACCTCCACAACTAAACACCTTCTACGTTTACTCATTTACTATTTATTATCTAGTTCAAATCTTATAAAAATCATTTAAATTCATTATCAAAATTCATTTATACAACATTAATTAATTTATTTATTTATCTCAAATTATCTAATTCAATCAGTTTCTTTTTAAAACACTAAGTTTTTTAATTACAATTCCAAAACAATTATAATTTAGTTATTTGCATGATAAACTTCACCATGATTTATTTAGTCTGATCAACTACTATTACCATCATTATTATACAATCAATTCACCTTGCATACCCACATTGTTTACATAAAATACATAGTACAACATAATCTACTACACAAATATATTTAACATTACTACACAAGTATATACCATCCAAATTATTATTCATTCTTGTTTACCATAAATCATTTCACAATACAGTCCCTTTGGAAACCACACTATTCACATAATTAAATGTTCATAACAACAACTGTTTAACCACCATCATCGAATAATAATCTGATCTTACTACTATACAAATCATTTACAATTAAATACATATTGCTATTATAAATATAATAGTCATCATCATTACTTTTTTCCATTGTATCAATATAGTAACTATAAATATTATTGCATACTATCAATTCAAAATTCCTGTCGAAATTGGGTATGGTAAATTGTCCTTTAATATTTTCTGTTAAAGTCAGGTAAGTTATAGTATCATCTACATTATCATCATATACTGCTGCTACATCAGTTTCAACACCAGGTAAGATTTCAATATAATTATCCACACTCTCTACACCTAACCTTTCTACTAATTCTTTATAATTTCTACCAACCTTAAACAACTCTATCTCCCCATCTAAATACCACTCTGTCTCTCAAAATATCTCTCACCATAACGCCATCTCACACTTCCTCTACCATCCCATGCAGACGGCACTAAATCATCACAAAAATTCAGGGAACAATTTGAAGACCTCATGTCTTCCAATACTAAGGGACTCTTGCCCTTCAACAACAACAGTGAACACTTTGGTTCACGATAAAGCTGGGGACAATTTACCCCCCTGCAACCCCTCTACCAGTAAACTCGCTCTACACTTTCTCTCTAACTCATTAACACTCACTAACATTCCATTATTAAATTCTACTCCCCCTAAAACTTCATCAGCAGTCTCAATATTCACAACCTTACTCTCTAACACCATATTTTTAATTATATTATCATTTTTCTCACCCCTACTTACCGTATTATATGTTAACTGATGGTCTTTATTTCCGTTTAATTGCTCGGTCTCTTCACCACTTTCTACCCCCATTTTAATCTCATAATTATCATCAACACTATTAATTTTCATTATATCCCTTTTAAATACTTCATCTACTTTAATCATTCTGCTTTCTAACTGTCTATTTGTGTATTGACCGCTTCTAATATTCTATCGGTTATTGTTTCAAATTTTTCATTAATTTTTTCGAATTTATCGTTAATTTTGTCACACTTACCATCTATGTTTAACAGCAACTGCTTCATTGCCATTATCTCATCTGTTTTGCTCTCATACCGAGTTGGGATGGGTGTTAATTGAACTGTATTTAATTCAACTGATTCGGTGGCACTAGGCTCATCGATCTGACTAATTTGTGTTGAGTGAACTCCCATCTCACTTGTAAATTTGTCGTCAGTCAAGCTGACTTCCCCATTATTTGCCATCTCAAAAATATATATATATATTTTTTTTCAAAATACTAATATATATTACACATACTTATTACCTAACAAGGTATTATATTTACCCATACTACACATGATCACAACATAACCTTATCCTTGTACGTCTATTTTCACGTACATCAAAAAAAAATTTTATTTTTTCTCAAACAACCATCCTGTTCCTCAAGACAGGTCTACATTTGCATAAATTTTATGCCTCCGTTCGGGCGACATTGTTAAGTTTTATTTATTTTATTAATTTAACTTTATTAATGTACTTTGTGTTTACAACTTTCGACTCTGATAGCCGCCATGTTGTCTACTACCAACTTAATTTTACTTACCAGGTCCAGGATCTGAATTAGACATGCTGAAAACAAGATGGTTGCTTGGAATAACTAAGTCGTTTATAAGTTTACTAAACATTAAATTTTATTGATCTTTCTTTGGTTTTTGGTTTTTCTTACTCAGCCCCTTTTAATTCAAATACTTCTTAATTTTTTACATAGAATTAATTTTCTTCTATTTCCCCAGTTAACACATTCAAAAGAAAATCATTTCAGACAAAAAACTTGTTAATGAACAAGGATTATTTGCACATTTAATTTTCTTATGCGGGTCATCTACCCTCTAAATAAAATAATAAGTTCTTAAAATTCTAATCAAAATTTATTATTGAGCACAAACTAGCGCTTCACACACACATTTACTTTTCATAACTTACATAATTTTTGTTTAAAACCCCCTTTGTGAGCTCACTATTTTTAAGTTAAACGTATATTCTAGGGTGCCATTTTTCTTTTCGTTTCTTTTTTTTCTATTTTGAATTATTGTAAAATTTAGATTTCTTCTTATATTTCTTTTCAAGATTTCAATGTTAACTTGTTTGCAGTTGAGTTCCAAAATCAGTCCGTCCTCCGTACGTCTCCTTTCATCACTCCGCACATTTCATTCTTTGATTTTAGCTCTCGCCCGATCACTCGAAACTGTTAATGGAATACAACTGTTCCTTCATTTTATTTATTTAACACTCCGGTTGTTGATTCACGTATATTTTTACATTTTTGGATTATTACGGGCACTCGTATATTTGTTTTCGAGACTTTTACGTGTTATTCGCACAAGTTGTTATTGCAGACTGGGGCTAGACGAACGGCTTTAAAATCTGAGATGGAAGGGGGGTCACGTGAAGACTTTCATTGTTTTCTGAATATGCGACGAACCAATTTTCAAGGCGAGGCTAACTACGCATCGCATTCCATGTGACGTATTTACAGACTTGGCCGTTATGTAACTGGTGACTTCATCGGTCAAAGTTCGTTTGGCTATGTTTAATTGCTTTTTTTTGCTGGTCGGAATGTTGACCTTGGCTCACTTTCAATCGCTGGCTTACTACGTTTTATAAAATTTTACAATTATTATTTATGTTGTTACCCCAAAATTATTTTTTATAATTTTGTTTCCCCAAAATTACCCTGGGTAGGCCTAAATGTCCCGTTACAATACCCCCTCAATGAGAAGTTTTATGCCGGAGCATAAAAACTCTCCTTGACACTCTCATACTTCCTAAAGGGATCAGTCAGGATATGTCGCCACAACCCCCTTTACGTTTTATAATATAAAATCATGGTTAACTTACCCCTGGTCCAGTGACTGTGACCGCACCTGAATGACCTTACTGGACTTCTCTCTCGAGATCCCAACACCGCAAGGCCAGACAGGCACTTGACGCTCCTGCTCTGACGAGCTGGCCAGCACAGGAGCGCCGCCACAGCATCACCAGGCACTGAAACATCAAATAAAAAAAAATCAAATTGTGCCCTAGTATAATAACATATCCCTAACTGATCAGTTTCCCCTTAGCTGCGCGCTGGTTTGCGTTAAGAAGCACTGATTTTCTTGACCTAGTAATATATAATCTTATATCTACTGCATAGACTTTTCATCCCCTTAATTCGTTCCACATTTCATAAGAATTTTCGATTTCAATTGACAATAATGAAGCCTTTCCCATTTTACAAGAAGAAGTATTAAACCTTACATTAACACAATAATATTTCAAAATAATTAAACACATTATTAATAGCTTCAAAATCAATCAACCAAATACAATTTATTTATATCTCCCTTCTTCTACAATTCTAACCCTTTCCCATTTTATATCTAAAATAATTCAAAATCATTTAATACATTATAAAATATTATTATTAACAGAAATTCTATTTATCCGGTGCTGTTAATAATAATCATCCCCTTTTCTCCTCCACACACACTATTACCCCCCCTGGACTGTTGCGTCCAGTTGCCTCCACAAGGGCTGAGGCGGAAGGAGTGAGCACTTTTTTCTTTTCTCTCACTCCCATCCTTGCTTCAGCATTACAAGAAACTTCAGGGTAAGTACCCCTACTCATTACTTTACTATATGCCCCTAAGGTCTACCACCCCTATTTGGGTGAAAATAGCCTGTGTTCAAAATAATCTTAGATTCCCTGATTAAACCCCATTAAATTTCCAAAGTACACCAATTTCAAAGGCAACCAACTATGGTCAGTTTTACAATAATGCTGCCCACAGCTGATTGTCATCCAAAACCACGATCTGGGTTGGTAAGGCCGAGATCGTCTGAAATGTAGGGAATCACATTTAAAACATGTTATACACAATACAATTACATGTTTAGATTCCTACACACTAACATAATACAACATAATAAAACATAGTACACTCATAATTAACATTGTGATTATTACATGAAAATAAACAATTCACATTATTTAAGTTTGACCAAAAATTACACACCTTACAGCTTTACTTTAGTTTCAAATTCTATTAAATCTTTCCCTTATTTCATTTATTATTACATTTCCACTATGAATTTTTTATTTCACATTTTCATCATTAATAGGTTTGGTTGATCCTCCGTCATTCACAATGATTTGATTTATTGAATGGGCATTTATATATATAACCTTACTCACCTTCTTCCTTCTAACAACCACTAACAGATTTACATCGGGTGACACCAATCTCTCCATAATATTTACCTCCACTAATTTCTCTAACTCCACTTAATTTATTCTCCTCTTATAACAAAGTACCTGATACCCTTCTTGTACATAGGATGTGTGTTCCCTTCCCTTATACTCATTCCCTCACTAGTTCCTGGCCTCTCCCAGGTAACTCCGCCAAACCTCATTTAAAACTATTCACCCCCACCACAACGTCTTGCGTTGAGGACTCCGTACACCTCCACCCTCACTACAAAATTTCACCACCACCTATTTACTCTCCAATTACATTACTCTCACTTTCTCTACATAAATGCATTCTCACTACAGTGCCCCTACTACTGACCCGTTTCTGTATTATTTTTATTCCAAAAATTCTTATTTTGTCTAACACCCATTTAAAATTAACTTTGACTGAATGCCTTATTGAAATAATTATTATCACCCAAACTCCATCTTTTACCACATTTTACATTAATATGATCATTGAAAATTACACTAGAAGATTCATAACAACCTCAAATTAATTCAATCACCTAATTTAACCTTTTAAACTCATTTAATGTTATTATTATACCTCCACAACTAAACACCTTATACGTTTACTCATTTACTATTTATTATCAAGTTCAAATCTTATAAAAATCATTTAAATTCATTATCAAAATTCATTTATACAACATTAATTAATTTATTTATTTATCTCAAATGATCTAATTCAATCAGTTTCTTTTTAAAACACTAAGTTTTTTAATTACAATTCCAAAACAATTATAATTTAGTTATTTGCATGATAAACTTCACCATGATTTATTTAGTCTGATCAACTACTATTACTATCATTATTATACAATCAATTCACCTTGCATACCCACATTGTTTACATAAAATACATAGTACAACATAATGTACTACACAAATATATTTAACATTACTACACAAGTATATACCATCCAAATTATTATTCATTCTTGTTTACCATAAATCATTTCACAATACAGTCCCTTTGGAAACCACACTATTCACATAATTAAATGTTCATAACAACAACTGTTTTACTTTTTTTCATTGTATCAATATAGTAACTATAAATATTATTGCATACTATCAATTCAAAATTCCTGTCGACATTGGGTATGGTAAATTCTCCTTTAATATTTTCCGTTAAAGTCAGGTAAGTTATAGTATCATCTACATTATCATCATATACTGCTGCTACATCAGTTTCAACACCAGGTAAGATTTCAATATAATTATCCACACTCTCTACACCTAACCTTTCTACTAATTCTTTCTAATTTCTACCAACCTTAACCAACTCTATCTCCCCATCTAAATACCACTCTCTCTCTCAAAATATCTCTCACCATAACGCCATCTCACACTTTCTCTACCATCCCATGCAGAGGGCACTAAATTATCACAAAAATTCAGGGAACAATTTGAAGACCTCATGTCTTCCAATACTAAGGGACTCTTGCCCTTCAACAACAACAGTGAACACTTTGGTTCACTATAAACCTGGGGACAATTTACCCCCTGCAACCCCTCTACCTGTAAACTCGCTCTACACTTTCTCTCTAACTCATTAACACTCACTAACATTCCATTATTAAATTCTACTCCCCCTAAAACTTCATCAGCAGTCTCAATATTCACAACCTTACTCTCTAACACCATATTTTTAATTATATTATCATTTTTCTCACCCCTACTTACCGTATTATATGTTAACTGATTGTCTTTATTTCCGTTTAATTGCTCGGTCTCTTCACCACTTTCTACCCCCATTTTAATCTCATAATTATCATCAACACTATTAATTTTCATTATATCCCTTTTAAATACTTCATCTACTTTAATCATTCTGCTTTCTAACTGTCTATTTGCGTATTGACCACTTCTAATATTCTATCGGTTGTTGTTTCAAATTTTTCATTAATTTTTTAGAATTTATCGTTAATTTTGTCACACTTACTATCTATGTTTAACAGCAACTGCATCACTGCCATTATCTCATCTGTTTTGCTCTCATACCGAGTTGGGATGGGTGTTAATTGAACTGTATTTAATTCAACTGATTCGGTGGCACTAGGCTCATCGATCTGACTAATTGGTGTTGAGTGAACTCCCATCTCACTTGTAAATTTGTCGTCAGTCAAGCTGACTTCCCCGTTATTTGCCATCTCAAAAATATATATATATTTTTTTTTTCAAAATACTAATATATATTACACATACTTATTACCTAACAAGGTATTATATTTACCCATACTACACATGATCACAACATAACCTTATCCTTGTACGTCTATTTTCACGTATATCAAAAAAAATTTTTATTTCATCTCAAACAACCATCCTGTTCCTCAAGACTAAATTGTTCTACATTTGCATAAATTTTATTTGTGCAAATGGTCCCTCCGTTCGGGCGACATTGTTAAGTTTTATTTATTTTATTAATGTACTTTGTGTTTACAACTTTCGACCTTGATAGCCGCCATGTTGTCTACTACCAACTTAATTTTACTTACCGGGTCCGGGATCTGAATTAGACATGCTGAAAACAAGATGGTTGCTTGGAATAACTAAGTCATTTAAGTTTACTAAACATTAAATTTTATTGATCTTTCTTTGTGTTTTGGTTTTTCTTACTCAGCCCCTTTTAATTCAAATACTTCTTAATTTTTTACATAGAATTAAATTTCTTCTATTTCCCCAGTTAACACATTCAAAAGAAAATCATTTCAGACAAAAAACTTGTTAATGAACAAGGATTATTTGCACATTTAATTTTCTTATGCGGGTCATCTACCCTCTAAATAAAATAATAAGTTCTTAAAATTCTAATCAAAATTTATTATTGATCACAAACTAGCGCTTCACACACACATTTACTTTTCATAACTTACATAATTTTTGTTTAAAACCCCCTTTGTGAGCTCACTATTTTTAAGTTAGACGTATATTCTAGGGTGCCATTTTTCTTTTCGTTTCTTTTTTTTCTATTTTGAATGATTGTAAAATTTAGATTTCTTCTTATATTTCTTTTCAAGATTTCAATGTTAACTTGTCTGCAGTTGAGTTCCAAAATCAGTCCGTCCTCCATACGTCTCCTTTCATCACTCCGCACATTTCATTCTTTGATTTTAGCTCTCGCCCGATCACTCGAAACTGTTAATGGAATACAACTGTTCCTTCATTTTATTTATTTAACACTCCGGTTGTTGATTCACGTATATTTTTACATTTTTGGATTATTACGGGCACTCGTATATTTGTTTTCAAGACTTTTACGTGTTATTCGCACAAGTTGTTATTGCAGACTGGGGCTAGACGAACGGCTTTAAAATCTGAGATGGAAGGGGGGTCACGTGAAGACTTTCATTGTTTTCTGAATATACGACGAAACAATTTTCAAGGCGAGGCTAACTACGCATCGCATTCCACGTGACGTATTTACAGACTTGGCCGTTATGTAACTGGTGACTTCATCGGTCAAAGTTCGTTTGGCTATGTTTAATTGCTTTTTTTTGCTGGTCGGAATGTTGACCTTGGCTCACTTTCAATCGCTGGCTTACTACGTTTTATAAAATTTTACAATTATTATTTATGTTGTTACCCCAAAATTATTATTTATACTTTTGTTTCCCCAAAATTACCCCGGGTAGGCCTAAATGTCCCGTTACAATACCCCCTCAATGAGAAGTTATATGCCGGAGCATAAAAACTCTCCTTGACACTCTCCTACTTCCTAAAGGGATCAGTCAGGATATGTCGCCACAACCCACTTTACGTTTTATAATAAAAAATCATGGTTAACTTACCCCTGGTCCAGTGACTGTGACCGCACCTGAATGACCTTACTGGACTTCTCTCTCGAGATCCCAACACCGCAAGGCCAGACAGGCACTTGACGCTCCTGCTCTGACGCGCTAGCCAGCACAGGAGCGCCGCCACAGCATCACCAGACACTGAAACATCAAATAAACAAAAATCAAATTGTGCCCTAGTATAATAACATATCCCTAACTGATCTGTTTCCCCTTAGCTGCGCGCTGGTTTGCGTTAAGAAGCACTGATTTTCTTGACCTAGTAATATATAATCTTATATCTACTGCATAGACTTTTCATCCCCTTAATTCGTTCCACATTTCATAAAAATTTTCGATTTCAATTGACAATAATGAAGCCTTTCCCATTTTACAAGAAGAAGTATAAAACCTTACATTAACACAATAATATCTCAAAATAATTAAACACATTATTAAAAGCTTTAAAATCAATCAACCAAATACAATTTATTTATATCTCCCTTCTTCTACAATTCTTGACCCTTTCCCATTTTATATCTAAAATAATTCAAAGTTTTTTTTTGCTGGCGTCGGAATGTTGACCTTGGCTCACTTTCAATCGCTGGCTTACTACGTCTTATAAAATATTAGAATTATTATTTATGTTGTTACCCCAAAATTATTATTTATACTTTTGTTTCCCCAAAATTACCCCGGGTAGGCCTAAATGTCCCATTACAGTGATGATATCAAGGACCCCTTATATATATTGCAACATTACAATTTATATATCTTGTGTATCTAAAGTATTCAACATAACTATCAAATTACTTACCAGCTAGGTCGTAGGATATCTGTGTTCCTTACGTTAAGTTCCTTCTATTGAACAATAAATTTTATGTGAGAAGCAAGCAGCGATCCAGAGCCTTGATTTGGGGGGGGGGGGTGGCGGTTTTTTTTCAGGGGAAAAAATTAACAGAAGTAAAATTGTTGATATGGCCTTAGGGCTATAAATTTATACTTACTATATCTAAATTAATTTTAGTTTTATTACAGTAGGTTATAAAAACACAAAAAAAGGGAAAAGTACTTTTAGTTTTACTGTTTATCTTTTTTTCTTATCTTGAATTGTACATAAACGTTATGCAGCCAATGACGTTAAACGTTACTTTAAGAAACGTTTAAAGTTTGAGTACAAAACTTTTTTAGGTTTGAGTACAAAATGTAGTTCACATCAAATACATTATTTGTTAGTATTACACAACTATTTTTTACACAATAAACTCTAACCTTCTTTCGAATTTTTTTTGAAAAACGATCAATAACTTTGTCGATTTCAACTTTTATGTCCCTGTGAATGTTCAGTAGAGCAAGTCCGACTAACCTTTCTTCTCCCATTCAGGATCGTATCCATGTTTTTAATCTCCTTAAAGTGGAGAACGATCTTTCTGCACTGGCGACACTTGCCGGCAGTGTCGCTAAAATATGTGCAACATACTTTTTATTAGTGGAAAAATATCTGCATCACAAACATCAAGAGTCGCCAGAGCATTCTTCGGCAAGATACCTTCCCTGTCTCGTTCCCACTTCCTCCTCCAAAGATGATATTCACTTGAAACTATCTGTTCAACTATGCTTTCATCTACATTTAAAAGAGGATGAAATTTGTTAGCAACTTTCTTCTATGTCAATATGATTCTAATTTTTGTTTCAACGTCTTGGAAATCTTCTTTCATCATTTGTGCTGGAATGAACATTGTTAAACCGTACAGCCATAGAGTTTCTTCAGAGAATCTAGTTCTCAAATCCTCGGTGATGGATTCCAAAAGTGGTATATATAATGATATTCTGTAATATTCTTCTGGATTAGATTGATTAGATGTAGGGTGGTTAGATCTGTGCTGTTGTCGCTTTGCCAAGCGTGGTACTGTGACTTCGATATCTAGAGAACTGGCAGTAGAATTGCACTTTTCAAAAAGTGTGCAGAATTCTTCTTCAGAATTTCCCCTTTTCTCCTTCAAGGTCTTCAAAGTGTCTTGGACCAGTGAGCCAGCCTTGTCAACTGTAATGCTTTCCTTTTGCAAATATCAGCTCAAGGGAATAGTAAGTGATAAAACTTCACTTATGCATAATTGTAACTATGAAATCGCTACTGCAAAGAGCAGCAATAATGATTTAGCCTTTGAAGCCGATTTGATTTCCCTCCATTCCGAAATCATATGTAAAGCATCGACTATTTTTGAGAGGTTGGCACGAAATTGTAGTATCGTCATGTGTCTTTCTACCCATCTAGTTTCACAAACACCTGAAACTTGAGTTCCAAGAACACTCTTCAGAACAGAATTTCTTTTGGGAGAAGCCGTAAAGAACGAGACCGTTTCTTTCATAATACCAGTGGCGTTTCTTACACATTGCAGAGAAGAAGATTTTGACAGAGACAGGTTCAACGCATGACTGTAACACGGGCACCTTACCACATTTTTAGCTTCTTTCTGCGTTTCTGCTACAGCTCCACAAACTTCAGATACCATGACACTACATCCATCGGTCGGTACCTATTCCAACGCAGTGTTTCAGGTCCAAATTTAATTGTTTCAATGTATCCAATACTAGCTGTCCAAGAGCACTACCGGTTAAAATTGGTTCACCTTGATTATCTGACTTTTCTTGAATGGCTTTGTACGCATCTGCGAATTGTATAAAGTCTTCTTTAACACCTCTATCTGTTACATACCTCAACACAATGCTCAGCTGAGACACATGAGAAACGTCTGTAGTTTCGTCAAATATAACACTGTAAAACTTACTTTTATCCACTTTACTTAATATAGTAGACAAAATTTCTTCTCCAGTGCATTCAATAAGCTTGTTTTGGGTGGTCTTACTAATATAAGTTGCCCTTGCGTTTGCCAATGACTTATCTCCTGCTTGAATACGAAACCGAAGTAGTTCTCTGAAGTTGCCTTCATTTATTGGACTCGATTCTGTTTCACTAGGCATAACAAGTTCTCCATCATCCCTATCACCTCTAAAGACTATGTTTTGTCGGCCTAAAAAAATGATTGTATGAATGATAGGTTTCAACCGTGCTCTGTTTTCATTTACTTGCGACAACCTCTGTTCATTTATTTGGTTGATGACATCCTTGTTAGGATTGTGATAAGCTTCAAGAAATAGTTTCCCTGCTTGCATGGCTTGTTGATGGTATACATTCTTGGTATGTGTTTCAAGAGCGCCATCTTTTCCCAAAAGTTTTGCGAACGATTCCAATGGTTTTACTACAAGTTTTTGGAGGGCAACATTTTTTTGAAAGCCTCCAACACCAACATGTCCTGTTGCGAACAAAGTGCAATATTTACAGAACAATCCTTTTTCACTCGGTGAAATTATCAGCCAAGGATATTTTGCTAAGTGCCCCCGACTAACAAATATCCTTTCTTCTTTTCCACTTTTCACGTGAATGGAGAAAGGAAACTCATAATCATCTGTGGGTTGCCAAGGGGATTCTAAAAGTCGGCATTTGTATGGTCATCAACTACTTTCCCTATAAACAATGCAATGTCGTTTTGGAAAGTCATTCCATGTACTTCTTTTGGCGTAGAGCTTGTAGATGGTTTCAGAAAAGATTGAACTGAGGATGAAGATAAGACAGAAGTAGTCTGTTCTTCACTTTCATTACTCAAGGGGTCTTTAAGAGTTTGGTCAGAGAACTGTAATGGGTCTTCACTAGTTTTCTGAATTTTTCTGTTTAGGTTCAAGGGTTGAAAAAATGATTCAATTGTTCTCTTTGGACATTTAGGCCTACTTCCTTCAGATGTACTGGCCTGAAAAAAATCAAGCCATTGATGTAGTTTAAAATAATAATTATAGGATACCAACAGGGCTTGAGTCGACCTGGTGGTCTTAAGTCGACCGCAGTGTAACTAATTTTTCAATATTTCACTGGAAACAAACGTTAACGGGTTTTCATAAGCCAAATTAACGTTATTTTGTTCCATTTGAAATAAATAATCATATTTTTTCGATACTTTCACAGTTATTTGGTTCAATAGAAACAAAGCCTAATGAAAATAAAACAGCAAATCACTTGAAAAGCGGTCAACTCAAGCCCTGTTGACAGTATAGATGTCGTAGCTAATTGGACTAAACGGTTGCTCGGCCGAACGGCTGGTTGGTTAGACTAAAGCGTTCGGCGCAGCGCGTTAGCTTAACCAACCGGTCGGTCAGCCTAATGAGCTTCGATCAACGCTCTCATCTATTTAACCAGTTGGTTAGCCCAATAAGCATTGAGCTGCGTACTAGTCTAATTAACTGGTTACTCAGGCAAACGTGTGCTTACGCACGCTCGCACACACGCTTCTTTGCGTAGGCACGGGTATCTTAAGAACCACTGCGTCGATTTTGATCTACCAAGACTCATTTTTTCTGTTATTATTTTGTTTTTGAGGTTATAGCATATTACATAACAAGTTCGCGAGAGGAACAGTTTGTATTTTTTGAGTTATCAAGATTTTATAATAACATAAATTGATTCATTTCAATCATGAATGTTTCGAAAAAGTTTGACAAATTTAAACTGTTATAACTTCGGATCTAGTGAACCGATAAAATAAAATTACATAAAATAGATTACATAAAATAGATAATATAAAATTTTTTATATGAATCATACAATTGATTCGATAGTAATGAAGCGGAATATTTAATTTTTCTACTAAAAAAATGTTTTTGTATTCAAAATGAGCTTCATCCAACATGATTTTGTTACTTGTTAAAATTGTTGAACATTCTTCTTTAAAAGTAGAAAGTACTCCAAAATGACCTCAGTAATTCGATTAAACATAAACAAATATCAATTATTTTTTAATTTATTGTTTACCGTTTAGTCCAATTAGCTACAACATAGAAATAGGCCTACAAGTATCTAAGAAGAGAAAAAATAACAGTATGAAAATTTAGCCTATTTCTGTTATTGTCTCTTCTGTTATTACGCTTTGTTATCAGTCCGTCTGTCTGTTTGTTTTTTACAAGAAATTTATATCTCATGAATGGAGTACATACAACAACAAAGAGCCATATTTACAATACTAATACAGTAAATGTTGAGGCTAGAAAATAAACAAAAATCTCTTTCGACATAACAACTCATTCAATTACTACTTCTCTAAATTTCCATAAATCATTTGTTACTTACCATGATTGATGATTCGTAGAACAAACGTTAATACATTTAAATGTTTCAAAACAATCACATTAGATCCGCACTTGTAACGACGTTAGAGGAACCGCAAATGTGAAAGCACTCTTAGGCGGCTGCAATGGCACTCCACTCACTGAGTCACTGTCAGAGAGCAGTGATACCAACCCTCGCTGTTCGCAGCATTTAAACTCCAAACCTACCAACCCCTACCCAGAGTTGCTTTTCTTCACAGCTTGAATAAACATTTTTGATTTATAATAAATTAAAATTTGGAGTAAACAGTTATGATGACGAGTTTTCATATATGTTTAATAAAAAGTAGTACATTTTACTCATAAAAAAAGTTTTAAATGTTTAAAATACACCGTTTACTTTTTATTTGTATGGTTTGGGGAGGGGGGCGGTAGGGCGGTCGCCCCCTCCCCCAAATCCATGCATGGTGAGAAGAGAGGAGAAAAGATTTTGTGGTGTGGAATAAAAATTTGATTTGTAAAAACAACAAATTCTTCAAAATTTAAAAAGAAATCTATTAGAAGTTGCCTTTTAAGAGAAGCTGTTTTACATGTACTGTATTAGTTGTAGAATACACATTATAATTTGTGTATAAATTTTTAACAATTTTTCAATTTTATAATTATTTTCGTATGTGTTTTATGTTTATCATTTACATGTTCATATCTGTGTTTATTTTATTTGTCAGTTTTTGTCTTCAGTGCTTCAGTGACAAGAGAGGGTTGACCAGAATGTTTTTCATTGTGACAATTTAACCTTTCTTCATGAAATATGATGCACTGTGTTCTTACTGATGCTTTGTTCATAATGCTGTCACCATACACTTCCATTATTTGTGTATGAATTTCAATAGGAGGAAAATTTTTAGCATTTAAAAAGCATGTTTCTGCAGACCTCATACTTTACTGGATTTTCAATTTTGTCGTAGATTTTAAAGGCATACAAAAAATAGACAAACATCTCCAGTGCCTTACTGCTTGGCTGAGATTGAACTAGTAGAAGAAAAAATTCAAAAGTTCAGTGGCATGACAGCAGTGGTGGTGGTGAAAGGCCTGGAATGTCTGCCAAGGTCAAACATTCTTTACTTTCTGAACAACCCTCAAACTTGAATCACAGTGCAGAAACCGTAGATATAACAAGATATCGAACATTTGTCAAATAGTCAAACAATATAGAGACAGTGGTTTATATAGGCCTAGCCAATTGAAAGGTGCATTGCTTGTCTTCCCCTGAACATTAAAACTGGAGTTTTATCTTGATGCAGAGAAAGGTTTGATCTGTTGGAAGCACCTGAATCCACTATCCACTCATTCAAACTCATTCTTCATCATGTAGAAACTACTATATCAAATGTATAGAGCTAGAAGTATGAATGAAAGAAGGTACTACAATAGATACAGATGCAGTATCTAAAGAAGTGTAGAAATTGATATGGAAAATTAGCAGGCCTATAATATTTTTAGGGTTAATGTGGATGTAGTTTTTACTTCCATGTTCCATAAGGAAATGGAAGTATGGTTATGGTGAAAAAAATCGTGTTCGTGATAACGCCTGATTCTGATTGTACTACCCACAAAACATGAAGAAAAGTCATTTTTCGAAAAGTGTCTGTGTCTGTGTGTCTATCTGTGTGTGTGACTCAAATTCAAACAGAATCAAATAATTGTTTGCATACAGTGCTGAATTGTAGAGTATTTAAGGCCTATTGTTTTTGGTGAAGATCGGTTAAGGGAAAGGGGTAGTTTACCTGCAACATTTTATGTTTTAACAAGGGTAATTTTTTCTATGACGAATGATAACGGGCGTAAATTAAAACAGAATCAAATAATTTTTTTCATACATTCCTGAATTGTAGAGAACTCAAGGCCTGTTGATTTTGGTGAAGATTGGTTAAGGGAAAGGGGTAGTTTACCTGCAACATTTTATGTTTTAACAAGAGTTAATTTAACAAGTACTTAATTTTGATAAATAAAGTATCCTGATAAGAAGATCATAATAATCCACTGTAAAATGTAGATGAAATATCTATAAATGTTCATCTAGTTGAACATTGAACTAGAACATTGAATCTAGTTGCTAGTTGAACGGGGTGGGGGTAATTTTCTATAAATGAAAATTATAGTTGAAGGGGAGGGGATAATTTTTTATATGTGTACTACGTTATCGACAACAAAGAAGTAGTTTGTTGTTAAAATTCCTTCCTGGGCTGTTTGGCCGTAGTCCAATGTTTTCTGCAAAACCAGACGTTTCGGCAGTGCCATCGACTTCCATCAGCAGTGAAAATCGAGTGCGATAACGTGAGGTGGTATACGTTAGTGACCACAGTACTGTGGTTAAGGCTGAAGCAGTAAGTAGAAAGAAGTAGTTTCTATGGAAATATTTCATTTTGAAAATTATTTTAAATATAAATCTTAGAACATGGAAGTCATGTATGGTTCTCCATACCGATATTTTATTATGTTAGATACAACTTGCTGCTTAGAGAAGGTTCAAGCTCAATTGATCATAAAGACTTTTACACACACACACACACACACACACACACACACACACACACACACACACACACACACACACACACACACACACACACACACACACACACACACACACACACACACACACACACACACACACACACACACACACAGTCAAACACTTTTTGCTACAGTCTGTTTCTTGATGTATATAATATATTTAATATTTATAATGAATTTACCTCAAGATATTTTTTCCTTATTAGGAACATGTTTCGGGAAGGATTGTGTTCCCATTTCAGCCTTCCTGATTTTCAGTCTAGTGAAGTACTTGTGTGTTGGGGTTGGTTGTTATTGTAGTTTCCTGTTGGCCTCTGGTACTTTAAATTGGTATTATTGTGTGTGATTTTGGTGTATGTATTAGTATTTTGTGTATTTTTGATGTTGAGTGCTTTGAAAATTGTGTCATGTTTTGTACTTGTTCAGGTATTAGTTTGTTTTATGTTTGTATATTTGTAAAATTTTCCCAAATATTCATTATGGTGCCTTTGTGTGGTATGTGTTTTATTAATGCATGTTGGTTATGTCTGGGAATTCATGTCCAGTGTTTATTGCATGTGTGGCCAAATTAGATTTATGTATTTCTAGTTTTTTGTATGCGTTTAGGTGTCAAAATAACATTTTTTTAGTTCTTTTTTGTTTGTCCTGTGTAACATTTATTGCAATCTTGGCATTCAATTTTGCGTATACCATTGGTTGTTGTATTATCTTTGTTGTGTGGGTTATTTAGCTTTTGTAGATTATTTTTGTTAGTTTTGTACGCTATTTTAATTTCTGTGTTTTTAAACAGTTTTGTTAGCTTTGTCATTTTATTATTTATTTATGTGAATGTGGCCCATTTTTTATTGTTGTTACTATTTATGTTTTGTTCATTTTGATTAATTCTTAATTATTGTTCAGTTTTTATTTTATATTTGATTTTATTTTCTATTTTGTTTACAGTATTTTTATTATATCAATTTTCATAAGCAATTTGAAAATATTCCATAAGAAATATAATATACCAATGGTATATACAAAATTAAATGCCAAGATTGCAATAAATGTTACATAGGACAAACAAAAAACAACTGAAAAAACGTTATTTTGAACACCTAGACGCATACAAAAAACAGAAAAGAACCTCTTACATATTCTCTAGAAGGTATAACCAAAAAAATGTGCCACTGGACCTAAGGCTGTCCACCAAAAATCTGAGTAACCACTCCATTGATTTTAATCTTGAAGTATTTCCCTCATTATTAGTTGAATCAATGAAACCAGAAAACTGCCAAACCTCGGAATTCTTTGTAATGGAACAAATCGACATGAAACTTTTTGTATTGTCTTCTACATAGTGTTATAATGACAAAAGTTAAAATGAAAGTGGTGCGTGCTCTCATCACTAAAGCATGAAAACAAGCCACATTACCCAAAAAAACCAAGAGAAAAGCAATGTGATGAATATAGAACTATTAGCTTAATGACTGACCTTCTCAAACTCTTCCTCAAGATCATCCACAAGAGAATATAAAAAATCTGTGAAGAACAAATATCAGCCACACAGTTTAGTTTCAGAGATGCAGTAGGTACACGAGAGGCTCTACTAGTATTCAGGTGCTATTACAACGCTTTAGAGATGTAAACTGTGATGTTTTTGCATGTTTCATCGATTACCAGAAGGCCCATTGACCGAGTCCAACATCAGCAAATGATGAACATCCTGAAAAATATTGGGTTAGATGGAAAGACCTAACCTAATTTGTTACACTATATTAGAATCAATATGCAGTGGTTAGAGTAGATAAAGAGAAAACTGAAGAAATACAGATTCTGTGTGGAGTAAGACATGAATGTATACTATCTCCACTTTTATTCAACATCTACTCAGAAGGTATTTTTAGATAAGCTTTAGACAAATGTGATGTGGGAATCTCTTTAAACTGTGAAAGAATAAATAACATACGTTATAAAGACGATACCGTCATATTCACAGATAGTTTAGAGGGACTGCAACAACTAATGAATAGAATGACACAAAGCAGTAGTAGATATGATCTAGACATCAATATTAATAAAACGAAGCTAATGATTGTATGTAAGAACAAGTTCGAAAACTGCATCCTTAATATAAACCAAAGCTCAGTTGAACGTATACGCTAATTTACATATCTTGGTACTATAGTCATTAAACAATAGAAAACTCTCAAGAAATAAAGAGCAGAATTGAAAAGGCAAGAGCAGTGTACACTAGAATGAGAACTTTACTCAAAACTCATGATTTACCAATAAACACTAAGGTGAGACTTCTATGCTGCTACGTATTCTCAGTCCTCTTCTACGATGTAGAATCTTGGATATTGACTGAAGCCACAATTAAAAAATTGTAATCTTTCGAAATGTGGATTTGCCGTAGAATACTGAGCATTTCTAGGACAGCACATACAGGGTCCGCCAGTGAAGCGGGAAATTTTGAAAGTCCAATAGTTCATTTTCTGCTCACGAGAGGGAGTGGAGGTTTTCGATTGTTGTTTTACATTTAATGCCATTTCTTATTATATGTTTTAAAATATGGAGCAGTGGTCCGGTGCACAGCGTGCTTTCTGCGTAAAATCGTTTTATAAGAATGGTGACTGTGACTTCTGTACAACGATTGTTTCGTAATCATTTCAATATTCCACGACATGGAAGAGTGCCGTCCGCTCATGCAATTACGTCATGGGTGAAAACGTTTGAAGAAACTGGTTCCACATTAAACTTAAAGCATAGAGAAGCAACAAGGTCTGTAAGAACAGAGGAAAACATTGAAAGAGTTCGAGTAGCATTGACGCGTAATCCACAACGTTCCGCAAAGAAACATGCATCCGCACTAAAAATTAGTGACACATCGTTACGACGAATTTTGCATAAAGACTTATCTTTTCATCCTTACAAAATTCAAGTAATCCAGGATATGTTGGCTCGCAGGATTTTCAGCGAAGAAATATTGCGACGTGTAAATGACGACAAAAATTTTATTCACCGCATGTTTATGTCAGATGAAGCACATTTTCATTTGAATGGATATGTAAACAAACAAAATAGTCGATATTGGAGTGATGAAAACCCAGGTGAGTTGCATGAAAAGCCATTACATAGTCCGAAAGTTACGGTGTGGTGTGCAGTTTCATCATCTGGCATTATTGGGCCATATTTTTTCCAAGACGATAGAGGAAACACCACAACTGTCAATGCAGACTGCTACACACACATGGTCAGAACATTTTTGATGCAACAGCTCCCTAGGTTTCCGGAAAATAATTTTTTCCAGCAGGATGGGGCCACAAGTCATACTGCTCGTGTGTCCATGGCTGCTTTAAGAGAACTCTTCCCGGACGGACTCATATCCAGATATGGCGACATCTCGTGGCCTGCAAGATCCCCAGATTTCTCCGCATGCGACTTTTTTCTTTAGGGATTTCTGAAGAGCAGGGTGTACATTGATAGACCGCACACCATACCGGAATTAAAAACGAATATCAGACAAGAAATTGCACGGATTCAACCTGACCTGCTTCGTCCAGTGATGGAAAATTTTCGGTCAAGATTAGAAGAATGTTTACACAGAAATGGCTCTCACTTGAGCGGCGTTATTTTTAAAACGTAAAATAATGGCATACTTTACTCAACTCAAATCTGTAAAAAAAATTTTGATAATAAATGTTTCATGAAAAAATTGGGTTCTTTTAATTTTCCCGCTTCACTGGCGGACCCTGTATAACTACTATTGAAATTCTTAGAAAGATGAAGAAAGACAGGGAAGTTATTAACACAGTGAAGATAATAAAGCTTCAGTATCTGGGACATCTCATGAGAAATGAACAGAGATTTAACTTATTGCAGTCCGTACTACAGGGAAAAGTACTTGGTAAGAGAGGAGTTGGGCGACCGAGAATATCATGGCTGAGAAATTTAAGGACCTGGTTTGGCATGAATACAAGTGACTTATTCCGTGCAGCAGTGTAGAAAGTTAAAATAGTCTGTATGATATCCAACATCCGAAACGGATAGGAACTATCAGCAGAAGATTAACGAGTACAAGAGATGGAGATAATCTAAAAACTAAGACACTTCCTAAATATAATTAAATAAAAAGCTGTACATACTTTCAAGAATAATGGGTTCCATTGGAAACAGTAATAAGATTGCATCTTATAAATTATACATACTTTGTGCGCCAATTTGATAGCAGGCAAATCATTACTTTTTCTCTGATATACAAAACTGTTCGAAAGCCACTATGTGAGAATTTAAGGTCAAGTTTACTGTAAATATCTAGGGGAGTCAAAATGGAGAATTTGAAGGTGATAAAATATATAAAATAGCTACTTATATTTTTTTAAATTTGTTTTCTTACAATATTCAGAAATTAATTTTAAGTCGAAACATAAGTAAGAAGTGTTACCAATGGTAAAAAATTCATTGGGAAGTTACACAATGCAGGGTTAAAATCACCTCTAAATAGTGGCAATTTCCTTTTTAGTAAACTATTTGGAATAAATGGTTGAAAATTGTATACTTGCTTTTTTGAGGTTGCTGGTTTAGAAAGTAATCACAAAAATATTGTGAAGCACAGGGAATTCAAAATGGTCAGTTAAGGTGGGGTTGAAGTTTAATATCCATATTTTTAAATTCAATTTTCTTATGACAGTGAAATACAAACAGCAAGATAAAAAAAGAGAAATGGAATCAGTTAAGAAAATAATTAAATGTCTTTACTAATATAACATTTTACTGTTAATAAATGACCCAAGGTATAACCATACAAAGCCTTTCCTTAGATCATTAAGTGCTGACCTGTGTAATTAGGTTTAGCAACATGTTTAAACAGTCATATCTTGCAAAGTATTCTTCCTACAAAAATTAAAAAAACCTATTTGTTAATAAACTTTATTTAGTATGTCTGCATTTCTTTCCAGTTACTCAGGCAAAGTAAAAAATATTTCAATGTCATCACTAAATTAACCTAACATTCAGACCTAAAAACCTAATTAACCTAAAAAATTATTGTTAAAAATATCTTGAAAAATTAATGGTAGTGAAAACAGTGTAAGTTAATCACCTGTTGAAAATTTTTTAAATTTTCATTTTATAAGAAATTTGATTAAAAATAGCATGAAAATACACACGATTCTTTTTACCATAACTTCATTATTTTGACTAATATTATAATAAAAAAGACTTCATTAGAAAGAAATATACAGATCTTAAATCTAATTTTTGAGTACTGTTTTCATTAAATGTATGGTTTTTCAAGTTATTCAAAGTCAAAATTTGTTTTTGAGCAGTAAAACATTAAAGCTCCATTTTTAAAAAGTCATATCTCATGAAGTGCCCATTGGCTTGTGTGATGAGTTTCCTGACGATCCTTTGTAAATCAGTGGTATTGTTTCTTCACCGTCACTATTATTTACTTTACCATGTCATCATGTGAACGTAATTTTATTATGAATAAATTTTTTCCCTTGATACATTGCTTTACCTTTTTGACTCTCACCAATAATGGAATATTTGATAATATGGGGTAATACTATATATATAAAATACTTGTATATATTCAAACACTTTTTGCTACAGTCTATTTCTTGATGTACATAATATATTTAATATTTATAATGATTTTACCTCAAGATGTTTGCTCCTTATTTGGAACATGTTTCGGGACGCTTTGTGTTCCCATCTTCAGCTTTACTAATTTTGAGTCTTGTGAAGTACTTGTGTGTTGGTTGGTTGTTGTATATATTTGTTTTCTTTTTTTGGTTGTTGTATAATAATATTTTTGATGTAATCGATTAGTGATGTGGTTTAAACAAGAAAAAATTGAAAGAATGTACGTATGAACTGAAAATAGGACAAAATCAGATGCTTACATATTTTTGCCCTTTTTCTGATGTCTGTTACACAACAACGGTACTTTGTACACAAAACATGAATAGTCTTTTTTATGTAGAATTTTACGAGGAACATTTTTTGTAATAAAAGTTGTCGAAAATTGAGTGGTTTTGCGTAAAAATTGAAAAAACTGAAAAAATCCGCTAAAAAGTTTGGTTTTGGGGGGTTTGAGGCAGGACACCCACCCCCTAGGGGAGGGAACTTTTTTTTTCAAACTACTATACCTCCAACAAGTATTATGGCAAAGTATCAAACCTTTATAAATTATTTCCCCTATTTGCCCTTTTTTGATCTAATTTGACTGGACTATTAGTCTTGTGTAATGAAAAGATAAGCAAATTGTTTGTTATAAAATACAAATTTATTTTGTACAGTATGTCTACCTTTATTTTGCTATATTTAATATTTGAGGTTATCTTTCTATCTGGTGAAGTCATATAATTTATTAAAAATTCAAATTCGAATAGTATAACATGAACAGCTTGAAAAATCATTATAAAATTGAGCATACTGAGAATAATTTATACTAATGATAGGCAACAGGCATTAAAAAAATTTTTCCATAGTAGCAAATTACAGTGAAAATATTTCCAAATTTTTTTCCAAAAAAATTAATACAAAATATTTTTTGAACATAAGATTGTCATTTGTACTGATATTATGATGAAGTAAAATGAACTTTAGAAGTTATTTCGTGACCTTTAGTTTAGGTCATAGGCACTTTTCTTTAACCCTAGAACAGTACCCTTCCCAAATCAGCACTTGTTGATACCCACCGTCATTTTGACGGACAAAGGTATTTTATCTCTTTTGATAGACATCATAATGGGATAATAATAAAAGAATAAAAAAGGAGGGTAGGAAAAGGATTTTTAAAAAACAAATGCATTTCTGTACAATTGTCATTAAAAAATGTAATATCAATTTTTTCAAAACATACACTTTTTGATTTTTACAAAACAGAGTGTTACTAACATTACAGACCTCTTGTCTACTTAAACTGAAGAAAATTCAACTAAAGAGATTATTACATTTGCACTTCTGCTTTGAAATCAATAAGAAAATGTACTAAGTGTTCTTACTAACTATTATTTATTTGTATGAATCTAAAACGAATGCAATAGAACAGTCGAATTTGAAACTTCAAAAAAAATTATAAAAACAGCTGTCTATAGTAATATTATTTAACAGTCTAAACAAAACTTCTTTTGGTGTTCTCCACAAATTGGAGCATTGCATTTTTCACAGGAAACTGCAGTCATCCGTTTCTTTGAATAGTGGCAAAAGCGGCATGTCCTGCGTCCTGTCTTTTCTTCGGCAGATGACGATTTTTGCTGAGACAGTTTTGTTGAGGGTTCTTGTAGGACATTTTTTATGATTTCACTCAACTCTGAGGGCAGTGTCGGTATCGCTAATCGAGTTCTTTGCCAATTGTTCACCAACTGTGTGTGAAGTTCGAGAGCGAAACTTTAACGTGACAGCGGCTTTTTTGTTGTGGCAAACTGTCTGTAATTGTTGGTAACATATATCACATAGGAATTGACTAAGGCCAGATTTATCATATTAAAAAAGAAGCAAAGAGGCCATCTTTTGGTTTTCCTGCTGCAGCTCATGGCTTTACATAACTGATCGGTGGTATCAACTCCACCTTTGGTTGAATTATATGTTGATATTATTTCTGGTAAATTTGTCTCTTCATTTACCGTTCCTTCCAAATGCACAGAAGAAGCCAGAGTTACAATTTTGTTTTTCTTTGGCATGTAAGACAAAATGGTACAATTCTTATCATAAAGGAACACAGAATTTTTCTCTTTCCGACCACTAAACTTTGGATCTATAAATTCTTTTGGAAGCTCCCTTTTATTTTTTCTAATGGTTCCCACAACAGTAAGTTTTCTTTCCTCAAAAAGTCTGTTTACCAAGGGAATATTCGTGAACCAATTGTCCATTGTCATGTTGCGCTGTGTGCCTCGGATGCTTGCAGTCAATTTGTCAACGCAGTAATCAGCAGCTGGTGTATCAGCAGGAACAGAGCCTTTTCCTGTGTATACTTCTGCATCCACCATATAAGAGGTGCTACTGTCACACAGCATTATTATCTTAAAGCTATACTTGTTAGGTTTAGAAGGGATGTACATTTTGAACCCACACCATCCCCTAAATGCTACCAATTGTTCGTCTATTGTTACTTAAGAGCCAGGTTTATAGTATTTTTTACAATCGTCTACAAAGATGTTCCAAATATCTAAAATTGGTGCCAGCTTTGTGATCTTACTTGCTCTTTTCTCGTCTCCTTGTCAGCAAATCTAAAACATGCTAAAAGAAAATCAAACTGGAACTGGGACATTGTTACACGGTAAGAGTTTCGTGAGATTTTACAGATTGTCTTTCAAAGCAGCAGATAAAACAAGAACACCAAAAAGTGCTTTTATTTCTTCTTTTGAAGTATTTCCAAGCTCCCCCAATTTTGTCTTGAGTATTTTTCTCTTGATTTTTCAATGGCAGTATTTGTATGGAGCACAATTTTATCTATTACATCGTCCAACAAAAATAAAGAAAAACATTCTAGAGGACAATAAGTGTATTTGGTTTCTGGTGTTGGACCAGGTCGCACATGAACCACATTTCTAGCAGCAGTTTTATTTTGTAAAGAGATCGGCTTGGAGTTCCATTTATATCCACTTTTTCCAAATAAGATTGGCTTTTCGGAAGAAATTATAAATTCACAATCCATGGTAGTTCTCTTCATCATACACTGAGATGTACCTGGGTTTTTGAATTCTTTTCTTCCTTTTCTTTCCCTTACTGCTGTCTTCCTGGTGTTCAAGTGTGCTGTCATTGGTAAAAGTAGATGGTAAGCAAGGAGCTTCCATATCCGAGGAAGGGTCTATAACGGTCAGCGGTCTAGGTTCATGAACAACTATTTCAGGAATTTCATGGGGAGTGCCTTGGTCTATTCCGCATAAAACCCTAATCACTTCTGCAATGGTGTCTCCTGTCATAAAGTCTTCATCAAGTAGGTTGGAAGGTGCGAGTAATTCACAGTCACTTTCGGCAGAATCATCATTGTGAATTTCAGACTCCGTGAAGTCATCGTCATCTTGTTCCTCTTCACTCAGTTCTGCTAGTACTTTCAAATAATCTTTTTCATGAACAATCTCTCTGTTCATTTTGCCTCAATAAAAAAATGCAACTTCACAAATAAGACAGAGGGAAGATAATTGAAAAACTGAAATATAATAATCCCAGATGATGTAATAGAGAAAACAATAGGAAAAGTGAAATCTACTACTCACTGACAATTTGATGGGTAAGCAATAATCACTACTCTCCATCAAGAAGTCGGATATATATTTACGTATGTAACTACTGACTGACAAACTGACGGGCATACCTGGTTTTTTAACCTTCGTAGCGACGTCAGAAGAAATGCAGCGTCTACTCTCAATAGTGCCGAATAGCCTACTAACACCCGATAGCACATACGCTGCTCCCCCACCTCTAGTATAAAAGCATAAGTGGGGGGAGGCGTAAGAGTTGAAGTACCCGTCATTTTGATGGATAGGTAGCGTTCTAGGGTTAAAACCATAGTTTGTGAGTTATCGAGAGTCAAAAACAGTTTGTGGTGGAAAAGAAACTGAAGTGCTATTTTCAAACAATCATACCTCTCAAAGCATTGACTCTACAAGAATACAAAAGTCTCATTTTGTCTGAAGTAAATAAACTTTAAGTCCCTATCATTTTCAAATAGAATCAATGTTCTGTAAGATATTTAACAAATTTAACAGTGTTAAATTACCTTATTTAACAAAGTTAACAGTGAGACTAGATAACAGGGAAGGGTGAAAATCACAATTTTTAACTCACAATAACTTGAGAAACATTGGCTTCCATGAAAACGTACATGCCAACTTTTTTTTTTTGAATTTGATAATCTATGGATTTTAGAGGTTTTTATATTTTTTTACTTTCCACCCACTGAGAAGGGTGGGAACAACCCCCTGAGGGAGGGCACCCAAAATTCTTTTCTAACTTTCATCTAGAAAATACGGTAAGAAGATTTTAGAAAAGGTTTCACATCAATTCATTTTATTGGAAAGAGTTCCAAGGTAAAATGCCGAGGTTCGTTGACTCGACTATATATGTAAACACTCCTCAGATGATGTTCACTTGTCATCTCCCATTTAAGCAACTACTTGGCTTCAAATGAACTACAGAATTTTGTTGAATATTCAGGAGTATCTGAAAGCCATGACCAGTGTTCCATCAAAATGAATTTTAGTATAGCTGTCAAATGACTGTTAGCTGATGTACTGTACCAACATTAAGATGAAGAAAAGGCGTCCATCTTGTGTACATTAATGTACTGATATATCTGTCTAGATAGTAGTATTCAACAGTATCTAGGAGTCCCAGACAAACTATTGTCTTTAGAGCCGTCTTTAGGAAATTTACACATGGAAGGTTACAAGTTGCAACGCCATGTCTTGCCACTCAGTGTAAAACTGAATTATACTGAATCACATCATCAGTTTCACACTGACGATGTGACAAATGTAATGAAACATGCTGGGCATACATTAAATATAAAAGTGATAGTTCCAACAAACTTGTACCTATCTTTTTGGTAACAGATTCATCAACTGGCTTGTTCAAGAGCAAAAAGTTATCTAAATGATAAGATAAGTAGCTGTTCACATGCAATTATAGTATAGCCATTTATTTGTCTTCACACATGTGTTTGCCAGGATACAGTGTCCGAAGGTGAAGGAAGGTGTCTGGAAGAAAAAACAGGAATATATAAACTACTATGCAATGATTGCAATAGTTTCTACATTGGACAAACTGGGAGAAGTTTCCTTAAGCGTTTTCGAGAACATATACCAAAAACAAGTAATATTAACAGCATTAAATCTAACTACGCCCGACACCTAACTTCACATACTCACGACTATATGGACTTCAATTCCAACTTAATTCCGTTACATGTATGTATGAAGGGTCGGTTCATGAATGCCTTGGAGGAGTTCGAAATTTATAGTGCATACACCGACCGAAGGAGTCGCGATTGTGTGTTAAATGATCAACTAAACTTTGTTTCAAACCATTTGTACGATACGGCCTTGAAACTGCTTGCCGGTAGGAGGATAAGGTAGCGACCGCTCAGTGGCAAATTGAACGTAAACGGGTGCGCATCCTATTTCCGCGCGCTGTTTATATGCAAAAATTGTTGACATTTTATATTATGTAACGACCTCGGTAAGAGTAATAGTTTTATCTTAATTTATATCTGATTATGGAGCATAAGCTCTGAAACGCGTCGTAGAAAAATTATAAGAAGTCATAGGGCGGACAATTCGCAACTAGATCATGCGGCGAGGCACTGCTCCCTAACATACTTATGCATAACGAAACCATCACAAATATTTAAGATTCAGGGTACATGAGACTGCAACCTGCATGTAGCTCAGAATTTAGGTGTTCACAACTTCACCATTTGAATCACTGTGAATGTCGGATCGTCAGTCGTTACATGTTGAAAAATAGAACAATATGCTACGACCAGTCCGAGGATAAGCACCACAGAGTACGAATATATAAGTACTGAAGTTGTGGCCAAAGACTTAGTGACGTCAATTAAACTCATAATTTACATACCAAAAAAGTTGAATAGGTACCGTGGCTACGAAAAAAGGAAAGTTACGTTACTACGATTATAGTGAGAATTTGTTAACGAGAATATATTCTATGTGTAATTTAATGGACTGTAGACTAACAAATGTAATATTCGTTAACTAATGGAAAGAATTACGTTACTATTCTTTTTTGCATAGATGGTATCTTAGTAGAAGAATTATCTGTAGGGGTATGCTGAAAAGGTATCGGGCAAACATTTTTGTTAAGAAATAAAGTCGTTACGTGAAGACGATATTTTTCATTTGAATCTGATATTTTCGTGTTATCACAACTAAATGTTAGGATACGTCAAGACCATACATTTCATATAGATATCCTAAAACTCGGAGACCGTACGTAGTCACTCTGTAGCGTACGTAATATCTATTATTACATATTATGTTCATGTTGCCACAGGTAGTATACATTTAAGATCCAGAATGATATCAAGTATGAACTCCTTGTGCATATAATCATGCGATTATACTTTTTCTTTCGGTCGAGTGAATCTCGCCCCAATTTGACAATTTTCTCCTTCAACAGCTATTATTAGCGATAGTTGTCGATTATAATCGATCTTAAGTCAAACTCTGAGGAGTCGATCTTACTTTTCGATATCTAATATTTACTTACAAAATAAGGTAAAGCGAAGGTAAAACAAGGTAATGATTTTTCAATGCTATCTTGTTGTTGAGACTCATAAAGTCATAATTTTGTATCAAATTAGTAATATAACGTGGCCTTGAAGTTAAAGTCTTAACAGCAGTCCAAATTGCTATTGAAGTTTAAAGTTAACTACAGTGTAAGGTTATCCTATTACTTATTACATATTTGGGTAATTTTATGAAAAATTAAGTTTTGGAATTATTTAATGTGGCTCCTTACCCTTGAAGTGCCTAGGTAGTAATTCAGTGAGTGTCACTACCTATTAATTCCATGTTCCATAAGGAAATGGAAGTATGGTTATGGCGAAAAAAATCGTGTTCAAGATAACGGCAGATTCTGATTGTACTACCCTCAAAACATGAAAAAAGTCATTTTACTTCCATATTCCTTAAGGAAATGGAAGTATGGTGATGGCAAAAAAAATCGTGTTCGAGATTATTGCAGATTCTGATTGTACTACACTCAAAACATGAAAAAAAGTCGTTTTCCGAAAAGTGTCTGTGTGTGTAGATTTTTTTTCTATGGCAAACGATAACTGCCGCAAATTCAGACAGAATCAAATAATTTTTTGCATACAGCCCTGATTTGTAGAGTACTCACGACCTATTGTTTTTGGTGAAGATCGGTTGAGGGAAAGGGGTAGTTTACCTGCAACGGTTTTTTTTTATCAAGGGAATTTTTTTTTTGGCAAACGATAACAGCTGCAAATTCAAACAGAATTAAATAATGTTTCGCATACAGCCCTGAATTATAGAGTTCTCAAGACCTATTGTTTTTGTTGAAAATCGGTTAAGGGAAAGGGGTAGTTTACCTGCAACGTTTTTTTAACAAGGGTATTTTCTATGGCAAACGATAACGGCCGCAAATTCAAACAGAATCAAATAAGCTTTTGCATACGTCCCTGAATTGTAGAGGACTCAAGGACTTTCGATTTTGGTGAAGATCGGTTAAGGGGAAGGGGTAGTTTACCTGCAACCTTTTACGTTTTAACAACAGTAAAGTACTTGAAAATTCATTTAAACTTTTTGAAACAATGGTAATTGTTAAAAATAAAATAATTTTGTTGCCAGGCAATAAAATTATAATTTTTTCATTTTAATGTAAATTATGTATGAGTTAATATCTTTATATATATAATTCTTCTGTACGTGTGTATGTCACTGAACTCCTCCATGTATAAAATAATATATCGTTCGTGGCAGGTAAGCATATCTCAGTTATGTAATGTTTACGTTTCCATTTTATTATTATGCCTACAGCAATAAAAAGGCAGGTAACACACACACACACAATTCACGTTATTTCTGGCCTCACTCATGTTTATTTTCTTACATTTGCACACTTTTTAAATGGAAAGTGCCGAAACCCACACCAACATAACGCGTGCAAGCCGAAAAAATGGACATCAATTTGCTTCCTGTGGATCGCTGGGCAATGTAACTGCACGTGTTTACAGAGGAACGATTCATAGACAGACTTTTCGTCTTTAGGGAATGAACCCTCTGCAAGATGCTGAGGGTCCATGAGTGACTTCGGAGCGCTCCTTCTTTTTCGCGTGTTTGTTCTGTGAAACATACACTGTAGATTCGCAGCTTTACTCTAAGCAACGCTCAATAGGAAATGTTGAAAATTTTTGTACACAGTGTACCCTCATTCACACTAAACCTGCTCTGATGTTTTAATTACGGACATCATAATATTAAAACTTTGGAAACTTGAGCACTACTTAATGGAGATCAATCATTAACTTATACAAGCCATTAATTTTATGCATATATTTTATATATATGTGTACAACGTTATCGGCAACAAAGAAGTAGTTTTTGTTAAAATTCCTTCCCGGGATATTTGGCCGTAGTCCAATGTTTTCTACAAAACCAGACATTTCGGCAATGCCATCGACTTCCATCATCAGTGAAAATCGAGTGCGATAACGTGAGGTGGTATACATTAGTGACCACAGTACTGTGGTTAAGGCTGAAGCAGCAAGTAGAAAGAAGTAGTTTCTATGGTAATATTTCATTTCGAAAATGATTTTAAATATAAATCTTAGAATATGGAAGTCATGTATGGTTCTCCATACCGATATTTTCGAAAAGTGTGTGTGTAGAATTTTTTCTATGACAAACGATAACAGCTGCAAATTCAAACAGAATCAAATAATTTTTTGCATACAGCCCTGAATTGTAGAGGACTCAAGGCCTATTGTTTTTGGTGAAGATCGGTTAAGGGAAAGGGGTAGTTTACCTGCAACGTTTTACATTTTAACAAGAGTAAAGTGCTTAATTTTGATAAATAAAGTATACTGAAAAGAAGGTCATAATAATCCACTGTAGAAAAGTAGATGAAATATCTATAAATGAAAAGGGTAGTAGTTGAAGGGGGAGGGGGTAATTTTTTTAATAAATTAAAATGGTAGTTGATGGAGGAGGTAAATTTTTATAAGTTTTTGTGTGTACTACGTTATTGACAACAAAGAAGTAGTTTCTATGAAACAATTTATTTAACCTCAACAAAATTCAATATTTTTTCATTTTAATTTAAATCATGTATGAGAGAAAATATATCGTTCGTAGAGGCAAGCATATCTCAGTTATGTAATGTTTACGTTTCCATTTTATTATTATGATTACCACAATAAAAAGGCAGGCAGGACGCGCGCGCGCACACACACACACACACTTCGCGTTATTTTTGGCCTCACTCATGTTTATTTTCTTGTATTTGCACGCTTTTTAAATGGAAAGTGCCAAAACCCACACCAACACAACGCGTGCAAGCCGAAAAAGTGTCCAGCGTGGATAGTGATTTGCTTCCAGACTTTTCGTCTTTAGGGAATTAACCCTCTGCAAGATGCTTAGGGTCCATGAGTGACTTCGGAGCGCTTCGGAGGAGGGTTGATAAGATCGTAGTTCGGTTTCTTTATAAGAATAAAGTAAGCCTACCTAATTTTTTTGGACAAAGTGACTGAAAATAACATATTAAACGACTACCCCCATAATAACAAAAATATCTATAAATAGTGAAATTAGTTTGAGAGTGGGCGATATTTTTTTAGAAATTACCGAACCAAATTCAAGTAAATTATTTTAAACATAAATCTTACAACATGGAAGTCATGTATGGTTCTCCATACCGGTCTTTTTTCTGGTACCCATAAAACTTGGCAGGCAAAACCATGAAGGTATTCTTAGGTCGAAACTAGGTATATGGATACAAAATGTATTCTATTAAACCGAATTCACTCCAGAAAAAATATCGTGTTATGTTGCAGAATGGGAGTCACCTGTATAGTAACCGCAAGGGTGGCTATACCCTGCCGCCGTACTTTGAGTTGGGTGGCTTTTGCTTTTGCGTTAGTTCAGACCTGTAATACACGTTGCATTTCAAACGAGGATTTTGCATTTTTGGGTTCCTGAAATTTGTTTTCACAAAAGTTGGTGAATTTTTTCCTATCCGCACATAGTTTAGTTTACAGTACAAGTTTTGAGGCAACCAGAGAATAATTGAAGCTGAACCATTACCTATTTCATTTTTTCTGTTTCAGACCAATCAGTCATGTAATTTACTACATGGCTGTAATTATGTGCATTTTAAAAGTTTTGTTGATATCACATTATTCAGCCCCCAGTGACCATTAAATTTTGTAATTTACAATTTATTATTAGCTACTTTACTAAGGATACTAATAAAAATAACACACAAGATATCTGTTTAATGATGGGTGGCTAGAGGCACTTTCTTTGTGTGCCAAATAGTTCACATGGCAGCCTTCTCCGGATGACCCCCAAACTACTTCAGTGGTACGTAATAGACCCATGCACACATACACACAGACCCATGCATGAAAACACACACAAAATTGAACTTCTTTTCCTTATGATACAACATTTTGTGCTTTCTCATTAACTCGACTGTCACTGAATTTGTCTAGTACATTTGTACATTTTCAGTATTATGTTATATGTAAAAAGTATTTGTTGCAACACACACACACACACACACACACACACACACACACACACACACACACACACACAATATTAATTCTTGAATGCTCAGCAGAACTCAGCACGATTACAGGTATCCAACAGCACTATGCAAATGAAAAAGTAAGTTCTTTGAGAAAGTAATTTTCAATAATATGTAGAGGGAAGTGCTTACTTTTTTCTACATTTCTGTAAATAAGTCATACCAATCTTACCTAATCTTTCCAATTTCTGTACATTTTACTTTCATATAACTACTTAATTTAAAAAAATAGAGTTTGTAATTTTTATATGAACCATACCTAGTGGTTATAATTTTTCTGTACCCATTGCTTTGTGTTGGGTAGTCCGCTAGAAAAGTTTCCTTGGTATCTGAGTATCAGTATAATTAACATTATAGTTGTTGGTTAATGTCAGCATAGGTTTAATTTGGATGTTATAATGTACTCTGTACTGTACAGGGGCATATTTATGGAGGAGGGGATGAACGGGACTGGACCCCCTAAAGTGTCGAAAAAAGTGATGAATTTTGTTATAGCTTAAGTTTTTAGACTATTTTATTACTTTTTCAGCTGTGTGTGCTAATATAGTAGTAAATCTTTTTTAAATATACAAACAGGTTTATTACACAGCATTTGCATATACGTTTGAAGTATGAAATATAGGAAAATCAATGCAGTCAATACATATCTTATGAACAGAGTTTCAGTAACGCATATTTTTATTATGTCATTACTGTTTATTTTAATGGAATTGATTTCAGGATATTATCACATGTAATTCTGATTACTTTTCACTTGTTTTTTCTTTTGTATGAACCCAACTTGACCCCCCCCTCCATCTGACCACATTCTAGATACACTACTGGTACTGTAATACAGTTTTAGTATAATTTAGTGGTAGCCTTAAACAGTGGTATATGCAACCTTACAACCTTATTATATTTGGTAAATTCAGCAAGGAATTAAATAATGAGTGTATTAAATTATCTCATTAGATAGTCTAACTGATGTAGCAAGGTTCAATAAGAAATAGAACAGAGAGGAAGTAACATTTTGTTCTTGGACTTCGTTGTCCATGACGTGTCCGTTACTTAACTAAATATCACTATAGTATTGACTACTCGGAACACTTAAGTTTTTTATAAGTAAAAACGTAAAGTTTTACCTTACAGCCTAAACCGGCTTTCACCTTTAGAAGGCTTCATCAGAGGTTGCCATAGGTAGCGTTGTCTGTCTTGTTGTTGGCGACGGGATAGTTTTTTGAAAGATCGAAGCTGTGTGTGTGTGTGGTGAGATGTGTTCGAATAATGCGTGTGATTTGAATTGTGTCTGTTCGTTTAGGATGTCGTTTTTATTTGTTTTTGTGTGTTTGTATATTATAATTATTATATATTATATTATAAATATACAAACACACAAAAACAAATAAAAACGACATCCTAAACGAACAGACACAATTCAAATCGCACGCATTATTCGAACACATCTCACCACACACACACACACACACACACACAGCTTCGATCTTTCGAAAAACTATCCCGTCGCCAACAACAAGATGGACAACGCTACCTATGGCAGCCTCTGATGAAGCCTTCTAAAGGTGAAAGCCGGTTTAGGCTGTAAGGTAAAACTTTACGGTTTTACTTATAAAAAACTTAGTGTTCCGAGTCGTCAATACTATAGTGATATTTAACATTTTGTATTTGAAGAAATATTATATTGGGACATAACATAAGAGAAACAATTTTCTTTATGATTCATTCCTTGAATTGTAATGCACACACACACACACACACACACACACACACACACACACACACACACACACACACACACACACACACACACACACACACACACACACACACACACACACACACACACACACACACACACACACACACACACACACACACATGCGCGCGCGCACGCACAATGCACATTCCAAGATCTTGCTTGTGGTTGGTGGGAGTGCTTGCTTGGTCTGAGGATCCTTTGGGTTATGCCAGTTGTAGTGTAGCTACTGGTAGGGCCTCCTTTGCTGAGTATGAAGGTGAAAACAATCCAGACACAGAAGCAGTCCAGAAGATGATATTCAATGGTTCTGATGCAGAAGAGGAGTAAGACTGCCAACAGCAATGGAAGAAGAATAGGTATCCTCCAAGTTTGGGCATCACTGGGAAAAAGTAATGTGGTCAGACAAACTGACAAATGATGAGCTCTTAACAAGAGTAGGTGGCAAGTAATCAGTATTATAAACAGTTCATCATAGGAAAACAACTGAATCAGGTACATCCTGAGATAAGGAATTTCAGGGTTTGGACAAAAAGTTCTGCTGCTGGATGATGTAAAGGAAAAAAGCAAATTCTTGGAATTGAAAGGAAGAAGCCAATAATAGGGCAATATGGAAAGCATAATTTGTGGACCAAGTTAGAGGACCTGCTGATAGGCGGAACACCTAATGTGTGTGTGTTTTGTTTCACTTTTTCACTATACCTTTTTCACCATTCTTGAAGTAAATTGTTTATTAAACACACACAAATGGAATCCACATTGAGATTAGCCTTGGGCGTGCAGTAGATTGTGCTGTCGGAATTGAAGTGTAGAAGTCAGTTTCTCTTGGACGTGTAAACAGTGGTATTGTGGTGTTAAAATTATTAGTTTTTTTTTCTACTACTATGGGTAGATCTAGGCTACCATTTATTCTGTTTACTAGGATGCTGCGATGTACTGCTGTGCCCTCTCTATCAAACATCAGCTATCCTACTCTGTTCTGTGCGTTTCGAATGTGATATACGTAGCCTATGATATGCTATGTAATGTGATATACATATACGTAGCCTATATGTACAGGTTATGAAAATTAACTTGATGGCCCATTCCATGAAAAGTGAGCCTACTAAGTATAAATATAAAAAAAAATTTTATGTTAATTTAATTTTGTGTTTTATTTTTAAAATATATTGAAATATAATTATATGAAACAATAAACTAAAAATAATAAAATTTCTATCATGGGTAATTTACTATTTTAAGTTGGCAGTATGGCTGACCATGTCTGTAACATAATTTGGTTGTATTATGTAGGTATTCTTTCTTTAGAACAAACAAACAACTAGTTGCCATTGTTGGGGTGTGCTGAAGAAGTATAACTTTATCTACACATTGGTGTTAAAATATTTAATCCAGGTAAGTTATGAATTTGTGTATCTAGTCTTTAAGGAATCAAATGTTTTAGTGTCCCACCCGTGACAACAAAAGGTAATAAAGTTTAGTTTCTGCCCACTCTTATTTATAGGTTATGTTTGTTTCAATGCAAAAGTGACTACTTGAGTTAAATACACTTATTAATCATGAAATTATGTTGATACAAATTAAATTCTCTGAGATTTTGACATTTCTTTTTTAGTCCCACCCGTGACAGAATTGACATCATACTGCTTTATATTCGAATTAAGACTCCTTATGTTATTTTTAGGTTATGTTCTTGGTAGCTTATTAATTTACAGGCATAGGTAAATATTGTATGTATGGTTTTAGGCAATAATATATGGTATTTTTGTAGTTTTCAAGTTACTCATGCCACACGTGCAAACAACTGTCATACTAAAAATTGAGCTTTAAGTATGAGGTTTTGTTTTTGTGTGGAAGTAGGCTAGACAAACATATAGTAGGCCTAATTCGTAATCAAACCTATAATTCAACTGATTATCAAAAACACAATTAGAATATATTTTATAGGAATTATTTTGGGATGTGAGGATCTTTTGTAGGGCCTACTTAATCTGTGGCTAAATGTTCATTCTTGATACAGCTTAAAAACCCTATTTCAACAGCTTGTGCTCTTGGGATTTTTGGGCATTTAGGGGCCTACCTATCTTATACGTAGATAGGTTATGCACTATTATCTTGAGCCTAGGCCAATTGTTTAAGTGTGTACCCATTTAATTGTGTACTTTCTAAATGGTCATCCTTATTTTCAGGATATGGGGAAGACTACATCTGCGGAGCGAATGAGAAAGCTGCGGGAAAAACTTCAGCAGGATCAAGACAAGTTTGAAAACTACAAGGAAAAGGAGAGGGCTAGAGATAAGAAGAGACGAGACAAGTTGAAGATAAAAAATACCTTGTCTGCGACATCAGCTCAGGAGTGCAGGCTGAATGAAGCAGAGCGGAAGAAAAGGTACAGACATAAAATTAAATTGGAAGCAAAGGAATGTGCTGACATGTTGAATTACACACCGAATTCCAATCTGGGATCTTTCAAATGTCCACAGTCTCTTGGGAAGGCTGTAAAACGATTACAAAATGTGTTACCTGCCAGTCCAAGAAAAACAAAGGCTGTAATTCAAAAACTAGTTTACATCAACTTTCCTAATGTAGCAAGGAAAATATTTGACAAGCCTGTGCCAAAGAAGACTATTTCAAAAGATACCACCCTTATGGTGCGAGAGTTTTACAGCTCGGATGATATTAGCAGGCAAGCACCAGGGATCAAAGATGTAAAGTCTATCAAAGAACCAGAAAGTGGAATAAGAATCAAAATTCAAAAGCGTCATATGAACATGACAGTCAAAGAGGCATATGCTTCTTCAAAACAGAACATCCAACAGCTGAGATTAATAAATCAAAGTTTTATGAGCTTAGACCTGAAAATATTGCCTTAGCCACTGAAATACCACACAATGTTTGTGTTTGCAAGTACCACGCAAATTTTGATTATCTGATTGAAACAATTAATAGGAAGGACAGTTCTTTCCCTTCCAAGCACTGTGACCTTTTGAGCCTCATTTGTTGTAGCTTAGAAGAAGAAAGTTGCATGACTGGCAACTGTACACAGTGTGTAGTTAATCTGCACACTTTAGTAGGTGAAGGAGTTGATATGTCATCTGAGGTTTACTGGAAGCAGTGGAAAGATGATAATGTAGGCCGACCAAAAATTGTTGAGACAAAAGGGACTATGGAAGAAGCTGTGAATGAGTTACAACATCAGTTTCATCATTTCAAAAAGCATTCTTTTGTTAAGAGATTACAAGCAAAAACTTTTAAGGACATTAAAGGCTCGCTTGAAGATAATGAAGTTGTACTTCAAGTAGACTATGCAGAAAATTACTTGGCAACATCACAGGATGAAATTCGGAGCGCTCATAGGAGCCACAAACAAGTCAGTGTGTTTACTGCCTGTGCCTGGGCAAAAGGAGAGAGCGTGCTGTCTTTTGCTGTAGTTAGTGACGAGACAACTCATGATAAGTATTCTGTTTTTGCCTGCTTGAAGCTAATAACTAAAGATCTAAAAAAGAAGTTTGCTACCTTGACTACAATCAAGATTTTTTCAGATGGGTGTTCCGGACAATTTAAGAACCGGTACACTATTTCTAACCTATGTTACATGATGGAAGATTGTGGTTTAAATGGTCAGTGGTTTTTCTTTGCCACTTCACACGGAAAGGGGGCGGTCGATGGAGTTGGCGGAGTTGCCAAGCGTGCTGTTTGGAATCAAGTTAAGCTTCGGAAAGTAATAATTGATTCCGCAGAAGACTTTTTAAACTGTGCAAAATCAGTAGTTCCAAAAGTAAACTTCATGCTCCTAACTTCACAAGATGTTGAAGAAAATAGAGAAATGCTGGATAAACGTTGGACACTTGTTAGGAAGATACCTGGCATTCAGAGCAAACACTTCTTTATGGCATATGATAAGCGCAATATAGCATGTGGCCGTACTTTTTTAAGGTCAGAATTACACAAGGTTGAGGTTTTTAAAGCTAGGGAAAGTATTTATGAATTTGTTTATACAGATTCTGAGGACGAAGAGAATGGTAACGAACATCTTGACAACACTGACATTGTTGGTACCTTACCAACTGTTGATTTGATCAAACCGGGGACATTCTTATTGGTGGAGTTTACCTCAGACCGGAAGAAACACATCAAGTATAGGTATGCTGCTATTACTCAGAGTACAGTTGAAGAAGATGGAGATGTAAAGGTGATGTGTATGAAATGTGTACGTGACGCAGGAAAAACATTTAAAGTCGACAAGCGAGATGTTTCCTACGTTTTGTTTGAAAGCATAATCAGTGTCTTGCCTCAACCACAGATAAAACACTTAAGGAATACTGTTTTCTACGAATTCAGAGGCATTGTTGATATTTTTGAATCTGGTTAATCTGCTTTAAGCAAGCATAGGCCTAACTGTACAACTTATACTCCTTGAAATATTTTTATGTATAACTATTTCATAATACTTCCATTTACTAAACCGTAAAGACAAATTGTTACACTACTATAAGAAAAATTATAATAACTTTATTTACCTGTTATAGTGTAAAAGTATATTAGTTTATGGTGCAGTATTAATAATGTAAGAATAAAGTAACATTTGAGGCCTTTTATTGCTCTTTTGTTTGACTATGTCCCACCCGTGACACTCCTGGTGTCCCACCCGTGACACAAAAAAGGTGTAATTGTTATGTGATTTACTATGGTTACATTCGTTTCTCATATTACATTCACATTAAACAAACTTCAATTGGCAAACAATATCATTTCTGTTTGAATTTTAATAATCACTTCACAGAGTTTTTCAGTAAAAGAGTGCCATGACCAAAGTCAAGTTTTCTTGGGTGTCCCACCTGTGACACAACAATGATCTGGAATAACAACTATATTGAGCATAAAATATAAAGTTTAGTTACGACCAGAGCTGAAGAAAGTAATTGTGAACATAGCAAGGTGGTTTTTACTAAGTTACAATTTAATATAAAAAATATATTTCATTTGGAAACCATTAAAACATGGTCTGAATGTCCCACCCGTGACAATGGAATGACCCTGATGTTAAATGATTTTTGTGATGTCTGTGTGAACGTCACTAAGACGTTTTTCCAGTAATAGCTACATATTGCAATTTTAATTTTGAAACATGCAAAGGAAGTATTTGCTTGTAATAGTTTTAGTTGTTTTAAAATTATGTAAATAATTTTATTAACTGTTCCTAACCTGCCAGTGTTGAACATAGGAAATTCTAGTAAAGACGTCTCTGATTTTTTTCCTTGCTTAATATGTTTTTCTACTATCTTTAGAAAAGAAACATTGTTAGGTTTGGTAATGCATGTTAGTGCCCTATCTACTTAGTCTCTGGCAGCCACAAAATGTGCAAAATTCAGGCTTTTTATAACTGAATGTGTAAATGAAATGTAGTCATGCAAGATTCAGATTCAATAAAAAATTAATTGGCAAAAAATGTGTGTAGTATTAGGTTAGATGTGGATTATATAAGATTAGTGAGGCTAATTATCCAGTTACACAAAGTAGCAAATCAACTGCAAAAAAACTACTGTGTTCAGAAAAGCAAGCTGCATAAAAATAATATATGAAAATATATTCTTAATATGGTATATTTTGTGAATATATTTTTTTAATTTCTCTGCCTCTGTTTTGTAAATTTCATGGCTACCAGGATCAGATGTCAGTGAACTATGAATCACAACCTTCCAGTGTCAAGAACGAGCAAGCAATTAAATATGAGAATGTCAGCAATGGTACCAATGACTGTTAATGTAAATTTACTTTTTTTTTTTAATTCATAGCAAATGCTGTTATTTTGTATCCTTACATAGTCCATTTGAATATAAAAATCAAACATACCACCCTCTTTGCACAGAATTACCTTTATAAAATAAGCGTTTTGCCTGTCGTATTGTAATCACCAGAGAATGCAGATTATTAATAATAGTTTTGGAAATGAATACAATTTTTCACAAAAAAGCTTATACATCTTAATGTAGTTAAGAAATGTATTTGAAATTGTTATATTTTGTTTAAATGAAGACACTACTTACATGTACTTGTTTTGAATGATTTCATTTTGTATGCATTTTGTGTGTACACATATGTGGATTTTATGAATTAACAGAGCACCCAGATATCAATCACAGGATAATTGGAATTTGCTTTTAGGTTTCTGACGTATTGGAATGTCATCTGTAACCTTTGGCAAAAAAATATTTACTCCAGTTGCACCAGAAAAAGGTAGTTTTCCACTTGACCATGAAGGGCTTTGCAAGAAAGTAATGTTAAAATACATGGTATGTTTAACATCTAATAATAATGACAATTCTGTGTGCCGGGAAGAGGCTAAAGACTACCTGGAGTGTCGTATGAAAAACAATCTGATGGCTCAAGAAGATTGGTCAAAATTAGGATTCTCTGATTTGGCTCATACTAAGCAGTAGCTCTTTTTAAACAGTGTATTCAAAACTAGATAAAAATATATTAAATTGTTAATAAATACCAGTGAAACTAACCAACACGAAAAATGGACATAAAAACAAACTCAACAAATATTTTAATTTGTTGTACTGGTAGTGTTGCAACAATTAAGTCACCAGTTTTAGTAGAAGCTCTGAGGAACTCTGATTTAAATAAACAATATAACTTTGAAATTAAGGTTGTTATGACAGAAAACGCATGTCATTTTTGTGACACATCGCAACTTCCACACAATGTTAAAGTCTACCGTGATAAGGACGAATGGTCAGCATGGAATGGAAGAGGAGATCCTGTACTGCATATTGATTTTAGAAGGTGGGCAGACATTTTAATCATTGCCCCAATGGATGCCAATACATTAGCAAAAATTTCAATGGTAAGTACTTTCTGATAAAGTTAAATAGATAATAACTGTGTACATAAGTTGTATACTAAATATACATAAATTCATATCAGTATATTACAGTTTCCAATTCTGCCAGTCTTTACAAATTTCTTGAGTTTCTCAAGAAAGATTATGTTTTACAAAAATTTACTAAAACGGATAGATATTATTACATGAGGTCTATCAAAAAGTATCCAACCTTTTATTATTAAACCATAAATAGCCTAGGCCTACATAATACAATTTCACCTCAGTTCTCTTCAAAGTAGTCCTCTCTGAACCTCATACTTATCCTACCGCGTCTTCTATTTTTTAAAAACAATCTGCAGAGTCCTCTTTTTAGGATCATCACCATAGATCATTTGATGGTCTATAGCCTGAGTTCCTTTCAAAGAAGATTTTATTTTCAGGAAAAGCCAAAAGTTCAAAGATTAATGGGGGCAGCAAAGCTGGCCTGTGGAGGGGGGTGCAACATCTGTGTGATACGATGTTTTGACAAAAACCTTTACAGTATTTGAAGAATGGTTTGTTATGATGAAGTAGCCAGTCACCACTCGCTCACATCTGTAGCTGTTTTCTTCATACTGGATCTCTTAGCTGCTGCTGCACGGCAGTTTAGTAAATCATATTAACTCTGTCTGGCCTGGAGGAGCAAACTCGTGATGGACGACACCTTCATGATCAAAAAAACACTGTTAACAAGGCCTCCATGTTACTGTGCTCCTAGACAGGATGTTGTGACCCAGACATCTTCCATTAGGCTTTTGTTTCAGGGTCATAGCCATAAACGACATCTTCAGTTATGACCTTTTTGAGGAAATGTGGGTCACGTTTCATTCCAAGATCTTTCATGAAAATCTAAAACACAAGTTTGCAAAATCCACAGATTGTTTTCTAATTCTTGCACTGTCAGCCACCAATTTTGTTTATTTCTTCCCACAAATGTTTATTATTTATGGGTGTTCTGCTTGTTACTGTTCAGAATCTAGATTACTTTCAACAGATTCCTGTCTCATCTTTAAAACATTTGTACCACAATTCTATCTGCGCATCACTCTTTTGAGCCCTATTCAACAGTCTTCTTAATCTTCTGATAGTTTCTGCTGATGAACGTTAAATTTATATACAAAATTTAATACAAATTCACTAATTTAATCATTCACAGATTATGAATACCATAGTCATAGACAACACATGTTTACACAGAAGTCTCACAGCCAACTATAGTTCAATATGTTAGTGAATATTCACACATGCGTCAAAAGGTCTGTGTAGTAATTAAAATCTAATGATAATTCTTGAGGTCCCTAGACACTTTTGGATACTTTCTTATCAAGTTTGATGCCAAAAATTCATGGATATGTTTAAGCATAATTGTTTGCTTTCTCAAATGCATTTGTAAGGCATCCCATTTTAAAAATAAATTGTGGTATCATAGAATTCTGGTAGCATATCACTCCCTACAAGGGAAAAGTAGAGTAAGTCTACAGCAGTTTGTAAATAACCTTAATATATTGTAATGAGAATGGTATCGAACCGCAAAGAACAGCTGAGAGCTTCCTTCCACTTGTCTCCCCTCCCGCTAGTAGCCAGGTGTTGCCTCGGTCAAGGCCACATTCAAATTTGTTCTAGGTTCTTCAAGAGGCCACTTGAAATACACATTAGTGTCACCATTAAGTAGCATTTTACATAATGCGGGACTTTCGATGGTGTCGTTCTACAAGCTTCTAGACTAGCCCTGTCAGTGTGTGTTTCTGCCAAGGCCGCACTGAAGTATCCTCTAGAATTTTTGACTGTTTGTTAAGGACGCATATTATGGAACCCTGCAGACTATAAATAACCCATACCTGCCCCTTGGTTTTCAGTTTATGTCGGGCGATTTACACAGTGTCTCAAGTGGTGTATTAGTGAAAAGTGATTATAGTGCAGAATTCTTTATAGTTGACATTATTATTGCATGTGGACAGATTAACTTGAATTATTGTATGAGTGTAATCTTGTTAAATAACTTGTTGATTAAAAACTGTTAATTATGATAATTAAATCTGGTTTTTAATGACTTCATTGGTGTATTTTATTTTGTTTTCCACTGTACCATATGACGATCAGTGAGACTGTCGCAACAGTGGGTCAGAAGTGCGACAGAACCGTTAACAGTGGACACTTGTATAAGACTAGTGTAATTTGTAATTAATCGGTATACAGAATTCCAGTCAGATGATGGAAGCTTTCCAAGTGGACCTGCAGCAGACACAGAAACAAAAAGAGGCAGAACAAGCAGAGAAACATCAGGATGAGAAACGAAGACAAGAAAGAGAAGAAGCAGAACTATGACAGGATAAAAAACGTAAGCAGGAAGCAGATAAAACGGAAGCTCTTTTTGAAGCTGTGCAAAAACAGTTGCAAGAACATACTACCGCAGAGTTGGGTACCCTATGTGGTGACTTGGGTGGATCACGCAGTGATCAGAGTAGTCAAGAGGTAAGATTGTCTACGTTCGAAAAATCTGTATCAAATATAGAATAAACAATGTCTAAAAAAATATCTGTCATAGAAGGATCCATGTCGAGTAAAATGTCTGAAGTAGAGGAGACTGTAACAACTATAAAAGACTCTATTGCAAATAAGAAACAGCAGATTAAAAGTGAAGTAGAGCAGTTAATGAAAATACAGCCATGCGTAAAGACAGAAAATAAGTCGATAGAGAAAGTCACTTTGTCTGCAGTTCATGTCAAGGCTGCAACATTTGATGGAAGCACTCATTGGGTGACGTACCTTAGGCAATTTGAAGCTGCCGCATGCACAAATAATTGGACAGATAAAGAGAAGGCAGTTTCACTCGTTCTTGGTTTAAAAGGACATGCCACGGAGCTACTGCAGAAAGTGCCACCTGACAGCCAGAACACCTATGCCGAATTACGGTATGGTCATACAAATTTGCGAGATGTGTACTGCACTCAGTTGAGAGCAAGGCGACAGCATTCCGGGGAGAGTCTTCAAGAGTTTGAAGCAAGTATCGACAGACTAATTAGACTGGCCTATCCTGAAGCACCAGAAGATTTTCGAATGAGGTTTGCAATGCAGACATTTACTGATGGTCTCCGAGATAATGAACTACAGCAAGTGTTACGAATGGCAAGACACCAGAGTAGTGCAGATGCCCTGGTACATGCTTTGCAATTTGAGGCCGCAAAATCAGCGTCTGGTTGGGCAAGTTATAAGTGCGTGCACTAAAAGATCATGATCGCAGAGACGATGAAGAAGAGCAAGGAACAGAGACCCAATGAGCAGCGCCACAGAGTAAAGTAAGAAAGGATGAAAGACCGAGGTGTTATTGATGTGGGACACCAGGCATACTAATTGCCAGAAGTTTAGTAAAACCTGACGACACCGGAAATGTACCTATTAGAGTGGCAAATATTTTGGACCAACCTGTCACTTTACAAAGCAATACGCACCTAGGTAAAATGTCTCCTGTGGCCTGGGTAGCCGGAATGATGCAACAAAGATCCAGTGCTTCAGACACTTCCAAATTACCAGAGGAACTTAAGGAACTGTTGAACAGATCTAATGATCTCTCAAGTGGTGAGGTAAAAGAACTCGGACAGTTTTTACATGAATTTAAAGATTCTTTTGCAGTTCAGGGCCAGTCACTGGGAAGAACAAGGACAAGGGGAAGTCTGCTTTCTCGACCCCAAGAGGCTTATTCCAATTTAACATCATGACATTTGGACTCTGTAATGCACCAGCAACATTCGAAAGATTGATGGACCTGGTACTCAATGGTCTGACATGGAAAATTGCGTTGTTTATTTAGACGATGTCATAGTCATTGGGAAGACTTTCAAAGACCATTTGCAAAACCGTAAGGAGGTTCTGACTAGAATTCATGGTGCCCAACTGAAGCTGAGCCCGAAGAAGTGTTTTCTATTCCAGAAGGAAGTACAGTCTGGGCCATCTGGTTTCGGCAGCGGGTGTTAGTATGGATCCTAATAAAGTAGACACCGTAACAGACTGGCCAGTTCCGAAGATTAAACAAGTTTGATGCCAAAAATTCATGGATATATTTAAGCATAATTGTTTGCTTTCTCAAATGCATTTTGTAAGGCATCCCATTTTAAAAATAAATTGTGGCATCATAGAATTCTGGTAGCATATCACTCCCTACAAGGGAAAAGTAGAGTAAGTCTACAGCAGTTTGTAAATAACCTTAATATATTGTAATGAGAATGGTATTGAACCGCGAAGAACAGCTGAGAGCTTCCTTCCACTTGTCCCCCTCCTGCTAGTAGCCAGGTATTGCCTCGGTCAAGGCCATGTTCAAATTTGTTCTAGGTTCCTCAAGAGACCACTTGAAATACACATTAGTGTCACCATTAAGTAGCATGTAACATAATGCGGAACGTTAGCCCTGCCAGCGTGTGTTTCTGCCAAGGCCGCACTGAAGTATCCTCTAGAATTTTCGAGTGTTTGTTAAGGACGCATATTATGGAACCCTGCAGACTATAAATAACCCATACCTGCCCCTTGGTTTTCATTTTATGTCAGGCGATTTACACAGTGTGTCTCAAGTGATGTATTAGTGAAAAGTGATTATAGTGCAGAATTCTTTATAGTTGACATTATTATTGCGTGTGGACAGATTAACTTGAATTATTGTACGAGTATAATCTTGTTAATTAACTTGTTGATTACAAACTGTTAATTGTATAATTAAATCTGGTTTCTAGTGACTTGACTTCATTGGTGTTTTGTTTTCCTCTGTACCATAAGACGATCAGTGAGACCGTCACAACGATATTAATAGACTACTCCTTTTTGTACTACTGCATAGACTGCATGTGTGGGCTATATATGGCATACAAGGAAGGTAGTGTGTCAGCACTATACTTCACCCACCTGTTGTTACTGGAGGCACAAGCTGTTTGTAACCATCAAAAGGCAAACTGTTTGCTTTTGTTTATACATTTTGAATAAACGCAGGTTTAGTGACTTCCTTGTAGTTAGCAAAAGTATTTTTTTGAGGATCGATATTTGTTTCAACTAACATTATATGCTTCTTTCTGTGTTTGCTACCATTACAACTTACTCCTTAAAAAAAATCATTTAGAGATAAGCCTGTCTCATCAATATTAAAAATGTTTTCAGCAATAAATTGTGTTCCTTACTTGCTGAAACCATTTCACTACACATTCATCCACATTATGAATTTCTGATTTCACACTTTTTCTTTAAACATTTTTAAAAACACTATTCTGTTTAAGCTTTATCAGAGGCTTACATCGTCGGAGTCAATGTTGTTAAAATTATTTACTTCTGGGCTGTTTGGCCGTGGTCCAAAGCTGTTCATATCAGCAAATGTTTCAACCGGGCCTTCACCAGCTATCTTCAGTGCTAACAATGAGCTAACAAACACTAACACGGATATCAGGTTAGTGTCCACAGTACTATGGTAAAGGCTAGCGACCTCGTGAAGGGTACCTGTGCTTATAAATTTTCCAAGTACCAGGGCCACTAGCCTCTACCACAGTACTGTGGTCACTAACCTGACATCCACATTAGTGTTTGTAAGCACTTAAGATGGCCGGTGAAGGCCCGCTTGAAACGTTTCCTGATATGAACAGCTATGAACCACAGCCAAACAGCCCTAAGTAAATAATTTTAACAATACTATTCTCTTTAATTCTTAGATACATTTGGTGGTCCCTGAATTACTTAGCAATTTAAAATTTTTTGTTGTCCTTTTTTTACTTCTTGAATAACATCTGTTAACTTCCTGATTAACTTTTTTTTGCAAACGTTAATGATTTGTATACAGTCGATATTTGTTTTTTGAAAAAGTCATGATGATCACAACATGATAAAAACTAGTCTCTATGGACTGGTACAGTAAAGAAAGGAATGGCTCTCACTACAGGAGTCAGCTTGCACATGAGGAAATCAAGACGACAATATTTCCATGAACATGGTCAGATTGAACCAGTGGCGAAGTTACATGGAGGCAATTGAGGCAATGCCTACCCTAAAAAATTCTGTAGAATAAAAATTATAAATACGTATGAAGTATGTAACGTAAAGATTATACATTGTTACTGTAATTGTCGAATTTACTAATTACATGCTTTACTCAGCGACCGCTAGACGGTGACAAGTGACAGCAGACATAGTTAGTTTAAAGCGAATGAGGCAACGAGAACCTGCCTTAGCCTTTTTGTATACATCGTATGTAAGCAATGTGTTGGCCGAGACTGGGCAGTGCGGGGAGCGGGGGATTGACCAGCGCTCCACACACTATAGCATTGAGGCATGTCTCACTGCTGTTGTGCGAGTTTTAAAGCGCGCAGTGTTGTTTATAATTGTGTTTATTGTGTGCGGTTATTAAAAGTGTGCCTGTGATTCTGGTGAACTAATAGACTATCAACACTGTCATGTAAATTATTTGTGACATTAAACATATATATAGAAACTAATCAAGTTATAAATTTGGAGTTCAATTTGTTATATTATTGTGTATGAATATAAGTGTGTCGCCTGAAATGAGTGAAATGAGGTCCTTTTAATACTTTGTCAGGTCTTTTAAACTTATTAAAAAGTAATCCGTTTTCTTCTTGGAGTTACGAAGAAAAATGTGGTGTTCAAAACAAGAGATTTATGTCTAATTTAGAAATTAAACATTTTGATGGTAAAGTATCTAGAAAATTTCAGTTTTCTTGGTACGAGCGATATTCGTGGTTGACAGGCTGTTCCGAAACCAACAGACATTTTTGTTATACATGTATCTTGTTTTCTGGTGAAAAAGAATGGATTTTATATGGAGTGACGGTAACAAAAAACTTTCTTAGAAAGGCAGACAAACACCAGAATTCAAATAAACATATTCAAAATGAAGAGCGGTACCGTTTGCTGGGACGCGTGAGGATTGAACATACTCTCTCTGAAGGGGCTAGAATTCAAACTGTTAAACATAATGAAGTTGTGAAACAAAATAGGCTTGTTGTTGAAAGACTTGTTGATATTGTGTGTTTTCTCGGGAAACAGGAGCTTGGATTTCGAGGTAATTTCGAAGGGGAAGACTCAGTCAACCGAGGTAATTATCTAGAATTGTTAGATCTTCTTTCTAAGCAGGAGCAGTACATTCGAGATCATCTCCAGTCTACGTCAGGATTTAAAGGTACATCAAACGATATTCAGAATGAATTAGTTGAATCTGTAACTGATATAATTCAAGAGAAGATTAAGGCGGAGTTAGATTCTTGCGATTTTATTGGAATTCAGGCAGATGAAACTTTGACGTATCAAGTAGATCTCAAGTCAGCATAATTTTTAGATTTTGTTCAGAAGAGGGTCCAATAGAAAGGTTCATTGGGTTTTATGATGTTTCAATAGATAAGACTGCATCAGGCTTATCAGAATTAATTGTTGACGTTTTAAAAAAGTGGGATGTAACTGAGAAGGTAGTCTGTCAAACATATGATGGAGCCTCTGTAATGGCTGGAAAGCATGGAGGTGTTCAGCACTTTGTAAAACAGACTTGCCCAAGAGCATTATTTCTACATTGCTATGCTCATAAGTTAAACCTCGTACTTCTTCATTGCACTAAAACAATAAAATCGGTTAGGCTCTTCATTCACAATCTGACAGCGTTTCACACATTTTTTGTAGATCCTCAAAGAGATCACAGCTTTTAGAATCTAGAGGATTTAAACTTCCACAAACATCCACTACCCGTTGGAACTTTCATTCCAGAGCAGTTCATACCATCTTTTCCCACTATGGTGACTTAAGACAAATTTTTGAGGACATTACAGGGAATGATGAAGGATGGGATAGTGATTCGTACAATTCTGCTGTTGGATTGCTTAACATACTCAAAAAGACCCATTTCATTTACTTACTTTGTTTTTATAGGGAAATATTCGTTTATACTGACCATCTCTTTTCTCTACTGCAACACAAAACTATCTCTGATATAATTCTGTGCAACACTGAAATTAAGAAAACTACTGCTATCCTCAAGGACATGAGATCAGAAAACACTGTGTCGTCTTGTATTGAAAAATGTCACCAAATAAGCAGTGAGGTAAATATAGATGACAGTAATTGGAAACTGCTGAAAACGTTAACTTATGAAGTTCTTGACACTTTGATTATGCAGCTGGAGGTACGGTTTAGTGATTTCGAAAGTATCCAGTTTGTTGAGTTGTTGGATCCAAATCACTTCATTTCTTACAAAGAGAGTTTTCCTTCTACTAAACTGAACAGCCTTATAAATAAATACCCTTTTTTCAATATAAGTGAAAGACTGGAAAATGAATTAAAAAACATTTACTCAGATACTGGAAAACATTTGTTCCCTCAAAGACTTTTACATTTTATAATTTTTAATGACTTAGAACCAGTGTACGTGGAAGTTTCAAAATTAATTCGTTTGATTTTAACGTTTCCTGTTACCACGGATTCTTCAGAAAGGAATATGAGTACTCTGAAAAGAAGAAAAAACTACTTGCACAATACAATGACTAATGAAAGACTTAACTCTCTTAGCACCATTGCTATTGAAAAAAAATTTGTGAAGGAATTGATGAGTGACAAGTTCAAAGACCGTGTAGTTGACAATTTTGCAAGCAAGAAAACTCGCCATGTTGAACTACTCTACAAAAAAATTTAAGGTAAGATTTTTGCCTACCCATTCATTAACTACTAGCTTCGCCACTGGATTGAACTGAAAGCAACAGTGACAGTGGCAGGAAACAAGGGAAGGGGCAGTGATGTACATGTACTAGGCATGTATCGCCGTGTAATATTGGCCTAGCCAATTTCATGACAAGTGTAACATCTTTGTAACAAAAAAGGCAATGATCACTTACCAGTCATACTTCTTAGTGTTATGTGGTTTAGCCCAAACTGCAGTGATTTTTTGTAATGTGAATACAATTTTTACTTTGAATTAACAAAAATAATTTTGAATTATACAGTGTTTTTACATGGTTTTTATGTAGGATATTTGAGGGATCATGGTAAAAGTTTGAATTATCCCAATTCAAATTAGCCAGGTTTTACTGTATTTCTTACAGATGGTTAATATGTTACTATTTTTCCTTTTTACAAGTATATTTACACGTTTATATTAAAATTGTTTACTTGTGGGTGTTAAACCTACAGTTTACTTGTCAGCTGAGATGCTGAAAAATGGCACCACTGAAATGCAATTTTGAAGCAGTATGAGAATGAAGTAGCAATTAAGTAACAATTTTTTTAGATTGTTTGAATAATTAATGCTTGTTAAAATTATTGATTGTTTGAATGAAAGATTTGTTAATGAATGATGCCTTTGTACTGTAAACTTGAACAGAGGTAGTTTTACAAAATGTTTTTTTTTCAGGGTATATGTGACAACTTGCTGACTTGTATTGTAAGGGCATGGGATACACAAAAACCTCTCCTATTTTGTCCAGCAATGAATACATCTATGTGGAATCATCCAATAACTGCCCAACAGATTGCAATACTTAAAAGTTGGGGTTATATAGAAATACCGTGTATTAGTAAAACATTAATGTGTGGTGATCAGGGTCTAGGTGCAATGGCAGAGATTTCTTCAATTGTTGATAAAGTGAATGAATTACTAAAAAAAACTCATGAAGTTTGTTGATTGTTGATCATGTTATTTTTAGTATTGGCAAAAAAAGTGTATTTGAGAATAATTGTGGTTTTGATTTTAATTAAATCAGAAGAGTGTACACAAAGTGAAAACAAATTTTAAAAATTGGCATTTAAACTTTAGTGCTGGATTTTACCATTCCTTCCTTTTTATAATATTACTTTTTCTATTATGCTTCCTGTGTTTCATACAGTAAAGTATATAATTAATAAAAAAATCATAATGAGCTATAAAGCCAGCAACTTATTATAACTAAGGGATTTTTGTAGCATCACCTGTAAACAGAGCCTTGAAAAACAGGCATTGAGGGAAGCAGTATGTCAATGATTATAAAATAAAAATTAAAAAATTATTATAGTAACATCATTTTTATACATTTCTCATGATTCTTAATAAAATTAAGTTTTATGAGTCGACTCCGTAGGGAATGTAATACATTTATTCAACTATATATTTATCTTCTGAAAATTAAGTTATATTTATTTTGAATTACTTTTAATATAATATTTACAAATAAACTGTTACTGTTACAAAAAAACTTGTTAATTTTTATTTGAAATATTTATAAAATTATTAATAAATGTGTTTATTAACTGAGTTTTATACCATCATTATCATTACCATGAGTCTGCATGCTGCTGAGCAAATGCCTCCCAGTTACTCTCAAATGATTTCTCTGTAAACAATTCTTGTTCACTTAATTTGTGCCACAGTACTTAACCATATGGCCACCTTGCTAAGGGCTGCTATTTTGCACACACACACACACACACACACACACACACACACACACACACACACACACACACACACACACACATCTTAAGAATAATGAAAATCTGTCTGTTTTTAATCAGCAGACCCAGGTCAAGTGGTGCCTATCCTGTCAAGCTACTACTGGACAGGTCAGGTTCATGACTTCATGTACTGCTTGTGACATTGGTTGTATAAATAATTTAGATAGTGGACTACAGAAAGTTAGTTTTGTGTTCTATTATAATTTTTTTTTATTTTGCTATTTTTTTTTTAATTAGCAGTTTAAAATTTTTAGGGTTTTGTGTGTTTACATGTAGATGCCATGTTAGTGAACGTGGACATTTTAACGAATACAGCAGAAAATTAGCTCTGAAATTAGACAGAAAGAAACCTGCTGGAATGAAAAAGTAGTCCAAGCCAGGACAGGAGACAAAGACAGCCACAACTGGCAAAGAATACTAGACGCACAAGTAGAATAGAATAACTATAATAGTCAGTACTAAGGGTAAGCATGCTTATTTTGCAGTAAAAAGAGAAAGCTGAAAAAATCTTGGTACAGTTAACCCCAATCCTTGTCTTTTACAATTTGGAAGCATTTTAAGAGTGTAGAGAGAAAAACATCATTTACAGGGGAAACAAAGTACAGACACCAATGGAGTCACTAATTATCAATTTAATTGGTCACAAATAACAAGTTGTAATCAGCAAGGTACTCTCATACAATAATTCAAGTTAAAATTGTCCACATGCAATAATAATGTTACCTATAAGAGTTCCACACTAATTATAACATGATAGTCACTTTCTACCAATCACTTGTTCCCTACTAAAGAAATCACCCACTCTATCTAACTCACTTAGCTGGCCGCTGTTGCTTATATAGGTCCCACAGATGTTCCAGAATAATTTTCCATTCTTGGTGGCATGCCAGCATAATTTGTGTAGTTACAAGTGCTCTTGAACAGTCTGGAAGGTACTTTTGTGCAGCCTTGGCCGATAGCTGCACCGGCCCAGCTAGCCGAGAAATGGGTGGAAGGACACTCTCGACTCTTCGAGAGCATTCCGTAATTGTTGTAGAAATATTAACAGTCACCTAATTCAAGTCAAAACTCTTATTGTTGAACACTTTACCAGTAATTATCAGACCAATCAGGGAAAAAGTATCATTACCAAAAACTCTGATGAAGGAAGAATAATACTCATCTTGCAATATCTGTAATTTTTTTATCATGATGGATGTGATCTACCAATACAAATGAATGAAGTTAAAAAGCAACCATGCAACTTAAAAGCACTACACCAGGTGAATACTCCACCCATAATGACATTTTCAAGAGCTGCTCAAACATACTACTTGAGCAAAAGACCTCATGTGGACCTCATTACTACATTCAACAATATGTGGACCTCAGAAAAACTTCCTTCTAAGAGGAAATAGCAACCATGATACCTCTTCTTAAATCAGGTAAAGGGAGAGGCAGTTAGAATTCTTATCATCGCATTTCATTGCTCTCATGTCTGGGTAAAATGGTGACATGGTCTGTCAAGAACAGGTTAAGTTAGTGGCTGGAAGGATTGCACTAGCTGGGGGACCATCCGTTGAGGTTTATACCTCTGAGAGGAATCATGGGTGCACTTTTAAACTGCATAGATGATATATATATATATATATATATATATATATATATACACTTCCACAAGCAGGAAGATACAGATGCTGTGATGACTGACTTTGAATCTGCATTTGACAGGATCCCACTAGCCTCATTGTTACTGCCATGTGTGAAAATTGGAATTTGAAAAAGACCATTGTGAATTATTATGCCTTTTTGCAGGATAGGATTATAAAAGCCAGGATAAATAATAATTAAACTTCACAAGAAACAATAAGCAATTATATACTGTGTGGATATATACTGAGCTCAACATGTTCAACATAATGGTCTTCAATCTAGAATCAGAACTACCACCTGATGTACACTTAAGTATACGAGGGCGGTATGATAAGTACCTGTGTTTGACAACTGAGGGTGGCAGTGACTCAAATCTGCATTACCATCTGTTAGTACAACAATGCAAATGACACATTTAAAAATTTGCAAGCAGATTCATTGAGTGATTTAGTTTTAAAGCTGTTGAAAGTGGGCATGTTTGTGTATTTTTGCAGCCATGGAAAAAGAGCAATATCGGTCAGTGATTTGATTTCTTTTTTTTGATGAAAAACAAGTGAGGAAATCAAAGATAAGTTGATTGTAATTTATAATGATCATGCACCTTTGATGACTACAGTCAGATATTGGTTCAATGAATTAAAGTGCGGCTGAACATCTGTCTTTGATGAAGAGCGCCCAGGCCGTCCAATTGAGGTGACTATGGAGGATATGGTCAACAAAATTCGTGATATCATGTTAGAAAACCGCCGGGTGAAGATCAGAGAGATTATTGCTAGTATAAACATCTCAACTGAATCCATAGAAAATATCCTTCACAAAAAATTGGGCATGAGAAAGCTATTGGTGCGATGGGTGCCGCTTTTGCTGATGATTGACCAAAAACGGAATTGGGCGACAACTTCGAAGCAATGTTTGGCCATGTTTAAGCGTAATCCAAGTGAGTTTCTGCAGTGTTATATGACCGTTGATGAGATGTGGCTTCATTACTACAGACCGGAAATGAAAGTTCAGTCAGCACAATGGGGTTTTCCCGGCGAACGTGCACCAAAGAGGCGAGGACGATTGCATCAGCCGGAAAGGTCATGGCCGTTATTGTTTGGGATTCGCAAGGTATAATCTTCATTGATTATTTGGAGACGGGAAGGACAATCACAGGACAGTACTATGCTGATTTATTGGGCTGATTCAACACTGAACTGAAGAGAAAACTGCTCCATTTAGCGAAGAAAAAAGTGCTTTTCCACCATGACAACGCACCAGCTCACTCGTCAGCAATCACTTTATATATAGTGTTAATGTACAGACTGCTCTATTTCTAGTAGTATATGGCACTATCTCCTAGTTACATTTATGCGGCCAATAGCCATGTTTAAAGTAACACTATCTCACAATGCTTCTTAAAGCAAGCAACACCATGCGCACATAGTGTTCTTTACCTCTACTTTAATTCTTGCTTTCACAACACCATGTGCAACTAGTGTTCTTTGCCTTTAGGATGTAAGCTATTCCAGGTGATTTCACACTACATGGGATTGATAAAATAAACCAGCTAGCAGCAATGTAGTGTAAATGTCACTAATACACACTTAACACTATTTATGTATTTACCAAAAGTGTTTTTGACAAGAACGTAATCTTTAATGAAATAATTTTAATTTTTATGACATACAATAAAATAAAATGAGTTCAAGAACTAGAAAAATCATGCCAGATTGCAAGGGAGAATATACAAGCAAGAAAAGGAAGAGAGTTCCTGCCAGACTTATGAAAACACCTTGTTCTTGCCGAATGAAACACAGTGATAAACTCTGCGACAATGATAGGCTGGACATTTTTAATTCATATTAGGATGTAAGCAAAGAACATGATATCAAAACAGTTTATTCGTTCAAGTGTGCAGATTAAACAAAAGAACATTGCAGAAGTACTGATGGTTCCAGAAAAAAGTATTCTTTAATTTATAGTTTTATTATTAATAAGAATCCAATCCGTGTATGTAAAGTGATATTTCTCAACATGCTTTCTGTATCCAATACAGTTGTTATAAATGCTTTAAAGAAAGAAAAGCCATGTAGACTTGTGGAACCAGATCAAAGTGGAAGCACATTCCTGGTAATGAACTCCTGAAATTATTGTTGACACCATTCAAAAGCATATTTCTTCCTTCCCAACCCACTGTAGTCATTATAGCAGAGAACAAACGACAAGAAAATTGTTAGGTGCAGAGTTTTGTTTACAACAGAATACCAAAAACAACTAAAAAATGTTTGTATGCTGATGTATTTAATAAAAAATTTAACTTATCTTTTAAACCACCATGTTTAGACACATATGATACTTGCAACTCTTAACTTGCAAAACTTAAGGGTAATTTGTCTGAAGAAGAAAAACTTAAAAGTGGCTACAGTTTACGTATCACTGAATCTAAGATGCAATATGAAATGAAGGGTACAGAAACAAAAGATGCAAAAGTTAACATAAGTTCTGACTGCCAATTTGCAAAAGTGTCTACCTACCCCCTTGGTAACAAACAGCAACATTTTTTATAAACGAAAGCTCCTGGACCGTTAACTTCACAATGTGTGATTCATCCAATAGTTCTGCCCACTGAATAATGTGGGATGAATCCAAAGGAGGTAGGGGTGGGAATGAAATAGGTTCATCTATTTTTAAATGGGCTGAATACCAAATTCTGCAGTTAAGAAGATTACAATATAGTCAGATAATTGTTACGACCAAAACAAAAAATTGTCAGAAGTAATGATTTTCTTTTGGAGTATGCGCAAATACACTCAATTAAAAGTTATAAATCAGAAATTTTTGCTGCTGATAGGCCTATGTCTAAATGCATAACATTTTTGATGCATTAAAGTCTATTTCAAATTTTATTCTAAGTTGTTCTCATATATTAAAATAAATAATGTTATATGTCGATCTGGTTTTAATTTATTTAGAACCACTGTCAAACAAAATTAGGGTAAATGCTATGGTTTTATGCTATTGATTGCACCTTTGGGGAGCATGCATAAAAGGGCGCGAGGAGAGAGTTGGCTCTTTTAGGGGAGTGGTGTAGGGGGTATCATTGCTGAGGGCAAGGAGGGGGCGGCAAGTTGCCGGTAGCCCCTAGGCGGCAAAAGTATAAATCTGCCCCTGAAGGCAAGAAAGTATTGGTTCTCTTTTTTTTTTCAAGACAAATTTGAAAAGGTATATCAGAAAAGAAAGTATTACTCTCCCAAATGTTTTGCAAGTAGCAAACAGAATAATAAAACAAATTCCAACACAAAAATATAATGATTTGCTATCACTCTTCCCTTTCTTGCCTTCAGAGTCACGCTTTCTACAGAAGTTTAAGACATAGCAGTGGCAATCCAGACATCCAATTGATGATGCTTCTGATGAAGACTGATTTTTTCATAATGAAAGTTGTTCTTTTTTTTAGAAATGTTGACATTTTAAACTCTAAATATACCGATTATTTTTTAGATATGTACATTCACATGTTTTAATGCTGAAAGCTGTGTTATGTACTAATGATGAGAATTTCTGGGATGTGCAAATTAAAAGCTACTTAATTTTGAAAAAGTATTCTTTTGCATTTTTTTTACTATAAGTGTAATCATTTTCCATATTTGTAATAATAACTAAAAAATTTTTCTTATAAACTTTCATACATTCAGTTAATGTAATGTTTTAATTAAAAATGAGTAAAAAATTATGTATTTTACTGATATCTAAACCTAGGCCTAGTTTATAAGATTAATGTTCAATAAATTATGCTATGAGAAACTAAGAATATGATTTTTAAAATGTATTTTACCTTTATTTTTGTTACTGGAGGAGATGGTGTTATTTGAGAAATTTACAATAAATTTTGTTTGTTTAGTAGTATAAACACCATGTCCGTTAAAATGTTTGAAAAAAGTATAATTGTTTATTTTTTCAATTTCTCTATATAGACTGAATAAAGTTTTATATTAAAATTTAAACAATGTCCAACAATTTTATAATTGTTAAGACAGTTGAGTAAACAAAGTAAACAAATGTTTTTTAGCTGTCTTGTAAAGTACTGTGTATGTGACATGGTGTCTTATGCCTCTGGTGCACAGAACTATACTGTTGATTAAACAAATGGTGTTGAAAGGTTAGTTAAGAAGGGATAATGAGTAACAAACTATATTTAACCATTCATTTATTAAACTACATGATAAACCTCACACATAGCAATAGGAGGTGTAACGGTACAGAATTGGGTGAGAAAGAATTTTAAGAAATATTAATTAAAACAGTGTACTACCTCTTGGGAACCCCTGCTTTAACAAAGCTGCATACAATGTTATGAGAGACCAGTCTGTTTATGTCTAGACAGTTCGTGTAGACACATTACGTAATCCCTTGCAACCCAGGCTATCTGTGAATTACGGAAAAATACCTAATTACCACAAGCCAGTTTCATCAGGAGGCAACAGTCAGTCCATCGTTGGACCAGTCAAGTAGACACAGCGGGGCCGTAAAGGAGCGTGCGGTTCCAGTAACCAGAGTGCGGGTAATTAAAGGTAAAAAACCAGTGCTCGCTAGTAAGTACGTCGGCTGACACAATTGTTAAAAGTGAAAGTTGATAAAACGAGGTTCTAGTAAACAGTGAACAATCAACGCCAGTCAAAAGAAAAATAACTAGCTATCTTCAATTGACTTTCGGAGTGCGGGGTGATATATGTGCCTCAACAGTTGGACCAGATCTACAACCAGGCTGAGTACCCTATAATGCATTTTAATTCCAAATTTTTAACTATATTCCACTTTATACCGGGGGATGTTTCAAATAATAATAAGATCTCAATAAATGGGGTTTATTCGAATGTTAATGGTAAAAGAGTGAGAGAGTGAATGAAATAAAAAAAGAAAAGTACTGGTTGGTTAATCATATCAATTACGTGTTTTAGTTATGTAAGAATAGTAGCTTTATAAGAATTGTTCATGTGTCAATTTTATACCTCTAATTTTGTGTTTGAGATAAATGTAGTAAATTTCAAGGAATGATGAGAAGTTGAGTGATTGTCAAATAGGGAGAGAAAATAACGTAATTATGGTTAATAAAAGAAGGGTAATTTGTTAATATCTGAAAACAGTGTTAGCCTAATTATTTCTCACCTAAACCTAAATAACCACTCTGCAACTGTGTCGTCTATAGGACCCTGGAAATAACCCGAAGGTAAGAAAAAGCAGTAAAATTTTTATAAATGTGTGCAAGAATTTATTAACTTATAAGAACGTAGTGTAACAAGTGACGTCTGACCAGGGACGAATTTATAATTTGCATAATTGAGTTGTAACAAGTGGTATGCGAACTTAGGGATTGTTTGTGTAATTTATTTTAATTACACAAACTAGACCTAATTTTAGTTGCAGAGATGGATTATTTGGGAGTGAGGGCGGTTTTGTAGGCTGGAAAGTGATAAAGTATAATTGTATGTGTAAGCCACAATAATATAAAAAAATGGAAAATAATAGTGAGGAAGTCAACAGAATTGACTTAACTAACACTAGTACAGACAATCAAGCAAATACGGTAATAACCGAAATGACCTTAATGGTAATTACTGAAACGAGCCTGACAGAGTCCATAATAATGAACGACGTTGCGAGTCAATCAACGCCGATCCAAGGTAGAAAAGCTGATAATAATGACATAATGAGTGTTTTATGAACAATATCTAGTAGTATTGATAATATTAATAAATGTTTTGATGCAAATGATGCTAAATTTAATGAAATAAGTAATGCCATCGATAATCGTTTTGATATTAAGTTCAATGAGTTAGAGAACGATATCCATGAACAAAAAAGTGAATGTGAAAAAAATTTTGATAAAATAAATAGTCGTTTGACATAAATGAGGTTAAATTTGATGAATTAATTAAACGTTTTGACAAAAGTAACGAGAAGTGGGAAAGAGATACAGTAGATGTAAATTAAAAGAAAATAAGGAAAGCGAACTAACCCAGGTAAATAGTTCTGATAGTGGAACATTTTGTGAAAATGATGACACTTTTACAAAAAATAGGGCTAGTTTAAGTGCAGTGGAGATGAAAAGCGACAAGGTAGGTGATGTTAATACAAGTGATAATCAGAGTGATGATCAGAGTAGAAAAGTAGTCGAGGTTAGAGGAGTGTTATTGAGTTAGAAAGGGAGTATGAAGAGAGTTTAAATGTAGAGTGTGAACAGAGGGTAAAATTTTCCTGTGATGTTGGTGAAGCAGAGACTTCACAATTGTTCTTGGAGGACGAGGGTTCCTCGATAGTTTTGGTAGAAGATAAAAAATCTTCAAAATGTCCCTTGGTTTTTGGTGTATCTGGTAAGGCCAGATGGTGTTTAAATAATGTTGTATTGCCCTCTGTGTGGAGTGAGAATGTGAAATTGGGTTGGGAAAGTGATTATAAAGAGAGAGGTAGCGTGATAGAGTTGTTTAAGTTAAAGAGAGGTTATAGTGGAGTGGAGATTTTAACTAGAGAGGGAGGGGATAAAATTAATTTACCTAGTAATGAGGCTGAGGTAACTGATGATAACAATGATGAGATTGGTGACTTACCTTGTAATAAGATTAAAGCAATCAGCACAGTAGTAGATGATTATTACAACATGACACATACAAAAATTTGATATAATGCAATTTATGTGGCCCCACGCTTTTTGGAGACAATTTACAACATGACAAATTGACGTCTTTATTTATATATTGTGTATTGAATTCATAGGTAGGTGTAATCATAATAAGAAGATGATAGGTTATTTACGTTTAAAATCGTTCCATTATTTATTTATTTAAACAACATCTATCATAGCAGACAGTAAACAATAACTCGTTATTAAATCGTTTGTACGAAGTTTTTGTACATAACTTATTGCTAACAAATTACATACATACGTTATATACAACTCTTATTATCTAATTGTAATTACTTTAAAATGTTTACTTTGCTCTCGGGTTACTCATGGTGTGTTCATATTTTTGCAATTGCTGATTCATTAGCTTCAAAAAATGAATTTACTTCTATTCAAAATTCATTTATATTACTTTGTTTTACTTTCTACTGCATATGCATTATTTGTTTCTTTATCATCAAAGACTTCACTAATTATGTTAATTCAAAAATTACTTATTTCTCTTATCATTTATGTTACTAATTTCTAAATTTGACACAAGAAATACTATTCTAATTTTTACTGCTTTTACATTTTTGTATCATTTATTATTTTTAATATTGGTTGAATGTCTTCCAGTCAAACTTTAATAAGTGTCTTTAAAATGTTTTTTTTATCACCTCATTTGATGTGGTTATTCATCTGTACGTCCTCCGTGTCCTCTGCATGTGCTTCAGGTCCTCCGGTCGTCCTCTGCATGTGCTTCAGGTCCTCTGGTCGTGTCCTCTGCATGTGCTTCAGGTCCTCCGGTCATGTCGTCTGCATGTGCTTCAGGTCCTCCGTGTGTGTTGATTAACAGTCGTCTTGTCTCATGTCATAGGCTGCCGGTGTGTCCACAGACCTCATCGTATGTATTTTGCAGCTCTGGCTGTATAGCTAGTTGATCTTGTGACTCTTACGATAACTATGAATCTGTGTCGTCGACTGACATAGCCTCCTGCGGCAATGGTTGAATCGAGAAGAAGAAACTTTATTAGCGTGGCCTGGTATTTATAGTCAGGTCTGTGCCGTTCTAAAATAGATCCGCGAGTATACGGTGCGTGTTCGGTATTTAGCGTCAAGAAATTGACGTTAAATGCTGTACGGTATTTAGCAATAACGGTTAAGATAAGTACTGTAACTGGTTTTACCATTTAGAGCGGCTTGATTAGTGCTGCACCCTAGCGTGAACCACGGTTTACGAGGTCAGAACGGAAATTACGTTTTCTGCAATTCTTTATCTCTGGCCGACCACCGTGCTGTTAGCTGCGTCTTTTTTTTCCTCCGGACAGAAAGAAGTATTTGTTGCACCACATCTTCATCTATGGCAGGCTAAATCTATACAGAACTGCGGTAAGTTACGGCATTATTATTATATAATTATCTATTTAAAGTTTTACTAATGAAAATTGTTTAATAGGCCACATTAAGTTGATGCAGATAACCTGTTGAGTCACCTCGTGTTGAGTTGTGCAATATGTAATTTAAAGGTAATTTTTTTTAAATATAGTAATACTATATTAAATTCACATATCTTAACTAAGGCACCAAAATTGAGAGTCATATGAATGCAAAAAGTATTTGTTTAAATCGTACAGACATGGATGTAATCTGATAACCTTATTATGGCACCTCGTGGCGAGTGTGCAATGCGTAATTCAGAGTAAGTTACATACAACCTTTACTAGTGATTATAGTAAAACTTTATCAATTTCAGAAAGCTTACTAAGGCACCAATTGAGAAGAATGTAATTGCCAAAAAATATTAATTTAATAAGTATAGATATGATTGTAATCAAGTAACTTTTCGGACCACGTGGCAAAAATCAGCTATGTGTAAATCTTATTAAAAGTATAACAAGCCAAATAATTAGCTAATCAAAATTGAATTATGTTAACCCACATGGGTAAAGTTTATTAATATGAAATTTTACAGAACTAAATATTTTCAAATAGGGCCTAAGGGCCATATAACCTTGCCAAGTGTGTCAAGTATCATATTTAAATAGCCCTAAAGCTGTGTTAAGATTATATGTGGGTTTTGGGTGTGTGTGAAGTTTCTGGGGGAATTTGTTTGTGAACTCTAGCTGATAATATGTTGTATAATCAGGGTTCCCCGATGAAGGCGAGAACCAGCTCCACCACCTGAACATGTAACACCCAGATTCTCTCTCTCTCTTCATCTGCCGGAGGAGAATGGCGATGGCTAACACAAACACCCTATCATGAAAGCCAGATGATCACCAATTCACACCCATGGAAAGGAAAAAATAAGGTGAACTCAATCCATATATATATTCTTTACACATGATGATGTAACTCAATAGAGCCAGTGGACATTCTATCACTCAACAACATGACTTTAAGTTTTTAAACATTTTAATTGGGTCCCCGATTAACGGGACAGAATAGTGCGTGAACTGGGAGGGAAATCTTTTGTAAATTTTATTAATTTGTTTGTATAATCTGTGAGCTCAGAGGCTGACATGCATCTTTGGCAGCTCACCATTCAAACGTGCAATTCCTTCTTATTTTCAGTATAAGGGTTTCATTACTGCTACTAATTCATTCAATCAACTTGTAATTTCTCTGTTTCAATTTAGTGTTCATTTTAAATATTAATTTCTCATTTTTAAATTCAGTTTGGATTATATAGGGATAGAAGTTTCTGTGGTAGTTAAGTAGAGTCACAAGTTTAATCCTGTACAGGTGCATGTCCATGCAGTGTTAAACATGCTGTTGAGACAGGTTGAATTATGCACTGACTTGCCCATGAACATGTCGGTCTCTGGGCCAAAATTACTTTTAAAAGGGTTATAAGGTTCATGACACATTACTATTTTCAAAACTTAACAATATTTATCAAATTTAAATTCTTTTAATTAATTATGATAACTGGGGTGTTCACTGTATTCTAAATTTTATTTCTCCCAGTATAAGTGCCCACAGTGGCAGCATTTTATAATAGTATTAGGCACTTGGCCAAATGTTGAATTTATTATGTCCTGGGGACTACTGGTGTTGCATATATAATCAGATACACATGTAATGTGTTATGCACATATTCAGAATTAAAACCTGACATGGATTTTCATAAATTATTAATGATGTACCTCATGGGGGTAGAAAAGGGTGTGGCAAGAGATCTATGTAATAATTGTCCTGTATTGTGGAACATGTAGATGTATTGTATATTCGTGTGTGTATTTTGTGGGGTTCTATATGTATTGTACATTTGGGTGTATTTTTGGGGGAGTTAGATATAGGGCTTATAAAAGAAAAGATAAAACATAGGGTTATATATATATATACATTTAATTTTTGATGACAATTAATTAATTCTATCTCTATTAATTTTTAATTAATATTTTTTCTAAGAGAGTTAATTTATTTTAATTAACTTTAATAAAGAGTATGTAGATTTGTCTCTATTTATTTTTAATTAATATTTTTTTTAAAAAGAGAATTAGTTATTTTAATTAACCTTATCAAGAAGTATATAAATTTTATCTCAATTAAGTTTCAATTGATTTTTTTTTAAGAGAAGATAGAAAATAAATTTTGGATTTATTAATAATTTCAAGTAACCTTTTTAAAGAATATAAATTATTTTTTAATTAACAGTTTTTAAGGGGAAAATAGATTCTGAATGTTATATTTATTGTTTTTGTAGATAACAGAAAGGAGATAGAATAATAAAAGGATTTTATTGATTGTTAATTTTATGAGTTTTAATTGCAAGTCCTGTCTCACTGGATCCAGCGCATTTTTGGCTTCTCTAGGCTTTGGTCTAGTTCTAATTATCTTGTGGCCCCTCTTTAGAAAAAAAAAATTTTTCAAAAAAAATTTTTTGCAAAAAAAAAAATTTTTTTTTTACCAGTCTAAGTTAAAGTGGGGTTACAGTTGGTAGCAGAGCGTGGTTGAGATTAGGGTCAACCCTTGGGTCCTTTGGGTGTGACGGGGCTTGCAAACTCAGGAAACATTTTGGGGGGTTCCAATGGAACTTAGAAGAATCATTGAAAGGCCCTATATCTAAAAGGTGACTATGTTTCGTTAGGTTTAAGGTTTTGTGTATAAGATGTCTATGTACTTGCCCGCCTTGGATAGTTGAACGGTAGGTTGCCACGTAGTGTGAAATTTTAGAAGGGGACATTCCTTTGGAAACGCGAATTATCGCAGATCTGTGCCTAGGTGGAGATGGTTTGCGTATTACCTTGCCCATAATAGGGGAGGTGTTTAATTTATGCGGTATGGCCCGATCGGCAGTCGGTCTCCTCCGAGATGGGAGCCGAGGTTATTAGAAATATTTTTTGAAAATTGTCGTTGGTCGGTGATTTTGTCGTGTTGTGTATTAGTGTGTGTGTCGTGTTCCTTAATGTGTAGAGTTGTTGAGAGAGCAGTTCAGGTAAGTGGGCTGGGTCCTCGCAACGGTAGGGGGACCCGCAGTCTGCTCGAAGGAAGAGTTCAGTACTCGAGTTTTTTCTGATTCCTGTCTTATTATTGTCATTATTTTGTAGGGTGTTAGGTGTTTTGTGGGAGTTATGTTTTGTTGATTGTGTATTTCGAATTGTGTAATTCTGGCGGCGGTATGCTTTCAGAAATTGCCCCACCCCCTTTCAGGGGTTCTCCAGAAACTTTTGGTGGTGAATGAATTTGATGAGGACCAGCTGCTGGTTTTCTTGGACCTTGTCCTGCAGTTGGCAGATTTTCCGGGTGTGTCCGATGGGGAGGTCTTGTCCCTTATATACCCGTATTGCCAGGGGTCGTTGGCAGTGTTGGTCACCAACACTCTGCGTCGGGGCGGCAGTGTCGACGCTTTTCATGGGGAAGTGTTGGATTACTTCATACCACATCGACGACGTTCCCAGCTTAAGCTGGATTTATTCTATCGTTTACAGGCCAACGGAGAGGCGTTGGGGGACTTCGTGCAGGACATACGGAAAGCTGCCCGGGTATTAAGATTGGGGTTGCCCGAGACGGAAGTAATACAAGTAATTCTGGAAGGACTGAATCCCCAAGAGAGATCGCGTTTGATATTCGCGGAACGTCCACGTTGTTTCGCGGATCTGTACCGGTTATGTGTGGTTTCTAATACTGTCCGAGCAGGGGACGAGTCCCGGGGAAGAGCTACGACAGATGTCCAATACTCCAGGGGTTCGTTAGGAGGAGCCAAAAGGGACAAACATGGCGGTTGGAGAAAAACACCAGAGACTGTCAGAAAAACTGAATATTCCAGAAAAGATGGAGGCTACAAGGGGGTGGCAAGTGAGAAGACGGTAGCAACGGTTACAGCAGAGAAAAGAAATAAGTACGAAATTAACAGGGAAAGAAGATGTTATATTAGTAAACCAACATCGGCAAGTAGGGAGCCTGTAGCAAGGTGTTATTCCTATTCGGAGAAAAAAGAAACTTTGAAGGTTCCAGAGGAATTACCAGTGCCTAATAGAGTAGTGGATGAAGAAGGTGAGGAGAAAGAAGAAAAGCGAAGTAACTTCTGTGGATCAATACAAGATCCGGTAACATCATCATCGCCTACGCCGGAAGTTGAGAAGTCACTAGATGGTGGAGCTTTACCATCGTCAGTAGAATTTAATTTAGACATTGCACATGGACCTGGACAGCTGGATTCCAGGTTGGGAAATGTTGAGGAAGTTGTAGTTGCTGAGAGTGGTGAAGAAGAGGAATCGAAGGAAGAGGCAGAAGAGCGGTCTGCACATGCTGCGCAGGGGAGTATAAGTGTAAGTGTTAGGGAGACTGCAAGTGTTTCTGAGGTTGCGGATGGACAAGGGGATGTAGAGGCTGCAAGTGTGGTAGAAGTAGATGAGGTAGAAGTTGGGGAGAAGCTGGGTGGCAGCGTGGTGGAGTTTGTGAGTGAGAATGATGTAGTGTGTGAAGATGTGCAGACGCTTTCTGTAAGTAGTGTTGAGGATTCCGAGGAATGGAAAGAAGTTTCATGCGGACCAGGTGAGCAACTAGAAGATGAAGATGTGCAGTGTCGTGATGGTGATTTGGATTATGTAGAGGAGAAAAAGGAAGAGGTGGAAGAAAAAGAACCAGGGGAAAATGTAGAAGAGAAGAAGGTAGAAGCAGATGAGTTAGAGGTTGAGGATAATCCAAATCGGGGTAAAAGTAGTCAGGTAAGTTGCCTTGATTTTAATTCAGAAGAAACAAATCAGTACAGCGCAACATGAGATAGTTTCTCAGAGAGAGGTGTCCAAAAGGAACGAGTACCTAAAGTTCGTCATAAAAAGGTGAGAAGAAGCGGTTAATGGGTAGCGGGTAGATGTTCCCCACAGTCCCAGTGGTGTTCGTCTACTTCAGGGTTGCGCCCCTGTCTCCGCGAGCCTTGGTTTTCTCCACCCATCCTTATTCTCGGAGGGAACCATGTCCTTTACCTTAGTCCTAGCTATTGACCTTTCAATGATCCTTGCCCTTTTCATCTTCCCAATTTTCCTACCCCTCCCCTTAGAAAACAAAATAAAATAAAAAACAAATAAAAATTTAGAAAGGAAAAAGAAAAAAAATTAGAAAAGGAAAAAAAAATATCAGAAAGCAGTTAGAAAAGAAGTTAGTTGGAAGAGTTGTAACTAGGTTGGTGTAGTGATGTTAGTGTTAGAGTGTGGTTTTCATTTTTCTTTGTTGTAGTTTATTGCTGATTATTGTAGGGGCCTGGCCATGCCGCATTCCCCGGTTGATTTCCCTGGTAGGTTATTTTTGGATTAAGTGTGGGTTGTTAGACGATGCCGTGCTGAAGTAAACCCCCCTTGTTAGTTACGCAGTATTTAAAGAGTAAGAGAAGGGATGATGTTCGCGTGCCCTCTATGCGGTTTTCTCTGTCCGGCTAAGCGGGGCCGTCCGTCCTAGTGTAGGGATGTTAGCCAGCCATATGGCAAGGATGGAGATGCCTTGTTGGTGCATGTGGCTGGTCGGTCCGAGAGGTGGACGAGAGAGGAGTGGTACGGTCACTCACATACCAAGGTGTATGATGCCTTGTTTGGTCTACGGACGAGTATGTGAGTGGGACCAGTAGAAGTAGGCGGTGGTCACCAGTGAGGGTGACATGTAGGGCGGTGCCGTGAGTTTGGCATGGCGGAGAGGGTCGCGTGGGGATGGTCGCAGTAGCGTTGAGATTTTCCAGTCCTGTGAAGGGGGGATAGAAGTTGTCCTGAGTAAGTATCGGTCCTGGGGTCTCAGTTTGTGAGTTGGGAGGCCTTGGGAGGTCAGAACTTAGGGGGGGTTCCTGATTCTTGTCTTTCGTCTTTTCTCCTTCTATCTCTTGTCGCTGTATGCTGACCCTGATCAAGTCAGCATGCAGTACCCGCACACATGCACACACACCACACTTCTTCTTCTTTCCTCTTCCTTTGTTTTCACCCTGAGCCTCTGTTCTCCCGAGAGAGATTATCTATGTAATAATTGTCCTGTATTGTGGAACATGTAGATGTATTGTATATTCGTGTGTTTATTTTGTGGGGTTCTATATGTATTGTACATTTGGGTGTATTTTTGGGGGAGTTAGATATAGGGCTTATAAAAGAAAAGATAAAACATAGGGTTATATATATATATATATATACATTTAATTTTTGATGACAATTAATTAATTCTATGTCTATTAATTTTTAATTAATATTTTTTCTAAGAGAGTTAATTTATTTTAATTAACTTTAATAAAGAGTATGTAGATTTGTCTCTATTTATTTTTAATTAATATTTTTTTTTAAAAAGAGAATTAGTTATTCTAATTGACCTTATCAAGAAGTATATAAATTTTATCTCAATTAAGTTTCAATTGATTTTTTTTTAAGAGAAGATAGAAAATAAATTTTGGATTTATTAATAATTTCAAGTAACCTTTTTAAAGAATATAAATTATTTTTTAATTAACAGTTTTTAAGGGGAAAATAGATTCTGAATGTTATATTTATTGTTTTTGTAGATAACAGAAAGGAGATAGAATAATAAAAGGATTTTATTGATTGTTAATTTTATGAGTTTTAATTGCAAGTCCCGTCTCACTGGATCCAGTGCATTTTTGGCTTCTCTAGGCTTTGGTCTAGTTCTAATTATCTTGTGGCCCCTCTTTAGAAAAAAAAAATTTCAAAAAAAATTTTTTGCAAAAAAAAAATAATTTTTTTTTTACCAGTCTAAGTTAAAGCGGGGTTACAGGTCGTGCAAAAATTCCTGTCTGAACACTTTTCAACTTGTCAGATTCTGTCTAGGCGTCACTCCCCCACTCTGGTTCAATTCACTATTTTCGCGAATTACGAAGTTTGTTTCACCTCACTCGATGTTCAATCGATCACTAATTTTTATGTGATTACTATACGTAAATTGCACTTCTTTATGGTATTCACAAAAAGAGTTATTCATTTTATACGTATAGTAATTGCATTTTTCATCACCTCTGTATGGTTTTTTAACATTTTATTTATCTATAAATTCTACACTTTGGTGTCTTTTGTTTTATCCTATCGTACATAGTTTTCTTATAATTAACAATAAACATATAACTATTCTACTTGAAAAAGGGTTGGTTACATTTCAGGAACGAACAGGTTTCACACACACTAACAAAATACACGCGTACACGATGCTAGCGACAGGTGTGTCGAAACTGCATGTCCATGCATGAATCTTTGTACTCCCTATTTTTACTACGATTCAGCTTATGCAATCTGAATCATGTTTATTAATTTATATTTATTATTTATTTGGGCAATGCACAGCATCATTACTGTTTGTACTGTTGCATTATTTCCCAGCTTGGTGAAAAAAAAATGTTTAATATAAAATTAAAATTTTTTTCCTGCCTTTTTATTAGACAAATAATATGTACTGTTTTTATTTATCGACATATTTATATATTTTATGTGCGACTAATAATGAGTATTCGATTTTTCAATTGTACCCTTATTTGGAGGTTTTTAAGCAAATATTCCCCCCTCTATGCGAGTAGTCAATGCAGGTACAGTCGGACTGCCTTGGAAAACACATCGATACATACCAATATGTGTTTCACTCCTCGACTTGATCGTGGTAGTGGTCAAAGAAAATCCACTGCAATTAGCTCTCCCTTATTTTCTTTCTGGATGCTCTGCATTTCTACGTATTTATGCCATCTTTCACTCTGTAATTTTAATTTTCCTTAATCATAACATTCCTACATTCTTTAATCTTCTCTTACATGAACATTTCTTACATTTCTTTTCTGATCGCTCATAATCTTCTTCATTCTTACCATTACTTTCTGATCGCTAATAATTTTCTTCATTCTTACCATTACTTTCTGATCGCTAATAATTTTCTTCATTCTTACCCTTACTTTCTGAAATACACTTCTGTAACAGAATACTTTTTTAGCTTTGTAGTGTGTCGCATGATCGGTTACAGATGAACTGCCTTAGAAAACATATCGATATTTTACTTGTAGTCCTAAATTCTAAGTAGTCTCTGCCCTTTGACTTTTCACTACCGCTTTCTTCTGTGTCCTTGCATTTCCACTAAGGTATGAAGATTTCGCTTAATCAGCCGTTCTGACAATTATAACATTTATTTCTCATCTCTAATCCTTTCTTCATATTAATAACAACATCAATACTAACATTCCTCAACATCAATAATACATTTCTTACCTTTCTTTTAAAAATAATATTCCTGTTATTTGTTATATTCTAACATTAACATTCCTTCTTAATTAATTCTTTATCTTATTAATACAGTAATTAACAGTAGTATTTATCTTAGCATCTAGCACATTCAACAAATCAATTCCTAAAATACCATAGTATATTAATTTATTCATAATAATCATGGGGTATGCCAATTCTAGATTTTTATATGTTAGTTACATATGCTTGTTGTCTAATTTTTTATTTTTTATTTGTGGCTGTGGTAATGTTCATATTATTTACGGGTAATATCGCTGTATTTTTAAAATATGTCTTATTTCGCTGTATCCATGCAGAATTTAAAACTGACATCTGACTACCTGTGTCTACTAACAGTTTTATATCACAATTATTTATTCGAATAGTAACAATGGGACATTGTGTTTGTTGTTGCTCTACATCCTGTTCAGTGCGTAGTAGTTTGTTGCGTATATCGCTAGGGTAAATATTGTTTATTGTACAGCACTTTTTTCGTCCCCTCTGTCATTGTGCAGATGTTGACAGTTTATTGTTCGCTTCCATTGTTCCTCGCTGCATTGAATTGTTGCCGCTTCCTCTCATTGTACTTACACCTTGGTCGTATGATTTTGGAAAATCGTTTACGATTAGACGACCACACACCGCCTCCTTGTTGTTTAGCCGTGTTCATTCGTTCGGTCACTGTAGCTGTGCGCGTCGTGTTGTGTATTGGTGGCGTATAATTTATTTTATAATTATCACGGTTTTGTGCAGCATTTTGTATTGATGTCTTATCATCACGGTGATATTTATAGTGGTGATTAGTGTGTTTTGGTTCCCAGTGTTGTGTGTTCTTACCTTTATTGATATTCTCCGACTGTGTCACAGGATTAAAAATTCTTCTATAGTTTTAATTCCCTGCGTATAAACTGCTAACTGAATATCTCTCTGGAAATGGTAAGATAACTTTGAAACAATTTCGTACTCTGAGGATTTAGGTTTTAGATGCTTTACGCGTTCTATTTGCGCAATTGTGTACTGTTCTATAGTCTGTTGTCCGTGTGCGTTAAACTTTCCATACTCGAGTTGATCACGTACCTGTCGTTGAGTATGTATGTTCCAGTATCTGTTCTCAAACGCCTCACGAAACTGCTGATATGTACTGACGTTATCTCTAATAATAGAGTACCATTGACTGGCTGAATCTTAAGATATCTCGTGACGAAGTCTATCTTCTCGTTGTTATTTATCGCACTGCCAATCTTCTCTATTTTTTTCTCCACTCTAGCTAGGAATTCTATACTGTTCTCCCATTTACCACCTGAGAACTTTATTCTGCTCCTTTCTTCCATTGGTGTAGGAAACATCATCATTTGATTCTGTCGTCTTCTCAATTCACCTCATAGCTGGTTCATTTCCTCTTGGATCTCCTCTTTCATATGGGATACCTCTCCCGACCGGTCTTTCGTAGTCTTCAATTTTATTTTCAATAACTACGGTATGCGTTTCTATTTCTCTAATTTTACTGGTATTTGCTTGTGACATATTATTTACAGTTTGGATTTTATCATCCTGTTCTCGCGTTATAGTAGTTAAATTATCATTTATTTGTTTATGTGCTTCTTTTATATCTCTTCTCCACTCGAGACGTAATTCTTTTTGTTTATTTTCAATCCTCACTGCTTGTTCATGTAAGGCTTGTTTAAAATTATTCTCTAAAGTGTCAATACGTAAGTTGGTATCAACAATTTTTTCTGTTAATTCTTCTACTCTCCGTCATTTTTATGGTGTCCTGTTTAAAATTTTCAGACTGTTGTTCTAATTTATTTTCTAAACTTTCTGTTTGGTTCTTATTACATTCTTTTAATTCGTCCATTCTCGCATTTAAATTTTCTGTCTGTTTTGTGCTTAATTTATCTACCCAGGCATGCGTCATGGTTTGAAACGCTTCCATATCTAATCTTCCTGGTGCTGCCATGTCGAATACGATGTATTTATTTATTGTTTTAGAATACTATTCTTATGGAACCGAATAACTAATTTTATTTATTTATGTATTATTATTATTATTCTTAATTATTACAAATACACCTTTACATAATATTTATTTCGTTGAGCGCCAGTTGTGTCTTAATACACAACAATTAACATAACATACAATTAATGTTTAATTTAAATAATTATCACATCTAATATATATTTTATTTTATTTAACACACCTTTATTTTTTTTTTAGAGCAACCGTTTAGCTACAAAAAAATTTTTCTTTATATAGTCAAATGGTCGGGATCATGCCACACGTTCATGGGCAACATTTTACAACAGCAACAAATTTACAATTTAAATTTAATTTGGGTATAATGCAATTTATCTGACCCCACGCTTTTTGGAGACAATTTACAACATGACAAATTGATGTATTTATTTATATATATTGTGTATTGAATTCATAGGTAGGTGTAATCGTAATAAGAAGATGATACGTTGTTTATGTTTAAGATCGTGTAACGTATTGCCGCGTTACAAATCCAGGGAACCCATCTTAACTGACCTCTGCCAATTACATGGGCTGCCTACGTTGTAACGAACTGTATTCAAATCAAATTAACTGAACAAATTACTTACTATCTGTGTAAGGAAACAAGGGAAGGTATTTTACTGATTTATGCACTCATTTTCATGTGTAACAAGACGACTTCTCTTTATTGAACAACAGTTACTGACAGATCCTGTATACCTACGTTATTTTTGAATTTATAAGTACGATATGTTATATCTCACAAATGTGGTTATGTATACAAAAACTAGGACGCCATCTTTTACTACCTAAGTCATGGGCCAGAATTTCGTTACACGAAGTCATGCGGGAACAGAAATTGCTTGAAATAAAAACAGCTGTTCTGATTTTTACCAATGAAATACCCTTTTTATTATTTATTCGTTTTACACACTTGTTTTCAACCCTATCTTTAACCCTTCCAAAATAAATACATAGTGTAATAATACCTTCTGTAAATATAATAAGTATATGACAAAATTATATATATATATATATTTATATGTGTTGCAACTTCTGTAAGTATAATATGTATATGACAAAATTATATATATTTATATGTTTTTATAGGTGTTGCTCAACCCAGCACTTAGAATAATTACGCACGCACACAACCACTCACTCTTTCATTTTCATGGTACAAACATTTATAACTTTTCTAACTTTTGGAGCTCCTTTTATTAGATTGAAATTTTAAAATAAAATGAATTTCTACAATAAAATGATATTGGGAAATTATGAAATCAGGAATTAAGGAAAGATCTCACCCATTTCGTGTTGGCTTCCTCGCACTGCTAGTCTCGTTCGTATATCGGCACAATCGGTGTATTTTTACGGCGCTTGACGGGACTTTATGTCAACCCACGTAACCCACCGTCGTGGGACCGATTCTATACGTCGATCTTGTACGGACGATTTAATCGGTCGAGGACGCCTACACCAAACCGAACTATAACTCTCCTTAATACATCTTGATTGTAGATATTATACTGTTTATTAACCACCTACAGTGGTCTAAAAAGTTAAAATTCACTCGTAAGTGAATGTGCAACCGGCCGGTGCTGATCAGTTGTTGCAACAGAATGACGACAATTTCTGGTTGAAATCTGCGGAAGTGGGGTGTACTGACGTCACATTCCTTTGTCTATCGTGTTGACATCGCAGTTTGGTTGCTGTCAACACATTCTCAGCCTCTGACGTAACGAAGGCTTGGCTCTGCTTATCTCAATAACTGCACACTGTTTTTGTGATGTGACACCGTTTTTTGTCATGAATTAGTTCAAATCCTGGCAAATACTGTAATATAGTCCACTCACTGTAAATTCTATATCGGGTGTTTGAGGTTGGGTTGGGTATGTCAAAAAATAGGAAAATACAATATTTATGATCTCGTTACCATATTTTAGGTAATTATGGAATGTACCATGATTGTACCACCACAAAACCCCCTCAATGAAAGATGGTGTGATGAAGCACACAAACTTTCATTGACCCTTTCATACTTCCTAAAGGGATCAGTCAGGACAAGTCGCCACAACCCCCTTACAATTTTACATAAAAAATAATCACTCACCCTTGGTCTGGTGATAATGACCGTACCTAGATGACCTTACTGGACTTCTCCTGCGAGATCCCAACACCATAAGGCCACTTAGGCTCTTAACGCCCCTGCTCTGACGCGTTGGCCAGCTCAGGAACGCTGTCACACCACCAAACACTGAAACAATATATATTAAATATTAAAATAGTGGCTTATTAAATCACTCCATCCTCAACTGATCTGGTTCCCCTTAGCTAAGTGCTGGTTTGTGCCAATAAGCACTGGGTTGGCTTAATATATTTTAATATGCTTAATAAAATTATAAGATTATATTTTATAATCTTCAAGAATTAAAAAGAATATTATACCAAAATTGAATAAGATATAATTGAAAATATAATAAGAAAATTACACATTATAATCTCCCAAATCTGGAGAAAAACAAATTATAAAAGAATTAATAACTCTATATATTTATTTATTGAATACTCTTAGTGCATGATAAAACAAAAAAATTATTATTATTATTATTATTAACAGTTAATCATCTGGCTGATAAATATTATTAACAGCGCCATTTAAATTTTTTTTTTTTTTTCTCTTCCTACACATATTATAAAATCATGTTAAAAAGTTTTCAAATAAATACATAATACATTAATAATTAACACTGATATATTAATAATGCAGTTAATACATTTTAAATACTCAATCATATTCAATCATATCTAAGATATACATTAACATTTGTATAATTTACTTAAAAGTTGTATTTAAATTAAAATTTACCATTGCAGTTATTAATTAAACATCAAATTTATTTATTTATAATAATAAAATACATTTTGAACTTATTGTTACTATTCATATTACATTATTATTTCATTATTCATAATTCACTTCTTATTTCTCTATACTCTGAACTTTCTATCTACCTAACTACCTAACCTCTCACCTTCTATCACTGTTTAGTCTGGATAACTCCTATAATCACTATACTTCATTATATAATTTTACTCACCTTCTTCTAACTGACCATCAAATTTACCTATCATTGGCACCAATATCTCAATTTTATACTCCATTACTAATTCCATTTAAACCATATGGCACCGCTCGTCTTTGCACTGGGTTGGGTGTTCCCTAACTGGCTATATACATCTCTAATATTTTGCCCTTCCAAATAATTCGGCAAACACTCCCTTTAACTACTCTATTAACTGCCACAACACTATTGGTTGGCTACTCTTTATCACCTCACCCCCACTACAGAATTCATCAACAACAAATATATGTATGTACCTTTACTTAAACACCTTCTTTACAAATAATCACTAACAACTGTGTCCCTAAATATCTAATAATTCTCTTTATTTTTCTTAAAATTCTTATCTTTCTAACTCCATTTACATTAATTAAATAACTCACCTGCATTTTATCTATACCCAGGCTCTATACCTGTTTAAACACTTACCTTACTGTAATCGTTTACCATTGTCTTATAAAATTCCTCTCCTACCTACTTATAACAATACCTCTTTTCAAAATTCAAGTATAGTTATTTATTTAAACATTCATTATTATTCATTAGTAATTAATTAAAATATTCTTATTAAACATGTTATACAGTGGAAATTGGTTAACACGAAATGATGGGGACCAGTTATTTTTTTCGTGTAAACCGAATTTCGCGTTAAGCGAACAAAAAGTGAAACAAAATGAGGAAGTGAACAAATAGTGTACTGTAGATTATTTATTGTACTGTCTAGCAAAATGCAACAAATAGGCCTACAACCTTTTATTTATCCTCATGGTTTATTATTGTTAATTTTTCTTAAAATTATTATTAGCTGTTCTAAATTTAGTCCCATGATTTAGGTTTTCTTATAGACTACTGTATGTCTTTCAACTTTACCGTAGTTTTCGTGTTTATCTTTATTTAAAATAATTCGTTATTTTCTTTTGTACACAATTTTGCACTATTTTATTTTCAACAAATTGTTCTAATTTATCAACGTGTTCAAACATTTTACCTTCCGAGTTGGCTTCAAAATATCGACGAACACGGCTCAGCAACGAAAGCATATCGGTAGCGGTAGGAACATTTTCACTATCATTTTCCGTGTCAAGTTTTCCGTGTCAATCGTGGATAACGTCGAGTTTGGTATACCGAATGTTTTACAGATTTCTGTTTTAGTTCGAATACCCTCATTAACAGCTTGGAGGAGTTCAACTTTTTTTTCTAAAGAGAGGGCACTTTGTTTACGCACTTTCTTCTCCATTTTACTTCCGGACTGCAAAAACGTAATTTACGAAAGCGTAACTTCACTTAACACGTACACGTCACACGCTTAACGTCACTTAACTGGCTGTAAAAGACTAAGAAGTTTGTACAGTAAAAAAGTAAACAGTTAATCCTCACAACTGAGTAAATTTTTTACAATAAAATGTTATCGGTACCGTACCGCAAACTTTACCACCGCTGTAGGCTACACGCACAGAATACAACTGAACTGAACTCACCACACCCTATAGAGTAGGTAGTTAATGTAAGCGATAACGGTTTATTTGCGGTCAATGAACAACACATTTGGTGCTGAAGGAGAGGCTATGGTTTCTCGTAAACAACGATACACTGTATACAGTACGCACTGTAAATAGAACTTGGTACTGAAGACAAAACAAAACAGGTAGACAAAACAAACTATGGTCACTACCTGCTCTTTCTCTTTGAGAGATGAAGAATGGATTCCGTTACATCAAAAACAAGCTTTTGGGCGTACTTGTGTGGCTTTATTTTGTATGCAGTTACTTAAAAGCCAGCCAAAAAAAAATTATTTTTAACAAAAAATTTTCGTGTTAACCGATATTTTTCAGGTAAACCTTTCGTGTTAACTGTACAAATAATACACTGTACATAACAAACGGCGATCGGTACCCGAGTGGTATTTCGTGTTAACCGATATTTTGTGGTAACCGTTTTCGCGTTAAACGATTTCCACTGTATATATAAAATATATAATAATACACACCGGGGTACCTGTAATACATAATACACATCAAAATACATGGATAAATACAATAAAATATACACTCCAACTTCATTATTGTGTCATTAATCGAAATCAGTCCATAACAGTCCAATTCAAAACCACTTTTCATATTATTATTTAATGTTCATTTCACAATATAACAGTCTATCCACCATCATTAAACAACAAACGAATCTTAGGTCTATATAAATTCTTATTTAATACATAGATTTTATTAGATACATTATATTCATATGTTATTGAACGGTTATTAAACAAATATTCCCAGTCACGATCAATTAGAGTTCCGTTTGTCTTAGTATCATATGTCATTAATCGGTTTATACTATAATTATCCCCATAATATTCCACCACAGGTAAGTACCTAATGTCTTTATTCTCATTTCTTGTTATTTTCAATTTATTGTTATTATCAGGTAAGTATTCATCATTTTCATATACCACATATAACCCTAACCTTTCTAACAGTTGTCTGTAATTTCTGTTTACTTTAAATACTTCTATTACTCTTTTACTCTCACAATATCTCTCTATACTTTCTTTCTTAATACATTTCTCTCCATAACACCAAAATACACTTTCTCTCTCCAAATATACAGGGGTCCCTATCATAAAATCGTTGCACCTCTTAGGTACACAAAAACTAAAAGAAACTTTATTTGTAGAACTATCGTCTATCAAACTACATGAAGACTTGTCTTCACCCCCTAATACAACATTAAAAGAAAATTCTACCCCCTGCATTCCTTGTACTAAAATACTTTCTCTCCACTTTCTTTCTGACTTCATAACTTCAAATATTTCATTATCATTCATTATAATTTCATTATCATGTTTATCCTCTTCTACCACCACAATCTTACTACCTGTATTATTTGGATTATCTATAGTTTCACAATTTTTAGTGATATCTATCACGTTTGTTTCAATGGTTTCTAAATGATTTTGTAACTTATCGAATTTGTCATTCAAATGTGTGAATTTAATATCAGTATCTCTTTTCTGTTCGTCTAGTTTTTTATCAAAACTGGCCAATTTATTTAATAAAAGTTGCATCATTGCATTAGTTTTATCTGACTTATTGTCTAAATTAGTTGAAATGGATGTGTCAGTTTGCGTTATTTCGGCAGACACAGGCGTATTTGCCCCGTCAGTCTGACTAATGGGATTTATTTGCATATCCATTTCACCAGTTAAAGTTATGTCAGTGGTACTGGTTTTTATTTCACTATCGTCACTTGTACTCATTTTGGTAATTGTGTAATGCACGCATGCATACAATTGTCTAACCTAATTGTGGGGTTATGTTTACTAGTTATAAAATTTTGTCTGTTACCTCAAGCAATTTTTTCCCGTGTTCTTTCTAGGCGTATCCCATGTAATAATATATATACATAATATTACATAGGGTCCCTGTTCTTACGGGCGACATCTGTATACCTACGTTATTTTTGAATTTATAAGTACGATATGTTATATCTCACAAATGTGGTTATGTATACAAAAACTAGGACGCCATCTTTTACTACCTAAGTCATGGGCCAGAATTTCGTTACACGAAGTCATGCGGGAACAGAAATTGCTTGAAATAAAAACAGCTGTTCTGATTTTTACCAATGAAATACCCTTTTTATTATTTATTCGTTTTACATACTTGTTTTCAACCCTATCTTTAACCCTTCCAAAATAAATACATAGTGTAATAATACCTTCTGTAAATATAATAAGTATATGACAAAATTATATATATATATATTTATATGTGTTGCAACTTCTGTAAGTATAATATGTATATGACAAAATTATATATATTTATATGTTTTTATAGGTGTTGCTCAACCCAGCACTTAGAATAATTACGCACGCACACAACCACTCACTCTTTCATTCTCATGGTACAAACATTTATAACTTTTCTAACTTTTGGAGCTCCTTTTATTAGATTGAAATTTTAAAATAAAATGAATTTCTACAATAAAATGATATTGGGAAATTATGAAATCAGGAATTAAGGAAAGATCTCACCCATTTCGTGTTGGCTTCCTCGCACTGCTAGTCTCGTTCGTATATCGGCACAATCGGTGTATTTTTACGGCGCTTGACGGGACTTTATGTCAACCCACGTAACCCACCGTCGTGGGACCGATTCTATACGTCGATCTTGTACGGACGATTTAATCGGTCGAGGACGCCTACACCAAACCGAACTATAACTCTCCTTAATACATCTTGATTGTAGATATTATACTGTTTATTAACCACCTACAGTGGTCTAAAAAGTTAAAATTCACTCGTAAGTGAATGTGCAACCGGCCGGTGCTGATCAGTTGTTGCAACAGAATGACGACAATTTCTGGTTGAAATCTGCGGAAGTTGGGTGTACTGACGTCACATTCCTTTGTCTATCGTGTTGACATCGCAGTTTGGTTGCTGTCAACACATTCTCAGCCTCTGACGTAACGAAGGCTTGGCTCTGCTTATCTCAATAACTGCACACTGTTTTTGTGATGTGACACCGTTTTTTGTCATGAATTAGTTCAAATCCTGGCAAATACTGTAATATAGTCCACTCACTGTAAATTCTATATCGGGTGTTTGAGGTTGGGTTGGGTATGTCAAAAAATAGGAAAATACAATATTTATGATCTCGTTACCATATTTTAGGTAATTATGGAATGTACCATGATTGTACCACCACAATCCCATGACATCATTAATTAAACTAAAATATTTAAATGCTTCTCATAATACTTTGGGATCAAATTGATTCTATATTCTTATACCTCAGATCCGAGTTTACTTTCTGTATATTTACAGTAAAGACTTCTAATTATTTTCAGTTCATTTTAGAAGCTTGCAAGACTTCTTTAACCATTTGAAGAATGGTACTATTACTTGGAACGATAATAAGTTACATTAACATTTAAAGCGTTACAACGTATGATAATTGAAATTTTACAGTAAAATTCTAGATTTTCTGATTACAATGTTTACATAAAATTAATCGTCGTTGAAAGTCTCTTTTAGAAGTGAGTAGTGTAACAAATATGATTAACTCTTGATAGCAAGGCTATCGAGTCACCTTTACAATTGAACGTAGAAACCTCGTCCTGGGGTGTCCGTCTTGGGAATCCTTGTAGTCCGCGTCATCATCTGGGTCGGGTCTTCGTCAAGAATATGTCGGATGTTCACAGAGGAGATTGAAGCTTCTTTGGTGTAAGTATATGTAGATTCTCGGATGTCCTAAACAGCATCTTATGCCTGGTATACGTGTCTTTATGAAGTCCCTGCAGATCACATCTTCAGGAATGATGTTGAAAATGGAGTTACTTCTTGAAGGGAGTCGTCATCTTGCTTAACACTATTACTTTTTTGTTACATATTATGTCTTCTTGTTACCACATATTTATAGTTATTGGTACATGACACACGCTTTTAGCAGTGGTAGTTACTATACTACATTTAAATTAAAACAAATAAATTAACAACATTTTGGCAGAGCTTTCGCTCGTACGTCTGCACTCCGTGAAGTCAACATAGCGAGAGAGAGAGACTTTCTGCTCGCTTCAACTGGTACTTAACAAAAGGAGAGGGGCAACTACTCCGCGACAATATAGTCCCTATCTTTATTTAAGTTAATATTTTTATTAGCAAAAACTATACCTTAATTATACATCTATAATTCAAGTGAGTTATTTTAACGTCTATTGGTGTCTTCAGATTTCTAATTATAAACATTATGATTTTTATTTCTTCCTACATTACAGACGACTCGGTAGACACGTCGAGTCCGGAATTAACAGGTCACCGCATGATGACAAGCAAAGGGTTGAATATGACAATAATAACTTTTTACAATTCGCCCTTTTTTTTTAGTGTTCCTTTGGACCTCTTAATTACTTCTCATTCTCATACTGAGTACATACAGGGGTTTTAGGTATTATAGTGAGATTTAAAATTACTTAATCGCTCGCAAACTTAATTTTTTTTATTTACGATTACTGTTAGAATTTAAATCGTCACATACTCCACCGCTTAATTTTCACATTACGGTTGGTTTTTTAGTGAGTCTAACGCACAATTGGGGACTGGGAGCATGTTTAGTGTCAGTGTGTGAAGTTATTTATTATTACTATTATTTATTATTAGTGCACAGTTTGTTTTCTCTAATTCTCTTTAAATGATCTTGTTCATTTAAATGTTCTCCTCCGTGAAATTCCCTTTATCTCACTTCTTAACCCGCTAACTTATATTTTAAGTCTTAATACTAATTTCCAAACCTTAGATTGGAAAGATCCCTACTTATCCGTAACTCACAATATCGTGGCCCGACTGACATCAGCTTACTCTAACTACACCAGTTAGCTTTCAGCACTCATTAATGATCTTTGGCACCTTTCTGCCCCCATCATTACCCTTTTCAGTCGGCGCCGTTGTGACTTGTTACGTTACATGTATATAATTCTCCATTATATATCATAAACTTATCTCTAATATAATCTAAAGAGGATCCCATACTCCACTTTAGATCATAGTTAATCCTAACATCTTATATTACTTGAGAGAAGCGGAATCTCACGAGGATAATTCTTATTATCTCTTTAACAATACTTAAACAAACTATGCGGAAGGGGAGAAACTTTACACAATGCAATGTAATACACAGGGGTGGTTTTCAATTGTTTACACTAGCACCGGTTTATCACAATAGAGGGAAGGTGGCTGCTTACTACAATTCTCAACACGCTTTATTTCCTCGAATTGGCCACGACCGGGGTGTTTACACTATGCAACGTTACTTGTATTATTATTATTCTTTTCCCTTACTTACTGCTACTCTTTACACAATTTAGTTTAAATTAAGATTTAATCAGCCTCATTATTTAATGCAATTATTATTATTCACTTATTTTTATTTTCTTTATTTATTATTTACTATTATTATTAAGTCACTACATTAGTTAATTGTCGTCACGGTGAAAATACTTGCTCTACAACACTACACATATATTACACATACATAAGATAAATTCTTGAGTAAATAATTTGCACAATTTAGAAAAGAACAATTTCTCTTCTAAGGGAGAGACAGAAATTCCACACACATATTTTTCAAAGTTAAATAGCCGATCAGCTGTTTTCGGGAATGTAGGTCACCCACTTTATTTAGTAAACAAAGGTAGGCTGAGTGTGTCAGTGAGAATGGGGGGTTTTACTCTTACGTATTGTACTCTACACAGTGCCACCGATTACTTCCTTAACAGGTCAGAACTGGAGGAAGGGGAGCCAGCTGGCACGCATAGGGTGAATCTTATTCAACAATGCACACTTCTTCAATTTACTCTACTATTACGCTTTATAACAGTTTGACTTTATTCATTCATGTACTTCCCCCAATTAAATTAATTATTTATTTTGTCACACTTTCAAATTACGAAATTCTTTCACATAATTAACTGGATCTACTTTACACAGGAGCATTATTATTAACAAAGTTTTTCTTTACCGGGACAACAGACACATGTTAGTGTATGTCTAACATATACTACGCAGATTGAATAATCATAATGCAGGAGAATTCAAGAAACAACAGGTCTTGGATTGTCATAATACAAACCTGTTAAAGACTGATCAGTTGACCAAACATTACAAGTCATGTATGCAAGTAGGTACCTGCATATATCTTCATACAATGATATTTCTATTTCTACTGACTATCATTTACGTATGTTTTGAAAATTAAAGTTACATTAATTACATTCTCTGAGCGCATAGATCAATAACTGAATGCCGTGAGTTATTTAATTTACTAATAAATTAAGAAAGCTACAGAGTGGCGCAATTTTGTTTGTGACACTCGGTACACAATTACTCTTACAAGATAACAACAGCACAATACCTTTTATAAAAATTAGCAGAGTGGCGCAATTTTGTTGCGTCACGATGCTCGCAACTATTCTAACTAAGCAGAGTGGCGCAATTTTGTAACGTATTGCCGCGTTACAAATCCAGGGAACCCATCTTAACTGACCTCTGCCAATTACATGGGCTGCCTACGTTGTAACGAACTGTATTCAAATCAAATTAACTGAACAAATTACTTACTATCTGTGTAAGGAAACAAGGGAAGGTATTTTACTGATTTATGCACTCATTTTCATGTGTAACAAGACGACTTCTCTTTATTGAACAACAGTTACTGACAGATCCCATGACATCATTAATTAAACTAAAATATTTAAATGCTTCTCATAATACTTTGGGATCAAATTGATTCTATATTCTTATACCTCGGATCCGAGTTTACTTTCTGTATATTTATAGTAAAGACTTCTAATTATTTTCAGTTCATTTTAGAAGCTTGCAAGACTTCTTTAACCATTTGAAGAATGGTACTATTACTTGGAACGATAATATGTTACATTAACATTTAAAGCGTTACAACGTATGATAATTTAATTTTACAGTAAAATTCTAGATTTTCTGATTACAATGTTTACATAAAATTAATCATCTTTGAAAGTCTCTTTTAGAAGTGAGTAGTGTAACAAATATGATTAACTCTCGATAGCAAGGCTATCGAGTCACCTTTACAATTGAACGTAGAAACCTCGTCCTGGGGTGTCCGTCTTGGGAATCCTTGTAGTCCGCGTCATCATCTGGGTCGGGTCTTCGTCAAGAATATGTCGGATGTTCACAGAGGAGATTGAAGCTTCTTTGGTGTAAGTATATGTAGATTCTCGGATGTCCTAAACAGCATCTTATGCCTGGTATACGTGTCTTTATGAAGTCCCTGCAGATCACATCTTCAGGAATGATGTTGAAAATGGAGTTACTTCTTGAAGGGAGTCGTCATCTTGCTTAACACTATTACTTTTTTGTTACATATTATGTCTTCTTGTTACCACATATTTATAGTTATTGGTACATGACACACGCTTTTAGCAGTGGTAGTTACTATACTACATTTAAATTAAAACAAATAAATTAACAACATTTTGGCAGAGCTTTCGCTCGTACGTCTGCACTCCGTGAAGTCAACATAGCGAGAGAGAGAGACTTTCTGCTCGCTTCAACTGGTACTTAACAAAAGGAGAGGGGCAACTACTCCGTGACAATATAGTCCCTATCTTTATTTAAGTTAATATTTTTATTAGCAAAAACTATACCTTAATTATACATCTATAATTCAAGTGAGTTATTTTAACGTCTATTGGTGTCTTCAGATTTCTAATTATAAACATTATGATTTTTATTTCTTCCTACATTACAGACGACTCGGTAGACACGTCGAGTCCGGAATTAACAGGTCACCGCATGATGACAAGCAAAGGGTTGAATATGACAATAATAACTTTTTACAATTCGCCCTTTTTTTTTAGTGTTCCTTTGGACCTCTTAATTACTTCTCATTCTCATACTGAGTACATACAGGGGTTTTAGGTATTATAGTGAGATTTAAAATTACTTAATCGCTCGCAAACTTAATTTTTTTTATTTACGATTACTGTTAGAATTTAAATCGTCACATACTCCACCGCTTAATTTTCACATTACGGTTGGTTTTTTAGTGAGTCTAACGCACAATTGGGGACTGGGAGCATGTTTAGTGTCAGTGTGTGAAGTTATTTATTATTACTATTATTTATTATTAGTGCACAGTTTGTTTTCTCTAATTCTCTTTAAATGATCTTGTTCATTTAAATGTTCTCCTCCGTGAAATTCCCTTTATCTCACTTCTTAACCCGCTAACTTATATTTTAAGTCTTAATACTAATTTCCAAACCTTAGATTGGAAAGATCCCTACTTATCCGTAACTCACAATATCGTGGCCCGACTGACATCAGCTTACTCTAACTACACCAGTTAGCTTTCAGCACTCATTAATGATCTTTGGCACCTTTCTGCCCCCATCATTACCCTTTTCAGTCGGCGCCGTTGTGACTTGTTACGTTACATGTATATAATTCTCCATTATATATCATAAACTTATCTCTAATATAATCTAAAGAGGATCCCATACTCCACTTTAGATCATAGTTAATCCTAACATCTTATATTACTTGAGAGAAGCGGAATCTCACGAGGATAATTCTTATTATCTCTTTAACAATACTTAAACAAACTATGCGGAAGGGGAGAAACTTTACACAATGCAATGTAATACACAGGGGTGGTTTTCAATTGTTTACACTAGCACCGGTTTATCACAATAGAGGGAAGGTGGCTGCTTACTACAATTCTCAACACGCTTTATTTCCTCGAATTGGCCACGACCGGGGTGTTTACACTATGCAACGTTACTTGTATTATTATTATTCTTTTCCCTTACTTACTGCTACTCTTTACACAATTTAGTTTAAATTAAGATTTAATCAGCCTCATTATTTAATGCAATTATTATTATTCACTTATTTTTATTTTCTTTATTTATTATTTACTATTATTATTAAGTCACTACATTAGTTAATTGTCGTCACGGTGAAAATACTTGCTCTACAACACTACACATATATTACACATACATAAGATAAATTCTTGAGTAAATAATTTGCACAATTTAGAAAAGAACAATTTCTCTTCTAAGGGAGAGACAGAAATTCCACACACATATTTTTCAAAGTTAAATAGCCGATCAGCTGTTTTCGGGAATGTAGGTCACCCACTTTATTTAGTAAACAAAGGTAGGCTGAGTGTGTCAGTGAGAATGGGGGGTTTTACTCTTACGTATTGTACTCTACACAGTGCCACCGATTACTTCCTTAACAGGTCAGAACTGGAGGAAGGGGAGCCAGCTGGCACGCATAGGGTGAATCTTATTCAACAATGCACACTTCTTCAATTTACTCTACTATTACGCTTTATAACAGTTTGACTTTATTCATTCATGTACTTCCCCCAATTAAATTAATTATTTATTTTGTCACACTTTCAAATTACGAAATTCTTTCACATAATTAACTGGATCTACTTTACACAGGAGCATTATTATTAACAAAGTTTTTCTTTACCGGGACAACAGACACATGTTAGTGTATGTCTAACATATACTACGCAGATTGAATAATCATAATGCAGGAGAATTCAAGAAACAACAGGTCTTGGATTGTCATAATACAAACCTGTTAAAGACTGATCAGTTGACCAAACATTACAAGTCATGTATGCAAGTAGGTACCTGCATATATCTTCATACAATGATATTTCTATTTCTACTGACTATCATTTACGTATGTTTTGAAAATTAAAGTTACATTAATTACATTCTCTGAGCGCATAGATCAATAACTGAATGCCGTGAGTTATTTAATTTACTAATAAATTAAGAAAGCTACAGAGTGGCGCAATTTTGTTTGTGACACTCTGTACACAATTACTCTTACAAGATAACAACAGCACAATACCTTTTATAAAAATTAGCAGAGTGGCGCAATTTTGTTGCGTCACGATGCTCGCAACTATTCTAACTAAGCAGAGTGGCGCAATTTTGTAACGTATTGCCGCGTTACAAATCCAGGGAACCCATCTTAACTGACCTCTGCCAATTACATGGGCTGCCTACGTTGTAACGAACTGTATTCAAATCAAATTAACTGAACAAATTACTTACTATCTGTGTAAGGAAACAAGGGAAGGTATTTTACTGATTTATGCACTCATTTTCATGTGTAACAAGACGACTTCTCTTTATTGAACAACAGTTACTGACAGATCCCATGACATCATTAATTAAACTAAAATATTTAAATGCTTCTCATAATACTTTGGGATCAAATTGATTCTATATTCTTATACCTCGGATCCGAGTTTACTTTCTGTATATTTATAGTAAAGACTTCTAATTATTTTCAGTTCATTTTAGAAGCTTGCAAGACTTCTTTAACCATTTGAAGAATGGTACTATTACTTGGAACGATAATATGTTACATTAACATTTAAAGCGTTACAACGTATGATAATTTAATTTTACAGTAAAATTCTAGATTTTCTGATTACAATGTTTACATAAAATTAATCATCTTTGAAAGTCTCTTTTAGAAGTGAGTAGTGTAACAAATATGATTAACTCTCGATAGCAAGGCTATCGAGTCACCTTTACAATTGAACGTAGAAACCTCGTCCTGGGGTGTCCGTCTTGGGAATCCTTGTAGTCCGCGTCATCATCTGGGTCGGGTCTTCGTCAAGAATATGTCGGATGTTCACAGAGGAGATTGAAGCTTCTTTGGTGTAAGTATATGTAGATTCTCGGATGTCCTAAACAGCATCTTATGCCTGGTATACGTGTCTTTATGAAGTCCCTGCAGATCACATCTTCAGGAATGATGTTGAAAATGGAGTTACTTCTTGAAGGGAGTCGTCATCTTGCTTAACACTATTACTTTTTTGTTACATATTATGTCTTCTTGTTACCACATATTTATAGTTATTGGTACATGACACACGCTTTTAGCAGTGGTAGTTACTATACTACATTTAAATTAAAACAAATAAATTAACAACATTTTGGCAGAGCTTTCGCTCGTACGTCTGCACTCCGTGAAGTCAACATAGCGAGAGAGAGAGACTTTCTGCTCGCTTCAACTGGTACTTAACAAAAGGAGAGGGGCAACTACTCCGTGACAATATAGTCCCTATCTTTATTTAAGTTAATATTTTTATTAGCAAAAACTATACCTTAATTATACATCTATAATTCAAGTGAGTTATTTTAACGTCTATTGGTGTCTTCAGATTTCTAATTATAAACATTATGATTTTTATTTCTTCCTACATTACAGACGACTCGGTAGACACGTCGAGTCCGGAATTAACAGGTCACCGCATGATTACAAGCAAAGGGTTGAATATGACAATAATAACTTTTTACAATTCGCCCTTTTTTTTTAGTGTTCCTTTGGACCTCTTAATTACTTCTCATTCTCATACTGAGTACATACAGGGGTTTTAGGTATTATAGTGAGATTTAAAATTACTTAATCGCTCGCAAACTTAATTTTTTTATTTACGATTACTGTTAGCATTTAAATCGTCACAATCGTTCCATTATTTATTTATTTAAACAACATCTATCATATCGGATATTAAACAATAACTCATTATTAAATCATTTGTATGAAGTTTTCGTACATAACTTATTGCTAACAAATTACATACATACGTTATATACAACTCTTATTATCTAATTGTAATTACTTTAAAATGTTTACTTTGCTCTCGGCTTACTCATGGTGTGTTCATATTTTTGCAATTGCTGATTCATTAGCTTCAAAAAATGAATTTACTTCTATTCAAAATTCTTTTATATTACTTTGTTTTACTTTCTACTGCATATGCATTATTTGTTTCTTTATCATCAAAGACTTCACTAATTATGTTAATTCAAAAATTACTTATTTCTCTTATCATTTATGTTACTAATTTCTAAATTTGATACAAGAAATACTATTCTAATTTTTACTGCTTTTACATTTTTGTATCATTTATTATTTTTAATATTGGTTGAATGTCTTCCATTCAAACTTTAATAAGTGTCTTTAAAATGTTTTTTTTTATCACCTCGTTTGATGTGGTTATTCATCTGCACGTCCTCCGTGTCCTTCTGGTCGTGTCCTCTGCATGTGCTTCAGGTCCTCCGGTCGTCCTCTGCATGTGCTTCAGGCCCTCCAGTCGTGTCCTCTGCATGTGCTTCAGGTCCTCTGTTCATGTCCTCTGCATGTGCTTCAGGTCCTCCGGTCGTGTCGTCTGCATGTGCTTCAGGTCCTCCGTGTGTGTTGATTAACAGTCGTCTCATCTCAGGTCATAGGCTGCCGGTGTGTCCATAGACCTCATCATATGTATTTTGCAGCTCTGGCTGTATAGCTAGTTGATCTTGTGACTCTTACGATAACTATGAATTTGTGTCGTCAACTGACATAGCCTCCTGCGGCAATGGTTGAATCGAGAAGTAGAAACTTTATTAGTGTGACCTTGTATTTATATTCAGGTCGTACAAAAATTCCTGTCTGAACACTTTTCAACTTGTCAGATTCTGTCGAGGCGTCACTCCCTCCACTCTGATTCAATTCACTATTTTCGCGAATTACGAAGTTTGTTTCACCTCACTCGATGTTCAATCGATCACTAATTTTTATGTGATTACTATACGTAAAATGCACTTCTTTATGGTATTCACAAAAAGAGTTATTCATTTTATACGTATAGTAATTGCACTTTTCATCACCTCTGTATGGTTTTTTAACATTTTATTTATCTATAAATTCTACAAACTTTGGTGTCTTTTGTTTTATCCTATCGTACATAGTTTTCTTATAATTAACAATAAACATATAACTATTCTACTTGGAAAAGGGTTGGTTACATTTCAGGAACGGACAGGTGTCACACACACTAACAACATACGCGCATACACAACGCTAGCTACAGGTGTGTCGAAACTGCATGTCCATGCATGAATCTTTGTACTCCCTATTTGTACTATGATTCAGCTTATGCAATCTGAATCATGTTTATTAATTTATATTTATTATTTATTTTATTTATTTGGGCAATGCACAGTATCATTACTGTTTGTACTGTTGCAGGGATAATAACAAGCACTTACCTGTTGTGAGAATTAGCGTACTAGTAACCACAGATGGCTATGATGATGAAAATATAAACTATTTAATTGTGACACACGATACCGAAGGAGACTTAACCATACCTAATGTAGACATGACATATGATAAAATAATAATGGGGAATGACCCTGGGAATTATTATTACGGCAAAACAGATAAAATGGCATTAAATGGTCATTATATAAATGGTAATCATATAATGTATATAAATAAAACTGAAATGTGTAATGTGGGCATAAGACTAATTTTCGACGACGGTTTTTAGACATTTAATATTAATGAACATTTAATTATTTGAGTTAATGGTAATTACTTGGCTTACTTATGTAATGAGGTGCAGTAAACAATAACAGGATATGACGAAAATTATAAATAAATTTGTATTGGTGCTAAATGTATTGTGTTAAGGTTATGTGGATATTTTGGTAGTACATCAGCTGATATGCTGTTGACATGAACATTGTATTTTGTATGACCAATGTTTACAGTTATGATGGAATTGATAACAACAATGATATTCTATTTTGATGAATAATTGCTATAAGTGAATTTTATGATGAAATTAAATAAATTGAAAATGTTCTGAATAATGTAATTAAAGTAGCTTAAACTGTTTTGAAAAAATGAGGAAATTAAATTAAAATTATTTTATTTTGAATTGTGTAATAGCTGATTGAAGTATGTGATAATGTAATAATGATTGAACATTATAATGAAAGGTAAACAATTAAAATGTTGATTTAATGGGCAATTGAGATTAAAATTGTAATGTTCATAAATTTTATTCAAAAAACGTGAAATGTTGGTGTCATATGTAATGTGTTATATAGTAAGGTTATATTGTTATTATTCACGTGTCTTTATATAATTAGTTTAGGATTTTGGTGGAGAATAGTGTCTTGGCAGGAGAAAATAATTTGTATGGGATTTACATGTGTTAGATATAAGTATGCAGCAAGGTGATGTGGTTATTATGTACATTGTATTCTATGTAGCCAATTTATAATTTTGATATTTTATTTTGACGGAATTTAATATGGATAGTACGTAATTATGTATTTTGTAATAAAAACCAGATTATGAAAGGATTTAATTAGTTTAAATTGGTGTAAAATGAGTAATTAAATTAAGTTGAGGTAATTAATTTGTTATTTGTAAAAAAGAATCGAACCAGTACTTTGTTAACGACTAACCAGTACAACTAAGAGGAAACAAATCAGTGGAGGATACGGAGTAATGGAAGGCCGTTTATTGATATTTTGATTGAATGTTTCAGAGTCAGGTGATACTGTGGTGATGCGCCTGTCTGATTTTATGGTGTTGGGATCTCGAGAGGGAAGTCCAGTAAAGTCGGATACATGTAGCCACAGCCATCGGATTAGGGGTAAGTAACCCATGATTTGAGTAAAGATTTAAGGGGGGTTGCAGCGCTATATCCTCGCTGATCCTCTTAGGTTTTAGGCAATGAGAGTTTTTATGCTTAGGCTTAGGGGGGGTATTGTAATGGTACAGAATTGGGTGAGAAAGAATTTTAAGAAATATTAATTAAAACAGTGTACCACCTCTTGGGAACCCCTGCTTTAACAAAGCTGCATACAATGTTATGAGAGACCAGTCTGTTTATGTCTAGACAGTTCGTCTAGACGCATTACATAATCCCTTGTAGCCTAGACTATCTGTGAATTACGGAAAAATACGTAATTACCACAAGCCAGTTTCATCAGGAGGCAACAGCAGTCATCGTTGGACCAGTCAAGTAGACACAGCAGAGCCGCGTGGGGCCGTAAAGGAGCGCGCGGTTCCAGTAACCAGTGTGCGGGTAATTAAAGGTCGTAAAAAACCAGTGCTTGCTAGTAAGTACGTCGGCCGACACAATTGTTAAAAGCAAAAGGTGATAAAAAGAGGTTCTAGTAAACAGTGAACAATCAACGCCAGTCAAAAGAAAAATAACTTTAGCTATCTTCAATTGACTTTCGGAGTGCGGGGTGATATATGTGCCTCAACAGTCGGACCAGATCTACAACCAGGCTGAGTACCCGATAATCCATTTTAATTCCAAATTTTTAACTATATTCCACTTTATACCAGGGGATGTTTCAAATAATAATGAGATCTCAATAAATGGGGTTTATTCGAATGTTAATGGTAAAAGAGTGAGAGAGTGAATGAAATAGAAAAAAAGAAAAGTACTGGTTGGTTAATCATATTAATTATGTGTTTTAGTTATGTAAGAATAGTAGCTTTATAAGAATTGTTCATGTGTCAATTTTATACCTCTAATTTTGTGTTTGAGATAAATGTAGTAAATTTCAAAAAATGATGAGAAGTTGAGTGATTGTCAAATAGGGAGAGAAAATAACGTATTTATGCTTAATAAAAGAAGGGTAATTTTTTTAATATCTGAAAACAGTGTTAGCCTAATTATTTCGCACCTAAACCTAAATAACCACTCTGCAACTGTTTCGTCTATAGGACCCTGGAAATAACCCGAAGGTAAGAAAAAGCAGTAAAATTTTTATAAATGTGTGCAAGAATTTATTAACTTATAAAAACGTAGTGTAACAAGTGACGTCCGAACAGGGACGAATTTATAATTTGCATAATTGACTTGTAACAGAGGTAAGCCACAAAAGAAATGTCTTGTGATTTACCAGTTTTTTGAATAAATTGGATACCTCTACTCTTATTTTTATTACGTTTTTACTATGCATGGTGAAAAACCTATTTCTGTATTTTATTATGACAGAAACCCTTACAGATTTATAATTGTAGCAAAGCTATAACTTTCAATAAGAACATACTGCAATCAGTCGTAAACGCAAAACTTTTTAAAAGTAAAATACACATATTTAAGAAAATTTATAGTGTCACTTAATAAAGAAACCCAGATGAAAAATTCAGGATTATAAAAAAGTAAAGAGTGGGAAACTTTGTAAACACAATTATGTTGATAATGGCCTATAATAAAAACCAAAAATATAAATTAGACACATCAAATCATACACAAGAAACATATTAACAATGTGCAAATTAAAAATTGTCAGTGTTACTAGGATATGTGAACAAGTACAATAATAATGCTTTAGTCCTCTATAATGTTCATCTAACTTAGAAGAATATTGCACTTAAAGATCAGAATAATTTTACGTTTTTCTGTGTCATTTAAAGTACAAAAAAACATTTCTTGGACTTTGTTGTCCATGACATGCCCGAGTGTTATCACTAACACTAAAATACTTACTTTTAACTACATATCAATAATATACATATACGTATATATGCATATCAATATGCACATATATTATAATATAAAATACCCGTAACTAAAATATATTATTACATGGAACACAATTATTTTAGATAACATTTTTTAAATTTGTTTACCTCACTCCTGAACCAGTTTTTGCTCATTATGAGCATTCACCAGAGGCTGCCGCTAATACTGAACAAATTACAACACAACAACAATGATCTTTCGAACTACAGCACTATCACAAAAAACAACAGACAGCATTCCTAGTGGCAGCCTCTGATGAAGCTTCTAATGAGCAAAAAGTGGTTCAGGCAGTGAGGCAACAAAATTTTTTTCTAAAATAATTGTGTTCTGTGTCATAATAATATTTTTTAGTTAGGACTAAAAATTATTTCTTAACAGAGCTTTACTAGTGTTTTCCCTTCAATGGAGCAACAGGTAGTGGAGTGTAGAACTTTACATTATTCAAAATTTTCTCGTATACAGATATCATTACTTGAATGAAAATTAAAAAGTTTTTTCCTGTATATCTGAAGATTTTATTTTATATATGTAATGTACATTATATATATATTTTTTTCAAAAATAACTGTCTCTTTACAACAAATGTACATTTCCTTTTTCTAAATACATTTCAACTTGATGTGAATCCTTCAGCTCCTTGTACTACTCTGCACTTGTTCTTGAATAAGACCTGAAATCATTGCCAAAATATGTAAATTCAACCTAAGACAGTACAGTTCTAATAAGTAATCATTAAAAAAACTTTGTTTATGAAATTATATGTTTTCTTAAGTCTTAAAAAATAATTATTCTTGGACTAGTAAATATGAGAGCTATTTGGAAAGTAATATCCGTTACCGTGTAGCGAGAGAAGTAGTGGGGGAAGTGGCGTTATTCCTCTGCCGACTTGTACAGTAGCTCAGTACGTGTCCAGCTGTATAGTGGGAAGGTCACACTGCCATTCTTTCATTTGTTACAGCCTTTCAAAATGAGTGCAGTAAAGAAAACCCGTGAAATGCGAAGTGCGTGCTGTGGTAAGATTTCTGGTGGTAAAAAACCTTTCAGTGGCAGACATTCATTGTTAACTGTGTACTGCATACAGCCAAAATGTTATGATTGAGGTGTTGTGTGTCAGTGGGTTCGTTTGTTTAAAAGTGGAAGAACAAACATTCACGATGAGGAAAGAAGTGGCAGGCCTTCTGCAGTCAGTGATGAACTCATTCAGAAAATTGATGAAAACGTCTGTGAAAACCAGCAGACTTTCTGAACAATTCGTGCAAATTTCTCAGGGTGTTTTGTATGGGGTAGTCACAGAAAAGTTAGGATACAGAAGTTCTGTCCTTTCCGAGAACCACAAAACACAACGAATGGGCTCCACCTTAGACTTTCTTTCATGTTACAATGTGGAAGGGGAAACATTTCTCAACAAAATTGTAACTAGCGATGAGAGTTCGGTGTTGTACATAAATGATGAGACAAAACAACAGTCAACAGTGTGGGGTCATACCGCTCCACCAAATAAAACAAAGAAAGCCCGGCAAACTTTGTCTGCCAGGAAGGTTATGGCAACCATTTTTTGGGATGCGAAAGGAATACTGTTTGTGGAGTTCAAGGAACTTGGAGCGACCATCAATTCTGAAATCTATTTTGAGACTTAAAAAAAAACTAAGAAGAGGCATCCAAAACAAACGCTGAGTCTGTTGACTTATGGTGTTGTGTTTTTTTTTCATGACAATGCTCGCCCTCACACCGCTTGGCAAATACAAGATCTGTTGTGTCAATTCAAACGGGATGTTTTTAGTCATCTGCCATAGAGTCCGGATTTGGCCCTGTATTTTCCTGGATTTGTGATAGTCCAGTGATTTTCACCTGGACATGAAGAAGTGGCTTGGGTCCCAGCACTTTGATGATGATGAAGAACATCACGATGCTGTGACAGGCTGGCTGCGAACCTAGGCAGCAGAATTTTATGTAGAGGGGATTTTAAAACTGGTCAAATGCTATAATAAATGCTTAAATTTAAATGGTGATTATGTAAAAAAAATAGTGGAAAGCTGTAGTTTTAAGATGTACCGGTATATAATACAATTTATGTATCCACGTTTGTGTTTTATTTATAGTCAAATGGACGTTACTGTCCAAGTAGCCCTCATTAACATAGGATTTTGAGAATACTGAAGTAATAACTATTGTCATCCCAACAATGCATATGTTGGTTAGGATGACACTGACATGTTAGAAATGGTTTCATCCTGTCAAAGAAAAGACAATAAGAACATTCACGTTCACATACCATGTGGTTTCATCTCAAGGAACACATACTGTTATATCTGCTCCACATACATGCACGCGTTTGTGTGTGTGTATGTGTACGACTATAGTCAGTGGCATGGGCAGGCACATTGGTACTGTTAGCAACTAATAATCGCAACATCTGTGCTGAAGCCATGGGATTAAGTCAAGTCATGACTCAATCTGCTTGGCCTAGGTTGTGATGACAATTAATGATATAAAATGATATGTAATAAAGAAACCTTCACACTGTCCATATACAGATATTGCTCAAGTGGTGAACTCACTCTATGAATGATCTTCACTATCTGCCCCTTTTGTAAAAGAACACAAGCATGAAAATGTAGTGCATGAGCATTGCAAAACTATACATAAGAAATATATGAATATACATATATTCACCACAGGATTTATCTTGACTACTTGTACTCTTTTTACTCAACATTATTTAAACTTTAAATATTTTTTTTACACGATTAGTTTACAGTTATTAAATGTTATTATATACATCCACCAAAATCAGTAAAGTTTCAATTTTTTTTTAAATTATAGAATAAGGCCTTTTCGAAATTATTATAATTTCATCATCAGTTCACACTATAAAATAGTTATTAAATGCTTGCAAAAATTCTCCCTTACCACACTCAGGGAAACACAACACACTAAAATTCACAGGAAACATGAGGAGTAACCAAGTGGAATGTCAACTCTCATCAAACTAAAACTCAAGTTGTGTTCTTTACTGCAGAAAGAATTAAGTACAGATAAATGTACGTCACTGAGAATGATTTGTCTATCATGACAAAACATTTGCACACAAACACAGTAGACAAAACACTATCATTTTATCTTTACAATACAATCAATTAATAATGTCATTCATATAAATGAATGTAAAGAAAATGATCATTTATCAAGTTTGTAAAATTTTTATATATAAAAATAATTGGTGACCAATAGTTTCAAGGTTTATTACTTCTGTGTGACATGTTTCTCATGAATCAATATGCTTAATGATGGAGCTTTAAAAATTTTCTTTATGCAAACTGATAAATTCAATACTTTTTGTTATATGCTGAACATTCTCTTACACTTTCCCAAACATTTAATATTGACATACAATGATTTCTTATCATTTATTAGTATGTAAATAAAAAATTTGTATGCATGTGTTCAAGCCTATTTCAGATTTGTATGGGATTTAATTATTTGTTAGACAATAACAAAGTAAACTTAAGTATGGAGAGTATGTTATTTTTCCAGCTTCAGATGTGACCCATTTGACATGAGTCTCAGTTAGGAACTAATTGAAGAAGCAGACACAAACATCGCTTTAAAATTCTGTATAATAACAGTTTTAAATATTGTAATGACGGAATGCTCTCGAATAGTCAGGTGTTGCTCTACACGTTTCTCGGCTAGCAGGTGCGTGTCTTTGTCAAGGCCGCACTCAAGTACCCTCTAGACTTTCCGAGTCCTTGTTGACACACATTATGGAACATTATTATGGAACACCTGCGCTACCTGTTTAAGCAACAGTGGCTGGCTGAATAAGTGGTGATTTATTCAGCACGGATCAAGTTGTTGTTGTGTATTAGTGCAGAACTCTTAATAGTGGACATTATTATGGGGTGTATCTTGTTGATTACAAATTGTTATTTGTGGCTCATTAAAGGTAGTAATTAGTGATTTCATTGACGTCTGTACTTTGTTTCCACTGTACCATATGACCATGAGTGAGACCATCGTAACAATATTAATTTGTTAGAGTATATGCTTCTTAGAGTATATGCCTAGCTATTAAAACTAGCTATTTTAAGAATTGGAAGATGTTCACACAAAATTTATAACATCTAACAGATTAAGTACAGAAGAATAAAAATTAGAGACATAATGTGTAGAACACAACTATAAACAACTTTCTGACAGGAAAAGGTTTCTACATTTATACTTTGCAACAGTCAGACTAAGTCTGTGATATTGTGGCAGAAAAGCAAAAAAACATGACTTCTGGCACATTTTGCTCAATTGTAAATGAACAAAAAATACTAAAAAAATATGAAATGCATGGTTAAGTAGAGAAGTAAGTAAGGATTTCAATGTTGTAGTTATTTAATTTTTATCTTAAATACTGGAATTATTGTAACATTTTAAAGTCAATGCTCTCTTACTTTGTATAGAGTATAATGATTAACACGTTTTACATCCTATCTATTTGTTTAATTGAAGCCTATGTACAATTATGTAGTATGTTATTATTTATATTTTTAAAAAAATCTACATTTCCTTTTGTACCACCAAAATATGTTGCGACAGGCAGAGTACAGCAAAGATACATACAACATACAACAAAAATAGTGCTGCCATGACCTATGCATTAGCCACCTAACATTACACTCGGGACTCATTTCCACAAGCTGAGTTGACATGGGGTTGAAAAACACACCTCGATTTTATACTGCTCCCCGAGACCTTTACAAAAGCCCCAAATCTACATCAACTAACATAAATAATGTAACATTTTATTCACTTACTTCATAATCACTGACAAGTCCATGCTTTTTTTGAACAATGGATTCCATTTCAAGTGCAACATTTTCTTGAATAGTCCCTTTAAGCTGAATCATGTGACAGTCTGATGCTGCATAATGGCATGAAATTGCTTTACGAAAACCCTGCAACAATTATTCAAAGATTCTTTTTCAACTTCATGTGTGTGAAAACATAATATTCATAGTTATATAGAAGCTACATACAGTATCTCATTGAATAACGAGACTTATGCTATAATTTAATTTTGCTGAAACTTAATGTTCTCATTTTTAAAAATATTTTGTTTAATACACTCTATTAATTGATTAAAATCGGAGTCACTGATTTTTCTATTAACCACTTCCCTTATACATTTTCTTTTCTTAACCCATTTAAAAAAAAAAAATGTATTTTTTATTATCTACTGTTAATCACTAATAAGTGCAGCCATTGATGTTAAATTTACTTTGAGTGTTTTAAAATTACATATTTTATTAACCTGAGTTACCATGGGCAGTAAAATTTATAAAAACAGTGAAACATATAAGTAAACAAAACACATAATTGTACACTATGATTATTGTTATTTATGTAACAGTTTGTTAAAAATGTCTATAAAATGGTACTTGTGGTTAGATGTAAATAAAAAATTAGTGTTCGAAAATTTACTAACTCTAAATATTTTGTTATATTTTGAAGAATTTTGTGTACTACAACTGACAAAAACACAAAGCATAGGTTGAAACACACATGTTATAAATACTGGAACAGTAAAAGGAATAGCATTTAATTTCACTCACCTAAGACAAAGATCATTTGTTATAATTGCATTACACTCAAAAGTCTACAAACAAAAATTAACTTCAATTCAACAACATACAAGTAAAATGCCCAGTATATACATGCTATGAATTACAAAACAGTAAAAAATTAAAAAAAAAAACATTAAATTTCAGTCACTTCAAAGAGTATTTACTATATCTGAGCCACAGTATGGGCTACTTTTATTGTTTACTAATTTTCTCTTAATTCTTAATAGTTAATACCATAACAGATAAATTATGTTTCCTGTCATAGCCTAAGGTTAATATGAATTTATTATTCATCTTCAAAGAACTCTCTTTCACTGCTTTGAAGTTCTTATTACATTAGCATTGAATGTAACATGTGATGTTATTAAATTTTTCCTTCTCTTCTCTTTCCTCTACCCAGCTTTTTCCTGCTTGTTTAAATTCACTCATTAATTAGTAATATTACTCATTACCTCTTTTGTCATATCAATCATAATAAATTTCATACCTTTCTTTATTTTTTTTTTCATTTTTTTGAGGTGACATTTTTGTACGTTCACCTTTTGCAAAGTAGATACAATCTTCTTGTCTATGTTTCTCCTGAGGGGAGTCCCTACTCAAAAGTGATCTATAATATGAAAAAAATTGCATAACGCTCACATAAATCTATACACCTTTCTAAATAAAAACATATATGAGTATTACATATATTGGTTGAATTTTGGTGCTAATAATCTACACATACTAGATTCCATATATAACGTGAAGACTTAACAGATGAATGGCAGATCTAAGCTCATCTATTTCTCACAAAACTTGATCAATTTAATTTTATAAATGTGAGTCAACAAAGATAATACCTTTGTGAGGTTTGCTCCAGATCCATGAATTAATAAAGGATGTAAAAAGACTGTGTCACTTTTCTCCATACATAATGGCACTATGACGTGATCATCAAAACCCTGAACACCATGGAAAGCTTTATTTGTACCACCCTAAATACAAACAATAAAACCAATGAATACAGTTAAGTTCTATACAGTAGACTTACAAAAAGGATTGTATTTTTGTGTAGTACATATCTAGCTTCATGTAAAAAGCATCAAATGGAAAATTTATAAATATGCTATTAAACTTATTATATGTGCTGGCAGAATTTACATTGTCGCCAACTAAATACAGTACAAATAGTGTTATGACATCTCACAGATCGTCATATTGTATGGTGGAAACAAAATAACACACCAATAAAGTCACTAATTGCCAACTTTAATTAGTCACAGACAATTGAAAATCGGCGAGGCACTCTTACACAAAAATTCAAGTTAAATTTGTCCACAAGTAATAAAAAATGTCACCTTATTACAGATTCACAATAATTAACAAAATAATCACTTTTTACTAATCCACAACAATCACTTGATCCACACTGAATAAATCACCTGCTAAGCGGGCCACTGTCAATTATATACACTCCACAGATACCCAGAGACCACTACTACTTTCCTGGCAGTTCACTGAGAATAATTATATTGTTACATGTGCTGGAACAATCTGAAGACTAGGTCAGTTCATGATCTTGACACACGTGCTGGCCTAGTCGAAAATGTGTAGAATGATGTTCTCAAATTTTAACGTGCATTACATAATTGTCTTTCATCTCAACAAATATAACAATATGCAAAAGAGAGTACAATGGAAGTTTTGATAAATTAAATATGCAATAACGAACTTTATAAAACATTTTATTTGACACTGTGTGTGTGTGTGTGTGTGTGTGTGTGTGTGTGTGTGTGTGTGTGTGTGTGTGTGTGTGTGTGTGTGTGTGTGTGTGTGTGTGTGTGTGTGTGTGTGTGTGTGTGTGTGTGTGTGTGTGTGTGTGTGTGTGTGTGTGTGTGTGTGTGCATAAGAAAGTTCTTCTGGTTATAGATGCTACCAGTGGCACATGGTGCGTTTGGTTCTCAGTTGTGTTCTGTAAGGTGTCTTGGACAGTGTCTCAAATAATTTAAATGCATGCAACACACACAAAATACAAAACTCATAACGTACACAAAATAATTCTGTAAAATTCATTTCATGTTATTACTGGCATAACTAGGAAGCAAAGTGGCTCTAGAAATTTCAGAAATGTAAATTATTGGAAAAATAAAAAGTAAGATCCAATTACACATTTTATCTAACTTTGATAACACAGCTTGCTTTAAAAAGATAATAATGAAACATATATGTACACCATACATCACGCTTCATATTTTTATGGTTAACAGAACATAAACTTACATAAATTTGTAGTTGCAATTATTGTAGTTTTTAAATTTTTATTTAATAGTCGTAAAATGCAACTTTCTTTTAGCTGAAAGAAAATTGCATTATGGTTGCATTATATTTGATTATGGTTGGTGGTTAGGTAGAAGAATGATCCGCCATGTGTGGACCAAAAAATGTTTAGAAGCGGTCCGAGTGGACGCAAAAATGTTAAGTGTGAAGTGTTCGTGATTTACTGTAGGTTGATTCGCCAGGATGCAGAAATGATGAAGAGAGAGTGGACTGTAATTAATACATTTATTTAATTGTTCACATTTACACCATAGAAATTGTTAGTTTTCACTTTTGACTAAGAGATTGGCTAATGAGCGCATCGTAAATACAAGTCATATTACATTGAAATTAATTTGATGAAAGGGCCTAAAGGGCCATATATGAAGTGTTGGCCTAAGGCCTACATTAATTGTCGCGACAAGAAGAAAAATGTGACAGTATAGCTGCACGCGCGAGCCGACCGCTGCTAGCGAGCGTCTGTGACGAATTGTGTGGAAGCACGGACATGAATTGAGCAGATTAAAGTGCAAATTAAAAGTGCAGATTAGCCAACCTATAATGTAAAAATTACCGCGCTACTGTACATAAGCTGCCCGTCAAAAAATCAGTAGATTTTTTACTACATTTTAGTAACTTATTATACATTTTGGTAACTTATTATATAACATACAGAGTTCTTATTAATGAAAGTTAATCTCATAGGCTGCATTGAACCTTGAGTTGTAATCTTAGATAACAGCTGTACGTTGTAACGTTACATAACCCAGTCCTAAAAATGATAACTTAATTATCCTACCATAAAGGTCAGAAATGGGTATAATATACCTAGCTCTAAATTACTTTATATCACCAAACATTATAAACTATATTTAATTGATATAAAGTGTGACAAGTGAGTTATAGTGTACCCAGTGAGTAAATAAGTGACTTTGAAGGGAGCATCTTACAGACTTGTGCTGTAGATGTAGAAACTATTGATTATAATAGTAGACTGTGATGCTACTAACCAGTTATGTATTTTGTTTAATTATTGTATGATTTGTATTGTGTAGGCAACTAAAATTTAGTACCTAGGTTTAATTATATTTAATAAAATAATTATGTTTGAATATAAGATCACCCAGGGTTAAAAAATAAAAGAGTTAAATATAAGAAGATAATAAAAAATAAAATAATACTGTATGAGGAAAATGGCAGAAGAAAATAGTGCAGTGTAAGGATACTATAAGAAATTAATAAATAATATATAAATTCAATTAAAGGAAATAATAATATTAAAGACTTATATCTAAGGTTATAAGAAAATAAACAAAAAAACTTTATATAAATCAAATTGGATAATAAACCAAAGTTAAAAAGAATTATTTTTCTATAAATAAGAAATAAATTTATAATAATTAAAAACAGCCTATATACTCAAAAGTAAATAGAGGCACCAATAAAAAATGATATAGAAATTATGGGTTACTAAGAGTAACGGGATAACAACATATTAGTTAATTGTTAAAAACGATTGGAAACCGTTAGGTTGAGAAAAAGTGATGACACAAAACTTGTATTAAAAACATTTTAAAACTTTCGGAAACGGTGAAAAAATGGAACAAAATTAACTCACAGTATCCACCTTATGTTCAAACTCCTTCAGATATCAAATATAACTTACTTTACCCGATAAAACAGTGAAATAACCAATTCCAAGATCTGGCCTAGCCGAACCGCACTTCGAGTTTTTAGCGAGATTGTATCTTAGAGACATTCAATGAAATTACAAAACAACTAGAACTACAACACTAGAAACAGCTCCATGCAAGTAAGAACTTCGAGGAAAGAGGTAATATAAACTTTTTTTTTTAATAATTATTAACCAAGAAAACCTCATATCAAATCGTTGTGCAGTTCAGAAATTTCGTAAATGATTTCATGTGTCTAATAAAGAAATAATCTGCACTCTTGCGGACAAATCCGGAACTACGTACTACGAAATAAACTAAAAATTCGAAATTGATTATTTTTATCTTGTAAAGTGTAGTATATAATTATCCATTTCTGACCATCTCATAACACAAAGAACTTACCCTTAACCCTGGGGAAATTAATAAAAACGAATTATATGTTGGTTAATGTCTAATTAAGGATAAAATTATAAAATCATCAAAAATATATTTTATGATAAGTTAAATGTTTACCTAAGTAAATCGATCCAATGTATTATTGACTGAAAAAGATCGATTATAATATTTGTATACTGGAAGAAGAGGAAATCAATCTTATACAAATAAATACTCTGAATATTTTATGTTAAATAATCAAATGTGTATTCTTTATTGTAGAGGGTAGTTGTTGTAGATTTTTAGTAAGCCAAGAAGAGGACTATCCACAGGGGAGTATTACCGAACGGTGGTGTTTGGTTAACCTAACATTTTGAGGTTGATGTCAAAATCAGCTGATCTTATGAACAGCGAATATTTAAAAATAAGAAATTGTATACTCTGGGTGTAACCAAATTGTTCTTACTCTCTCTTCTAACTAAGATTAAACAACTTCCTTAATCTCTACCAAATCACACACGCTCGATTTCTGTTTCGTTTGGTAAACTTCAAATCCGATTGATTTAAACATTAATAATTATAATTCATAAGTGACGATCGCGAAAAGGTACTCTGACCGCTCCGAGACTGTCAACAGACGGACGTCAAACCTTCTTTAAGATTACGTTACAGAATGGCGCTTACAACAGTGGGGCTTAATTAAATAAGACGAGCACACAATAGGTCACATCTAAAGACTCCGCGGAAAGTACCTCAGAGCGGTTACGTTACAACGTTAATGGTTTAGCGATAAGCATGAATAAAGATAAGCCTTAATAAAGATAAGCGTTTGGTAGGCCAAGGTTGGCGAGCAAATGATTTTATGCATGAATGAAAATGTAAGCTCTGGCAATGTATTGCCCACATATATTGTATGTATACAATTTTGAACATTATAAAACATGAAAAATACATAATTTGACAATGTTTAATAATGTATGATTGGAAACTCATCACATGATGGCCCGAAAAATTGTAACCCTATGCAAGTCATAGATGGTTACCGTGAAATAGTTGAGGCCAGTAGACCTGTACAGAGTATTGCTTACAATGAACAAAAATTGTCACAAATTATACATGTTTAGACGTAAATCTAGCATGTCGTCATAAATTTGAACGAGTCATGCTATACCTGAAGTTTCAGGAATTTACAATATGTTGTTGTATAAGAACAAGCTATAAATAGCTGACTGATTGCAAGCACATATGTAATGACATGTATGTCATAATTAAGTAGGAATGATAATTGTGCAATGCATAATCACAAAATACAAAATACAATATAAAAATAAATCTAGGCGTGGCGTGGTTACATACAGTAGACGCAAAAAACAATACGTTTTACATAAATGCAAGTTATATAATAAATACAATAAACACCAATTTAGTTAATTACAAATATGAATAAGCGCAATAGCATAAGTAACAAATACGACACTGTGGTTACAAATGTAATACATGAGTTGAACAATTAAGAAATACATTCATAGAACAATAAATCACACATATTAACAACTGTGCAAGAAATGCATACATGGTTGCATAACTGCAAACCATGGGAATATTATGTAACAAATTTTTATAAAACAATACCACCGAAAACATGACACATACCCAATACATCAAAATGTAAATGTGTAGGACATAGCATGCCACACAAAATATTAACATATAAATACAAATAGCAAATATACCACCATGAAACTATGATGAGTATAGAAACACGCAATGGCGCAAATTGTCATGAAAATGTTGTGATAATACATATCACAATTAAGTTGACCAAATGGTCATATACTAAAGTAATAAGCCAATGGCTGAGTAAAATAGCATTGTGCTAAATGATCATAATAATCTTGTGTCAAATCTCGTCCCGCGCTGGCAACAGACATAACTTATGTACTGGTCTCCGCAAAACACCAGTAGGCATGCGAATGTCTACGACTCTAATTAAGTTATCTGGGCCGGGAAATGTGGCGGTAATTACACCAAATTTCCAGGCTAATGGAGGTAGGTTATCCTCAATAAGTAAAACTAGGTCCCCAATGGAAACATTATCCTTAGCGAATTTCCATTTGTGACGCTGTTGTAACTGGTGTAAATAGTCACGAGACCAAGTCTTCCAAATGACTTGGACAAACTTCTGGAGAAGTTGCCAACGTCCAAGACGAGAGATAGGAATGTGAGATAGGTCTGGGTCCGGTATCGCCGTTAATGGTGCACAAATCAAAAAATGGCCAGGTGTAAGTGGCACCGGATCATTTACATCCGAAGAGATGGCAAATAAGGGGCGAGAGTTAAGACATGCCTCTATCTGAGACAAAACTGTCGCAAATTCCTCGAAGGTGAGTATAGACTTGACTACCATGCGGCGCAAATGAAACTTCAAACTCTTTATGCTGCTCTCCCAAAGGCCACCAAAATGAGGTGACGAGGGCGGAATAAATGACCATGAGATACCCTGAGAGGACGTGAATAATTTGAGTGATGAGGTGGCATCCTTATTATGCCAAAGATTGTAGAGGTCATGTAAAATATTGTGGGCCTTCCTAAAGTTTGTGCCATTATCAGAATATAACTGACTGGGTATGCCCCTGCGGGCCATAAAACGACGTAAGGCAGCTATAAACGCACTGACTGTAAGGTCGAAAACCAATTCCAAGTGAATGGCCCTGGTTGCTAAGCAAATGAACAAAGACACGTATGCCTTAGAGAGAGTTCTGGATTTCTGCCCGCCATGACGAATCATGAAGGGACCACCATAATCAACCGCGCAGAATAGAAACGGCCATGATGGAGTGACTCTAGGAGACGGTAAAATACCAAGCCTCTGAACCTGCTGTTTGGCACTAAACCTGAGACACTTGACACATTTACGAATGATGGAGCGAATGACTAACCTGGCATTAACAATCCACCAACGTTGACGAAGTGAGTGATGCACGAGTTGAGCACCAGCGTGAAGTAGACGAATGTGTTCGCGTTCAATGATAAGGCGAGTAATATGAGCCGATGGATGCAAGACAATAGGATGTTTAGTGTCGTAAGGTAATTGCGACTGCTGTAATCGCCCGCCTACGCGTATTACTCCAGAATCATCAAGAAACGGGTCGAGAGAAGACAACTTACTCCTGATAGAGACAGAAGACCCATTACGAAGACAATTAATCTCGGCTGCAAAGTGAATTGACTGAGATTGTTTTATGAAGAAATTAAGAGCATGATGAATTTCGACAGGGGTAAGATCGCCCATTATTTTGTCAGCACTGGAGAGTCTAATATTTTTGATGAACCGAAAACAGTAAGTGTATACGCGTGTCAGACGATGCAACGAAGAAAAGTCCTTAGAAAGGTCGATAGCCAGGGTAGACATTAGAGAAAGGTTATGGGTTTGTTTCTCTTCCGCAGTGACTTCAGAAGACGACGGATTAGAAGGTAAAAAGGGTGGAAAAGGATTGGACTCGGAAGATTGAGACAAACAAGTGGGACCGTGCCACCAAAGCGAACAATCACGCAAAACGTCAGGGAGACACCCCCTAGAGATAATATCAGCAGGATTGAGTCTAGAATTGATGTGATGCCATGTATAGGCTTGCGTAAGACGCTGAATTTCAGCAACACGATTAGCGACGTAGGTTTTCCACCTCGTGGACTGGGCATGAATCCAGTAAAGAGACACCATAGAGTCAGAATATAAATGAACACTATTAATAAACGAATAAAGCGCAGGAACGACCTTAGATACGAGTCGCGATAACAAGCAGGCGCAGAGTTCGATGCGAGGTAATGACACCTGTCATAGGGGAGCCACGCGAGATTTAGAACACAGGAGATGACAAGAGGCCGATGAATCTTGATAGATGACTCTAATATAGATACAGCACCCAAACCCCTTTTCAGAGGCATCCGAAAAACCATGTAATTCAACTGTACTTGCCTCAAACTTGCAACGAATAGAACGTGGGACAACAATTTTGCTAATCAGACACAATTTGTCGCACAATGAATGCCAATCCAAACGTGATTGCCCGGAGATCGGTTCATCCCAACCAAGATTGCAAAGCCAGAGTTGCTGCATAAACTGTTTGTACAAGAAAACAACAGGACCGCACAGTGCAAGTGGATCGTATATGCCTGCGATAATCGAAAGAATTCTCCTCTTGGAGATGCTTGATTCAACGGGGAATGTTTTAATATCAAACAGGAATGAATCGGCAGTGTTATTCCAGAGAATGCCCACGGTACGCACATTGTCCTGTTTGTTTAAGGGGAGTGATAAATTGTCATGACTTGCGACCACTCTGGGTTCATTAGATGCCCATTTATCCAACGTGAGACCGTATTGACTCAATAACGCACCTAAGTCAGATTTCAACTTGGTCAGATCAGAGATGGTGTCTGCACCGGTAAGCAAATCGTCGACATAGAAATCATTTGTTATAGCTAACGCCGCATCAGGAAAAGAAGCTTCATGGTCCCTACCAATTTGAATAAGACAGTGAGTGGCCAAAAACGAAGCACTAGCCGTGCCGTAGGTTACCGTTCGCAATGCAAAGTGTTTAAATTGTTCGAGGGGAGAGTCACGCCACAGAATACGTTGATAGTGACAATCCCTTTCAGCTACGAGAATTTTTCGATACATCTTCTCGATGTCGGCAATGAGAACATATTTATGCATGCGGAAACATAAAAGAATGGAAAAAAGGTCTTGTTGAACATTCGGGCCTACCAACAATATGTCATTGAGAGAAAGGCCATTGGTAGTTTTGGACGAACCATCAAAAACGACGCGGAGTTTTGTGGTCAAGCTAGACTGCTTAAACACCGCATGGTGAGGCAGATAGTAAGTATTTGACACTCCTGAATTGATAGAGCAATTATCGATAAGCGTCATGTGGCCAAGATCCTTATATTCATTAAAAAAGTCTGCGTAATCACGCGCGAGCTTAGCATCACGCCTGAATCGGCATTATAAATTCAAAAATCTTGCTTCAGCATTGGTGTAAGATTCCCCCAACTGGAGATGATCAGACTTAAATGGCAGTGAAACCACGAACCTACCCTCATGATTGCGATGAGTAGAACGCACGAAATGCTCCTCAGAAGCTGACTCGTTATCAGGTGTGTTGTCAGGGATAGTTTCTGCTTCCCAAAATTTTTCGAGACTGCAAAATTTGACTGTCGTTCCTAGCTAGGAACGAAACAGCAGGACCCTTGTAGCGGCAGTGTTTGGGCAGATTGCCAGCCAAAATGTAGCCTAACTTTGTTTCCTGAATGATGGGAAAATGAGGGCCGCGTACGTATTTGTTGGCTAAAATTAAATCCAGGTAAAATTTCGCCCCTAAGAGTATGTCGATTTGGGATGATATGTTGAAATTTGGGCCAGCAAGAAAAATGTTGTCTGGAATGTTGAATTGATTTATGTCAAACGATTGTGCTGGCAGACTGTGGGCTAATGCAGATAAGATAGCACATTTTGCCTCGAAGCTAAATCTCTGATAACGAGAAATAATGCGTACAGATGCGAGATTAGTGGCATGACATGCTGTATTATTTATACTCGTAATTGGTATGTTGGATTTAGTCAAATTAAGCCATAATTTCTTTGCAAATGATTTGGTACAAAAATTTATTTGTGAACCTGCGTCCAAAAGAACTCTTGCCTTTTGTCTGTTGCCAGCCTGGTCAATGACAAATACAATTGCTGTTGATAAAAGAATATTATTCGTGGATTGTAATTTAAATGAACAATAATTATGTTATTGGCAGAGATTGAGTTCGGCACATTTTTCATGTGCAACAATGTATGATGTCGTTTTGAACAGATCTTACATGCCTGCTTATTCTTACAATTAGATACAAAATGATCTGATCTAAGACAATTGGTACAACATTTGTGATTTGATACAAATTGTCCTCGCTCAGCGGTGCTTAGTGCACGAAATTTATCACACATGTAAATTGGATGATTAGATTTACAACACAAACATGAATAATTGCTTGACGCTGAGTGATAACTCTTAAATGTAGTACTGCCAGCAGCGTTTCGTGATTTATATTTATCAGATTTATTGTTGTCTTAAACTCGGCTTGTTGAGTTGCTGTCCGGCATCGATAGGCAGTGTATTTTCTAACAGCTGTCTACGTGCGTTTAAAAAATGAGTGAAATCTTGAAAGTTAGGAAGATTATCAGGGTCTATAGACTCCTTCCATAATTTAAAAGTAGTAGGGTCGAGTTTAGTTGATAATAATTGTATAGTAATAAGTTCAAATGAATTCACTGACAGTTGCATTGCCGCCAGTGAATTAACGGAAGACGTTATCGTATTTGTGAATTCTGCCAAACTTTGGACAGAGTCTTTAATTGTCGACTTGACTTGAAGTAAATTTTGAATGTAGTATTTTGCTGGTATGAACTTGTTGTCATACATTGCGGACAGCAAACTCAACGCTATCGAGTAATTTTCATTACAAATAGGTAGTGATTTAATCAAGTCTAACGGTTCATTTTTTAGAGAAGAATGTAAATAATGTAGTTTCTGCACTGGCGTTAGATCGGATCTTGCATGCACCAAGTCCGAAACAATTGAATGAAAATGCTGCCATTCCAAGATATTGCCTGTGAAGCAGGGCAAACTTATTGGTTTTAATTGCATATGGCCCGATAATACGGGAGGTACAGTCTGAACATTAAAGGTATCAATTAATTGTAAAATATTTGCTTTCGTAGAATATAGCATTTCTTCGACCTCAACTCGGTCTTCTTGAGCAGCGTTTATGTCTTTGCAAATAAGTTCGATTTCGGACTGTACCTCGTTGCCAAGCTTTTCAAACTTTCAAGTCTTACTGTTAAAAAGTGTTTTGTATTAGAGTTTATATCAAAGTTACTGACAGCTGATTGTATGCGCACTATTGCGGACTTTAAGCCGCCTCTCTTTCTGACTAACACTTTGAGGCCTTCTTCAGCCATTGTACGCACCTTGAAATGATGTTATTGAGGTGATACCTTGTGGGCGATGTCCTGAAGCGTCGACGCCATGGAGAAGATGGCAAACACACAGCTCGGAGAGATGACTGCTTTGACTGACGTACTGAAGCTAGCAGGCTCTTGCAATGATGTCGTCAGGAGGCTCAAAGGCGACGAGCGAAATGCTGATCGAATCATGCCACGGTCGTGTCAGCGGATATGCTGAGTCGCCCGTGATGGCCAGAAAAATAATAAATGTGAATGATGTATCCGGAAATCCAGGTCCGGAGCGACCAAAAAATGTTAAGTGTGAAGTGTTCGTGATTTACTGTAGGTTGATTCGCCAGGATACAGAAATGATGAAGAGAGAGTGGACTGTAATTAATACATTTATTTAATTGTTCACATTTACACCATAGAAATTGTTAGTTTTCACTTTTGACTAAGAGATTGGCTAATGAGCGCATCGTAAATACAAGTCATATTACATTGAAATTAATTTGATGAAAGGGCCTAAAGGGCCATATATGAAGTGTTGGCCTAAGGCCTACATTAATTGTCGCGACAAGAAGAAAAATGTGACAGTTGTAACGGGCCAAATTTGCGGGTATTTTATTTTATTAAATATGGGGTTTTATTACAATATTTGTGAATTTATTTGTGTCCCATTGTGACAGACCACGTGTTAAAAGAACAGTGTTGTAACGAAGCAGTAGTACGTGACCATAGTTGTGCAATCGGTATAGAGGAATTTACTCAGACTCCGTTTCCAAGAACTTTGCGAGAATGTGGCAGCGCGCCCGTATGCATCACACAACCAGGCGCGTGGACCCACGCGGTAGGGAACCATAAAGATGGCCAAGATGTTTAATTTCTGTTCACCTCCTTTACTAAGGTGACGGATATAAAATTTAAGTCACGCCTATCTTGTGACGTCAGCCAGTGCCTAGCAAATGTCCTAATACGAAGAACGCACCACCAACTGCATGTGTTGAATGGAAATAACCAGCGACGAACAACTACAAGGCATTGGCTTCCACCTAAAACAACGAAATTGAGTTGGCCGCGAAAGAGAGACGCCTCTCCCCAGTTCGCCTAGAGACTCTACCTGCGCAGGTATAGAGCCAAGTGGGCTCTTTTCAAAAATGTTATAATTTCAAGTAAAAAGTGATTTATTAACAGTAATGTGACAGTGGAGTGAGTACTCGAATTGAAAATACCAGAATCTATTTCAGACACACAACTAAATACCAAAAAATGAAATATAGCGCTCGAGCGATCGCCACGTGCCGGCCGGGTTGGGTATATTTTAAAAAATGTTAAGGGTTTTGTAATTTTCTGTGTGTCTGTGTGTGTGCCAAATTGCAGACTGGGCAGTCTAAATGGTTTAAATTAAGGTAAGCCAGTAGAATAAGTATATATATGTGTAACGGATAACTAAGAGAAGAAATTATTACAGTGTTATGTAATCTGTGCAAGCATGGACAAAATTTGAATTTAATTTGTTAAAGATTTAAAAAATTAAAAGATCGTAATTTCTCTTCATTTAAAAAATGAGTCGAGTCACTTATTTCACTAACCTATAAAACACGTTTGCATCCGACGTTCGTGCAACCTAATCCTGGACCCAGATAAAAGAATTTTTTTGCAGGTAAGTGGAAGAAAATTTATGTATTTATATATATTTTAAAAAGATAATTAACCTCACAATGGCGCCCGAACAGGGACGATTTTATAAATTAAAAAATTGTTAAAATAAAATCCACACCTACAAAGATGCAAGCGTGATTTAGAGGTTAAGTGGGAATGAGTCCTAATTACATATAAATGATGTTAAGATGTAGTTAAGCGATACTTAGATTATACTATACTGAATAATACAGAAAATATTTAAAATTGAAATTTTATGTAGAGCAAAATTTCATAAATAAGGTAACAATGGAAGACGGAGATAAAGTTAGTATGAGTGATGTAACTGTCACGGGGGAGGGAGAAATTAATTCAGACCCTAATGTGGTCAAAGAAAGCGTTTTAAATGAATCAGATAATATAAATGATTCAGGAATGGAGACAACTCCAAGCCTGATAGATGAGAATAATTTAACGCAATCGGTAATAATGAGTGGGGCAAAAGCAGAGTCTACTCCGGTAATAAATAAAGAAAAAGAGATGTCAATGAGTGACTTATTTAACCTCTTAAGTAAACGTTTTGATGCAACTGACAAAAAATTTGAGTCGTTTTAATTCTAATGACGAAAAATTTGACAAAATAGACAGTCGTTTTGACGTTCAAAATAGCAATTTTAATAAAAAATTTGAAGAACAGAATATTCAGTTGCAGCAGAGTATTAGTGTAAAATTTGATGAATTAATAAATGATGTACAAGAAAAGAATAAATGTTTAGAAAATACCAATGAAATAATACGAAATAATTTGAATAAAGTAGAACAGAGTAAGAGTAATACAAATAAAAATTGTAATGACATGTGTAAAAATGTGGTATTAGATGAAGAGTTAACAAATGAAAATAATATTGAGAATAGTAATATAATTGAAAAGGTAGTATCTGAGAGTGATGCGTTGAAAATAAATAAGGAGAGTACTGATGAGTTTGTGGAAGGTAATAATGAAATGTTAATGTGTGTTTATGAGTTAGAGAGAGAGTGGAAAGATAATATAGTGGTAGAATGGGGGCACAGGGTAAATTTTCCCCTTATTATTTATGACGAACCAGAGGGTTCACAAGTGTTGTTTTTGAAGGGCAAGAGAATCCGTGTTAATAGATGATTTTTGTTTCCCAGTTTTGTATAAGTTTATACCCTCTGCGTGGAATGATTTTATAAGTATGAGATGGTGTTATGATGAGAGAGTGTTAGATAAAGAGTTGTGTGTTGAGAGAGAGATAGAATTGTATGCATTAAAGAGAGATTATAGTGAATGGAAAGAAATGTTAGAAGTGTATTTAAATAAGAATGATTTAATTTATAATAAAGAAGTAACTGACCCGATATTGGAAATATTTACTAATGGAGACTTAACAGAAATACTTAATGTTGACTTGTTTCATGATTATTGTGATATAACGAATAAATTGAAATTGTTTGGTTATGACACACAAGACAATAGTATGTGTGCCAATAAAATCGAAAAGTGTTATTTGAAACAGAGATTAATTTTTGACGATGGAGGCTAGACTATAAAACAATTAATGGACAATTATAAATATTTTTGTTTTATGGTTTTTGACCTCGCAACCTTGGACATTGAAGTGTGATATAACTGAATAAATAAGGATGAAGATTTGTAAATAAATGTTTAGTAAATTTATTTGTGTGTATATGTAGTAATGATGGTTGTGATAATAACAATAATAATATTTTGCAATTTAAATAAATAACCGAATTAATTTTGAAAACAGTAATTGGCGAATTGTAATTGTTTTGATAGCCATGGAATTTGTATTTTCAATAATTAATTTAATTAAAATAATTTGAGAGGTTTTAAATATTTTGATTGATTTGAATGTTATATAATTGAAATTTTCTAATGGAACTAAATTATTTTACGAGATGTGAATTTGGTAATTAATTGTTAAATTGTTTGATTTGAACTAACATTTGTGTTAAATGTTTCTGAGGTTACGTGAAAGTATTGGTGTATGGTGTATATATTTTGTGTATGTCAGTTTAAATGGACTGTAAGTATAAAAATTTATAATACCAGTCAGCTATAATAAAAATGCCTACAGAGATAACTCAGATGAAAAGATTTTAATTCAATAATGAAATGATTTGAAATAATTGGGTTAAATAAAAATGATAATCAAAAAATAATAATAACTGAGATATGATGAAAAATAAATATTAATAATGAATTTGAAAATTTTAAGTAATCTAATTGGAGAAAGTTATGAAGGAGTTAAATGATTAATGATTGATGAAAATGTCACATTAGAATGTTGTATATAAAAATTTTATTGTTTAGTTATTAAGGCGCTATTGCTGGGGTGGCCTGTGCCCCAGTAGATAGTGGAATGGGTTGGGGGTACCAGTGAATGTTACCTCCATCGGAGGCCAACATGGCGAAAATGTGCGGCACACCTTTTTTGTACAATTGTACCATGATAGACTCTTGTGCCGTACATAGTGATGATGATTTAGAATAGGCATTGAAATGAAGTTTGATTTCCCCGACTTTTCGGGCGATTACTGCCTTACCAGCACTAATCGTGGTTTTGGCTAGCGGTCAGCTATGGCCATATCAAGTCCCTTGACCATAGCTGACTTGAAATTGGTTAAGAGTAGAAATTAATAGGGGGGTGAAACTAGGGGAAATCCCGGCACTATGGAACAGCGGCTGCCACTCTGTCCACGTGGGGACAGCATAGCCAGGTGGTAGACCCGTTTTAAGGGCGTTTCAATATAAAACAAGGATATGTCGATATCCACAATTTTTAAAATGTCAAGCCGAAGCAAAGACACGGATGTCCAATTCCTCCAACTATGCAGTCTTTGTGAAAGCAAATGGGCGCTACAGCCCTACATAAATTACAATAGTGTGTGTGGATGGGAGGTTGTTCAGATGAACAACGAAATTAAATTTCATAACATAAAAGATGATAACGCACTTTTGCTCTAATAAAATGCTTGTATTATGCTTTAATAAATAGGTGTTCATACGTTCAGTATACTGTGTTTATTCTGTTTTTATAAATGTATTATTTTATTGTGTTAGATGTAAGAATTGATAAAAAGTATGTTTTGTATAATTTGTGATTTTGAAATGAGTATAACCAAGTAAATAACTAAACCGAACGGCAGGCGGTTTACATAATTGTACCAGAGTCAGAAAGAGGGGAAACAATGATGGGTAATATGGTAGATGTAAGGATTGATAAAAAGATGTATTTCATGTAATTGTGTAATTTTGAACTGTGTTTGCAGTAAGGTTGTTCACATGTCTAGGAAGGTCAGCTGATCAGTAATAGAATGTCACTGTTAAATTGTTTATGGATGTTCAAGGTAATTGACGTTAAATATAATGTTTTAATGAGTTAAAGATGCTATTTTAAATAATGAGAAAAGTAATTTAATAGAGTTAAGATGTTAAACGATTTGTAAAATAATAAGAGACAGATCGTGGGTGATTAATATTTTATTGGGACCTATAGATCAGTCCAAGTTAAAGTTAAAGTGGTACTAGAGATGAAAATATTGTTTTGAATTAATGTAATGTTGTTGTGAGATAATGAAGTAGATTTTGAGAAGTATTGATGTTGACGCAGTAGTTATGGGGAATATTGATTATGTAGTTATGTAGAGTTATGTAGTTATGTAGCAGTAGTTATGTAGAGTTTTGATTGATGTATTGATGTTTATAATTGATGAGGTTATTTTGTTGTAGTTGAAGTGAGGTAATAAGATTGAGATTTGGGGATGGTAATTTTGTAATAGGGGATAGTGTAATGTAGGAGTCCGCAACAAAAAGGTTGGGACGGGAAGGGACCGTTTGTCGCCGGAAAGGGTTACCTTAGGTAGAATCCAGGAACCAACATAAGGGAATGAGCTTTTTGGGGTGGGGAAACACACTTATCCTAAGTACAAAGGGTCAGAGATTAATTTTTTTCTATCAAGAGAATGATGTAGATTGAGTTGAATGGTAAGTTGGGTGTAGAGGTTGTTTGATAGATATTTTGATAGAGATGGGTGTCATATTAGTCAAAGTTGTTAGTGGTGTTAGAGTCAGAGTGAGAAAGATGATATATATGTAAATGCCAATTGGCAAGTCAAGTTATTATAAGAAGTTAAATCACCCAAAGTAAAGGAAATTGAGAATAGTAAAGAAAAGAGATTTATAATAAAAATATAAAATTTTTTAATTGCAACCAGTGACAAATTTTGATAGAGTTTGAAAATAATGTAAAGCCATAAAGTGTTTATTTGAATAATTTAAATATTAATTTGATTGTTAATTATAATAATATTTTGTTATTTTAAATGTTTTATTTTATTGTGTTTTTGTGTGTAAAGATAGAATTTTACAGATGTACAATGTATTTTCAGATGTAACTTGTGTATACTTTATGTAGGTCAAGGTTCTTGACTTGACCCAGTTTTGATCAGCTGATAGGTGAGGTCATATACTAGAGACATTTAGCAAGGAAGTAAAGCCAATTTTGCTTTTAATTGATTGGAACAAATTTTAAATAATTTCAATATGGAAAGAAAATAATTTAATAAATTTAAATTATTTGAATTAAAAATTTTTTTTTTGAAAAAAAAAATTTTGATTTCCCGCCTTCCATCTAATTGATGTTTGTAAACTTTGATTATTTTATTGTTTGTGTACTAATCGTGTTTATTATTCTTGAATTATTTTATTTGAATTGTATTGTTAGGGCATATGTGTAATCACATGTTAGGTTAAGGATGTTCCTATTTTTAAGAAATGTTCAATTGATTTATTTTTTAATAACAAAAAACTAATGAAGAGAATTATTCAGTATAGATGCAAAATTTGTGTGTTGATTTTCAAGGAAAACAGCTAATGAATTTTAACTTAAATAAATTTTCGAAGAATATTTTAATTTTACAGTATGTAGTATAAGTGTGTGTGTGAGCCCAGTATCTGCTAAAGGCAGCCCAGTTTGCATATAAGGGAAACATATCGGTTGAGGATCTGGCCTGATCTAAGCCAGGGATTTAGGATTTTTGGGGTAGCATTATAGAAGGTGAGGTGCGCTGTGGTGTGTATCTGTTCGATTTTTCGGTGTTGGGATCTCGCACAGAGAAGTCCAGTGATCTCGTTCAGATGCGTCCATAGTCGCCGAGCCAGGGGAGTCGTTTACCCATGAAGTGTAAGACCAAAAGGGGGTTGTTGGCACCAGTTCCTCACCGGTCCTCTTAGGGGTTTTAGCAATGAGATTTCTTCTGTTTTGACAGAAGACCTCTCATTGGGGGGGTATTGTAACGGGCCAAATTTGCGGGTATTTTATTTTATTAAATATGGGGTTTTATTAAAATATTTGTGAATTTATTTCCCATTGTGACAGACCACGTGTTAAAAGAACAGTGTTGTAACGAAGCAGTAGTACGTGACCACAGTTGTGCAATCGGTATAGAGGAATTTACTCAGACTCTGTTTCCAAGAACTTTGCGAGAATGTGGCAGCGCGCCCGTATGCGTCACACAACCAGGCGCGCGGACCCACGCGGTAGGGAACCGTAAAGACGGCCAAGATGTTTAATTTCTGTTCGCCTCCTTTACTAAGGTGACGGATATAAAATTTAAGTCACGCCTATCTTGTGACGTCAGCCAGTGCCTAGCAAATGTCCTAATACGAAGACCGCACCACCAACTGCATGTGTTGAATGGAAATAACCAGCGACGAACAACTACAAGGCATTGGCTTCCACCTAAAACAACGAAATTGAGTTAGCCACGAAAGAGAGACGCCTCTCCCCAGTTCGCCTAGAGACTCTACCTGCGCAGGTATAGAACCAAGTGGGCTCTTTTCAAAAATGTTATAATTTCAAGTAAAAAGTGATTTATTAACAGTAATGTGACAGTGGAGTGAGTACTCGAATTGAAAATATCAGAATCTATTTCGGACACACAACTAAATACCAAAAAATGAAATATAGCGCTCGAGCGATCGCCACGTGCCGGCCGGGATGGGTATATTTTAAAAAATGTTAAGGGTTTTGTAATTATCTGTGTGTCTGTGTGTGTGTAAATTGCAGACTGGGCAGTCTAAATGGTTTAAATTAAGGTAAGCCAGTAGAATAAGTATATATATGTGTAACGGATAACTAAGAGAAGAAATGATTACAATGTTATGTAATCTGTGCAAGCATGGACAAAATTTGGATTTAATTTGTTAAAGATTTAAAAAATTAGAAGATCGTAATTTCTCTTCATTTAAAAAATGAGTCGAGTCACTTATTTCACTAACCTATAAAACACGTTTGCATTCAACGTTCGTGCGACCTAATCCTGGACCCAGATAAAAGAATTTTTTTGCAGGTAAGTGGAAGAAAATTTATGTATTTATATATATTTTAAAAAGATAATTAACCTCACACACTATAGCTGCGGCCGCGAGCCGACTGCCGCTAGCGTGCGTCTGTGACGAATTGTGTGGAAGCACGGACATGAATTGAGCAGATTAAAGTGCAAATTAAAAGCGCAGATTAGCCAACCTATAATGTAAAAATTACCGCGCTACTGTACAGTTGGTAAGCAAAAGATCTAACAATAAGGTTTTAAAATTGTCAGATAAAAGGGGCCACAGTCCCTCTCATAAAAAATTCCTACTTATATCAATGTCACCTGGAGTCACAAGTCATTTCCAGTTTATCTAGTCATACAAACTACAAAGATGACAAAGACAATTCCTTCTGCTGGTTAGGTTATGGTGACTGTTTTTTTTGGAGTAATCTTCATTGACTACTTGTCGGCCAAGAGTCCTGCGACAAAACGTCACTCTTTTGATAAAGCAGTTAGCGGATTACGAATTAGTTTCGAAGACACGGCAACTCACTTAGATTTTTTTAAATATTTTTTCCCCTTAGAATTTATTTCTGTCATTTGCACAGAAATAAATAATTATTACAAATTTGTTACCGCGAAATTGACAACATTACCATCCCGATTGTCCCGATGGAAAGATATAGAGCCTGCAGAATTTTATTGCTTCTTGGCGTGTTCACTGCAGATGCCAGGAGTAAAAAAATTAGAAATAGACGAATATTGGGCAAAGGATTTGCTATTAGTGACGCCGATATTTCCCCAAATTATGTCTAGGGACCGATTCAAACTAATTCTGCGACTTTTACATTTTTGTGACAATTCTACCCCTACTCAAGATAGCCTTGTAAAAATACGGCTTATTGTCGAACAGGGAAGAAAAAAATTTAGAGAGGCTTTAAATCCATTTGAAAATTTAGTAATTGAAGAAAGTTTGTTGCTATTCAAAGGTTGTCTTCAATTCAAACAGTATATACCCAAAAAACGTAGCTATTTCGGTATTAAAATTTTTGTTCTTTGTGACGTAGAAAGCAATTATATTATTGACTACATTATCTACGCTGGTGCCAGAACAGAAATTATGTCTGGAAACGCTGGTAGAAACTGACAAAAAAGAACATACAACGGGCCAAAAAATAATTAAACCCGCGTGTGTGGTAGACTATAATAAATCAATTGGTGCTGTGGACATGACAGACATGATGCTAAGTTCGGTACAGTGCATACGTAAAACTATAAAGTGGTATAAAAATTTTTTTTTTCATGTGACAGATTTGTGTGTGCTCAACGCAAAAACAATGTTTGAAATACACAAAAAACAAAAATCGCCCCTTGCTAAATTTCATTTAGAACTTATCTGCCAGTTGCTAGATAAATTTCACGTGGAATTAGAAAAAAATACGGGTGGACGAAGAACAAGAGAAGAGGAGTTTCCATTTTGACTGGAACACAAAGATGGTCATTACCCAGCGTTTCTTCCGGGAACAGAAAAAAAAGAAATACCTCAAAGACGATGCGTGGTCTGTGCATCTCATTCTCAACGAAAAATGACCCGAATTAGATGCAAAAAGTGTGATGTTGCACTTTGCATGGTGCCATGTTTTGAAAAATACCATACGTTGAAAAATTATTAGATATAAAAATTAAAAAAATTTGTTTTAACAATTTAATGTAGTAATTGTAGCTTTTATGATAAATAAAAAAATTAAAAAAATAATAAAAAAATATAAAATTAAATTAAATTAAAAAAAAGTTTTTTAACTCAGCCAGCGGCAGTCCAAAGCCTGCGTCAAAAATGAGGATGGAAAACTTTTAAATAAAGCAAAATAATCATTAAAATATGTAAAGTTTGAGTTAGTGTAAGCAGCAGGATGAGCGCTGTAATTGCTTAGCCTACAAGCACCCCGCTGCTGCGACAGCTGTCAGCCGTTCCGTTACCACGGTCGCTCACCACTCCCCGCTGCGAAAAGGTTAAAACATAAAACGTTGCAGGTAACCTACCCCTTTCTCTTACCGATCTTCACCAAAATCAAAAGACCTTGAGTTCTCTATAATTCAGGGATGTATGCAAAACATTATTTGATTCTGTTTGAATTTACGGCAGTTATCGTTCGTCATAGAAAAAAATTACCCTTGTTAAAACATAAAATGTTGCTGGTAAACTACCCCTTTCCCTCAACCGATCTTCACCAAAATGAACAGATCTTGAGTACTTAACAATTCAGGAACGCATGCAAAAAAATATTTGATTCTGTTTGAATGTGCGGCAGGTATCATTCGTCATAAGAAAAATTACCCCCCCCATAAAGTGTTGCTGGTAAACTACCCCTTTCCCTTAACCGATCTTCACCAAAATGAACAGATCTTTGAGTACTCTACAATTCAGGGCTGTATGCAAAAAATTATTCAATTCTGTTTGAATTTGCGGCTCTTATCGTTTGCCATAGAACAAAAATCTAAGACAGACAGACACACACACACAGACACTTTTCGAAAAATGACTTTTTTTCATGTTTTGAGGGTAGTACAATGAGAATCTGCAATTATCTCGAACACGATTTTTTTTGCCATCACCATACTTCCATTTCCTTATGGAACATGGAAGTAAAACAAGCATAAATGGTATCAAATTAAAGTGAATTTTGTAGCAAGTAAGAGTATGACAACCCTTTCTGCCATGTGAAGAACGGGTTTTAAGCTAGTATAGGACTAAAAAACTCAAATGTTGTATTGAATATTGAATTAAACTTATGTGCCCAACAGAAATGCTTTAATAATTATTTTTTTTACAGGAAGTATTGAGAGATAAGTCCTTGCCACTATCAACCGACTGCGGAGAGTGGCCATCTAAAATCACCAGTAATGTCCAAAAGTTGCTTGTTGAGCGAGGTCCAATACAAGTAAAAGACATAGACTTTCCCCTTGGCTCTAAAGTTAGGAAATTTTCTCCAACTCATTATATAAGAAAACTTTGTAATGGGGAAAAGGTTTAAAGAATGTGGCTGATGTATTCCATATAAAAAAACTCTGTATTTTGTTTTGTCTGCAAACTTTTTGGAAATCTAGATTCATCTCTTGCTGGAGATCAGGGGGTATTCAGCCTGGCAGAATTTGTCAGAGATTTTGAGTAGCCACGAGAAATCTCCAAACCACGTGTAACTCTACAAAATAATCGAAATACGCAAATAATAAATATACTGCCAGGAACTTACCTGCGATCGTTTTCACTTACCTGCTGTATAAATTTTGATCAGAAGCCCAGAGTCGCCACAATATTTTTATAGGATATAATATCGAAACCTTAACACTCCACCTTAATAAAACAGGACACTTTTGCAATCTGACTACCCCCCACTAAGAATTCAGAAGATATCCGGGAACGTTTAGACGAATCTTGCCGCACAGAAATGAGAAAGTGGTAATGACGAAATAACTTAAACTAACACATTGTTTTGCAGTGACTAAATAATTTTAATTACTTAAAAACCGTTTTCATTACTATAACAAGAACACAAAAACAAGTTTTGAAATATATATTTTGGTATCATAGTTAAATATTCTTAATTATAAGACAGCCCATTCTGCTCACACACGCTTTCACACAATTTAATACTTTACCCCTTGTTTATTATACTTCACAAACTCCTTTATTGTTTTACAACTGTTCACTAACGCGTTGCCGGCCGAACACGTGTTTTGTCCCGATTCAATTCTAATGTCCGTAATTTACCGATGCCTGTTCATAACTCCACTGCACCAATTACTAAATGTAATACATCTATTAATTCCTTGGGACCCGGTCGGTATTAAAACGTTAGTATATGTTAATATTCACATTTTATGGAATTCGACCGACCGGGCCCATATAACACTATAGGCGTCTGTAAACGAACTGGGGAGAGCGGCTATCTGTTCACGGCCAACTCAATTTCGTCTTTCTGGGTGGAAACCAAAGCCTCATGGTTCTTCGTCGCTTGTATGTCCTATTCAAACCATGCAGTTGTTTGTGTGCTGTTCGTATAAGATGTTTGTGCAGCACTGGCCGACGTCACGAGATAGGTGGGACTTAAACTTTACATCCGGCAGCATGGTAAACTAAGTGAACAGAAATTTTGTCTCTTAGCCATCTTGGCGTTTCACACCAGCGTCAGTCCGCGCGCATGGTTGTGTGACGCGCTCAGACGTACTTCCACACACTCGCAAAGTTCTTGGAAATGACGACTTGGTACATTCTTCTGTACTGATTGCACAACTGTTGAAACGTATTGTGCCTTTGTTAGAACACTGTTACTACAATACGACATGTGGCCTGGTCACAGTTGGAAATAAAATTTACAAACATTTTCTATAAACCCCAAAATTTTTTAATAAAATAAGATCCCCTGTATTTGTCACGTTACAATACCCCCCAATGAGAGATCTTCTGCCGAAACAGAAGAAATCTCATTTACCCCTAAGAGGACCGGTGAGGAACTGGTGCCAACAACCCCCTTTTGCTCTTATACTTCATGGGTAAACAACCCCCCTGGTTCGGCGACTATGGACGCATCTGAATGAGATCACTGGACTTCTCTGTGCGAGATCCCAACACCGAAAACTCGAACAGATACGCACCACAGCGCACCTTACCTTCTAACATGCAAACCCAAAATCCAAATCCCTGGCTTATATCATGCCAGATCCTCAACTGATATGTTCCCCCTTACATGCAAACTGGGCTGCCTTTAGCAGTTACTGGGTTCATATACACACTTATACTACATCATATAAACATTGAAACATCTTTAGTTTTAAAATTTTGTTTAAGTCAAAATCAATAGGTATTTTCTTTAAATCAGAACACAAATCCTTTACCTACATTGACTAATTCTCTTCATTAGTTTTTTGTTATTGGCAAATAAACAAATTAAACATTTCTTAACATAGGAACCTCCTTAACCTAACATGTGATTATACATATGCCCTAAACAATACAATTCAATAAAAACACTAATAATACACAAACAATAACATCATCAAAGTTCAAAAATATCAATTAGATGGCAGGCGCAAAATCAAGAAATATTATTTTTTTTTCAAAAAAAAATTTTTAATTCAAAATTTATATTTATTAAAATATATCCTTTTTTCAATATTGAAATTATTTAAAATTATTCAAATTAATTAAAAGCAAAATTGGCTTTACTTCCTTGCTAAACGTGTCTAGCATAGGACCTCACCTATCAGCTGATCAAAACTGGGTCAAGTCAAGAACCTTTACCTACATAAGGTATACACAAGTTACATCTGAAAATACATTGAACATCTGTAAAATTCTGTCTTTCAACACAAAACATAATAAAATAAAACATTTAAACGAACACAATATTATTATAATTAACAATCAAATTGATATTTAAATTACTCAAAATATAAACATTTTACAACTTTACATTTCCAAATTCTATCAAAAATTGTCACTGGTTTCAATCAAAACTTTACATTCTTATTATAAATCTCTTTATTTAATCCTCTCCTTCGCCATTAATTTGGGTGATTTAATTATTTATATCAACTTGATCTGCCACTTGGCATTTATACATATATAATCTTTCTCACTTTTTGACTCTAATATTCATCAACAACTTTAACTAATAGGACACCCATCTCTATCAAAACAGCTATCAAACTCTCTCTAAACCCAACTTACTATTAAACTCAATTCGCCACATTCTCTTGATATATAAAAAAAATATTCTCTAACCCTTTGTACTTAGGATAAGTGTTTCCCCCCCCAAAAAGCTCATTCCCTTATGTTGGTTCCTGGATTCTACCTAAGGTAACCCTTTCCGGCGCCAAATGGTCCCTTCCCGTCCCAACCCTTTTGTTGCGGACTCCACCATTACACTATCCCCTCTTACAAAATTTCCATCCCCAAATCCCATTCTTATTACCTCACTTCAACTACAAAATAACATCATAATTTTTAAACATCAATATATCAATCAATACTCTACCTATATTCCCCATATCTACTGTGTCAACATCAATACTTCTCAAATTCTATTACATTAACTCACAACAACATTACATTACTTCAAAACAATATTTTCATCTCTATTAACACTTTAACTTTAACTTGGACTGATCTATATGTCCCACAAAATATTCATCACCCAAAATCTATCTTTTATTATCTCTGACAATTCATTTAAAAATCTTACTACATTAAATTACTTTTCTCATCATTTGAAATAGCATCTTTAACACATTAAAACATTATATTTAACACACTTCTAACATCGCTTTCCACTCATTATAATCTCTCTTTAATTCATACAATTCTGTCTCTTTATCTACACACAATTCTCTATCTAACTCTCTTTCATCATAACACCATCTCATACCTTCAGTATTACTCCAGACAGAGGGTACAAACTTATACAACAAAAATAAACAACTCAAATCTTCTACTAACACGGGACTCTTGCCCTTCAAAAACAACACTTCTGAACACATTGAATCATCATAAATAAGGGGAAAATTTACCCTCTGCCCCCATTCTACCACTATATTATCTTTCCACTCTCTCTCTAACTCATAAACACACATTAACATTCCATTATCACATTCCACAACTTCATCAGTACTCTCACTATTTATTTTCAACTTATCACTCTCTGATACTACCTTTTTAATTACATTACTATTCTCAATATTATCTTTATCATTTTTGACATCATCATCATCATTGGTTAACTCTTTATCTAGTACCACATTTTTATACATATCATTATAATTTTCGTTTGTATTACTCTTGTTTGGATTCATCACACCCACTCCCATTCTCTCTATACTCTGTTCTAATTTATTCAAACTAGTTTGTATTATTTCATTATTATTTTCACAACGTCTATTAATCTCTTTAATATCATTTTTTAATTCCTCAAATTTGTTATTCTGAATATTGAATTTAGCGTCAGAATCACTTTTCTGTTCATTGAATTTTGTATTGAAATCGCTATTGTTCATATCAAATCTCTTGTTAATTAGATCAAATAAGTCATTTAATGACAACTCTTTTTCTCTTGTTTTAATTGTTACGGGAGTGGAAATCGCTCCCGGCGTACTAATTACAGCTTCTTCTACATTATGGTCATCTATTGACAGTGACTCTGTTTGAATATCGGAGTCGGTATTTATTTGACTCTCAGTCTGACTGTCAAATAAACTGACTTCATTATTATCTGCCATTTCTTATTTTATACTTGATACTTAGAATACTTTAATTAATTTGATTTTTTGTAATACACTTTCTATTTCATGTCAATTTTGCGTAAATGACGCACTTTCATTTCTTTACTCTAACCTTAAAACACACGTACGTAATTATATACGATAAATATTTTTACAAATACGTCATTACCACATCCTATTTTCTGTGCTTTAAAATAGGTCTACCTCGTATAAATAAAATTAAACCAGGATCCTGGCAGCGCGAGCCAAATGTAACTCTACAAAATAATCGAAATACGCAAATAATAAATATACTGCCAGGAACTTACCTGCGATCGTTTTCATTTACCTGCTGTATAAATTTTGATCAGAAGCCCAGAGTCGCCACGATATTTTTATAGGATATAATATCGAAACCTTAACACTCCACCTTAATAAAACGGGACACTTTCGCAATCTGACTACCCCCCACTAAGAATTCAGAAGATATCCGGGAACGTTTAGACGAATCTTGCCGCACAGAAATGAGAAAGTGGTAATGATGAAATAACTTAAACTAACACATTGTTTTGCAATGACTAAATAATTTTAATTACTTAAAAACCGTTTTCATTATATAACTATAACTTGTTATAGTAACAAGAACACAAAAACAAGTTTTGAAATATATATTTTGGTATCATAGTTAAATATTCTTAATTATAAGACAGCCCATTCTGCTCACACATGCTTTCACACAATTTAATACTTTACCCCTTGTTTATTATATTTCACAAACTCCTTTATTGTTTTACAACTGTTCACTAACGCGTTGGTGGCCGAACACGTGTTTTGTCCCGATTCAATTCTAATGTCCGTAATTTACCGATGCCTGTTCATAACTCCACTGCACCAATTACTAAATGTAATACGTCTATTAATTCCTTGGGACCCGGTCGGTATTAAAACGTTAGTATATGTTATTATTCACATTTTATGGAATTCGACCGACCGGGCCCATATAACACTATAGGCGTCTGTAAACGAACTGGGGAGAGCGGCTATCTGTTCACGGCCAACTCAATTTCGTCTTTCTGGGTGGAAACCAAAGCCTCATGGTTCTTCGTCGCTTGTATGTCCTATTCAAACCATGCAGTTGTTTGTGTGCTGTTCGTATAAGATGTTTGTGCAGCACTGGCCGACATCACGAGATAGGTGGGACTTAGGCTTTACATCCGGCAGCATGGTAAACTAAGTGAACAGAAATTTTGTCTCTTAGCCATCTTGGCGTTTCACACCGGCGTCAGTCCGCACGCATGGTTGTGTGACGCGCTCAGACGTACTTCCACACACTCGCAAAGTTCTTGGAAATGACGACTTGGTACATTCTTCTGTACTGATTGCACAACTGTTGAAACGTATTGTGCCTTTGTTAGAACACTGTTACTACAATACGACATGTGGCCTGGTCACAGTTGGAAATAAAATTTACAAACATTTTCTATAAACCCCAAAATTTTTTAATAAAATAAGATCCCCTGTATTTGTCACGTTACACACGTAAAGTACTGTCAATCCTGGCGAGAACTGTGCTTACGTTTACGTTTAGATAAAACTATTGACAAGGAAAATGAAAGATCAATACAAGCAGAAACAGAACACTGGGATCAAGTACTCAAACGCTTGTTGTGCATTGTTCAATTTCTTGGCACCCAAGGGTTGGCATTTAGAGGAACGAATGATACTCTTTTCAAGAGTAATAATGGTAATTTTCTCAAACTAATCGAGTACATTGCCAAATTTGATGTAGTTATGGCTGAGCATGTTAGAAGAGTATCATCTGAAGAAACACAAGTACATTATTTAAGTAAAAGAGTACAAAATGAATTCATCAGTCTCCTTTCCTCTAAAATTCAGGACCATGTTTTAAGTGAACTAAGTAAAGCAACATACTACTCTATCATACTGGACTGTACACCAGATGTCAGCCACACTGAGCAGATGACGATGGTTGTAAGATTTGTTCAGGTAAATGAGAATGCAGAAGCGTCCATAAAAGAACATTTTTTAGGATTTGTGCCCATTAAAGACTCTACAGGTGAAGGACTCACAGAGTGTTTGTTAAATGAGTTGTCAAGACTCAACATCCCATTGAAGAACATGAGAGGCCAAGGTTACGATAATGGCTCCAACATGAAAGGTAAGCATGTTGGAGTTCAGAGGAGGTTACTTGACTTAAATTCATGGGCATTTTATGTGCCTTGTGGAAGCCATTCACTCAATTTAGTGGTTAACAATGCAGCGCTGTCGTGCCCGATTGCAGTAGACTTTTTTAGCATTATGCAAGAAGTGTTTAACTTCTTTTCTGCTTCCACATATAGATGGAGTATATTAACAAAAAACGTATCAGCTTTGACGGTAAAACCTCTGAGTAATACTCGCTGGGAGAGTAGGCTTGACGCTTTGTTGCCCCTCAGATATCACATTAACGAAGTGTACGATGCTGTGTATGAAGCCTCGCAAGACCAAAAGCTTGACATCTTTGGCAGAAGTACAGCTTTGTGAATTGCCAAAAAACTGCAGAGTTTTAAGTTTCTTTGCTGTGTTGTTACTTGGCATGAGGTACTGTTCAAAATAACTATGGTGAGTAAAGTTTTACAAAAAGTCACATCTGACTTACAAAGTTCAATGAGTCTTATCAAAACTGTTCAAAGTTTTCTTGAAAACATGAGATCTGATGATGGGTTCAATAGTGTAATCACAGATGCTAAGGAGCTCGCAGAAAAAAACTGGAGTCATTGCTGACTTTGAAAAAGAAGTCCAAGTTCGCCCAAGAAAGGTAAAAAGGCAGTTCTCTTATGAAAGTGACGATCAACCTATAGTGAGCTTGGACAGCAAAAAATCGTTTAAAGTGAACTTTTTTAATGTTATACTTGACACAACAATAACATCTCTAAAAGAAAGGTTTGAGCTCATGGAAAACCATAGCAAGGTTTTTGAATTTCTATATAACATTAATTCTCTCAGGACGTGGAAACAAGAGAAGTTGAAGACAGCATGTACAAATCTTCAAACTACACTAAGTGATGGAGAGGATCAAGATGTTGATGGAAAAGACCTCTTCAACGAGCTTCAGATACTCGCACCCATGTTGCCCTCTGGAAGCTCTCCAACGGAAGCCTCAAGTTTCATAACGAAAAATTGCTTCGTTGATACATTTCCCAATGTTTTCGTAAGTGTAAGAATACTTCTGACTCTTCCAGTATCTGTTGCCAGTGGTGAAAGAAGTTTTTCCAAATTGAAAACAATCAAAACTTATTTAAGATCTACCATTAGTCAAGAATGTTTAAGTGGACTGGCTTTGATGGCCATTGAAAACGAAATTCTTGAAGACATTGATACAGATTTAATCATCAAAAATTTTGCTAAAATGAAAGCCAGGAAAATTTCTTTGTAGTTTAATTTCATTGTTTTAGTCTAAATTGCTAAAAAGTGTAATAGGCCTATAGGAAATTACTCTCCAGCTGTAGTATAGCTTGTAGTTTTGGAAAAAAATTATGTAACGATTGACTTTCTTATTTTAAATAAACCTGTGTTAAGGATTTTTCCAGAATTTAATAACATGTAGTTTTACAGTAATTAAATAAGATTTAAAACAGTTTTATAACAAAGTACACTGTTTGTCAAGTTAGACCTGTTCATTTAATAAAGAATGTCAGGTACAAAGCTGTGTTTGTATTTAATGACAATCCTATCCTCCACCATCCTAAAAACATCAAACAATAACAATTATTATTCCTGCATTTTTTACACATTATATTGAAGACGGAGAGGGGGGTGCCAAAAATTTACTCGCTTACACTTAAACAATGCCTTGGACCGGCCCTGCATTTAGTGAAAAAGAATGTTTTACCAAAACAATGCAACATCTTACACATCAGTTGGTGTGATGGCTAAAACCAAAGAAGTGAAGTCCGAATTGCTTCCTCACCCACCATACTCACCCAATTTAGTCCAGAGTAACTTCTACATCTTTCCTAACTTAAAAAAATTACTCAGTGGGAAAGACTTACTGATGACAATCAAGTCCGCAATCTGTAAACAGCTACTTTGAGAAATGACATATGGGCTTATCAGTCTGGCAAAACCACTTTACAATGTCCTTGGAAAATGTATATAGAGCTAAATGGAGGTTATGTTGAGAAATAAATAAAAAATAATCCAAAAAAGTGTTGTCTCATTTAGGCCCGGGTCTTTTCACCCTACCCTCATATAATCAAAATAAGGAAGGAGAACTGGGAAAATTATGAAAGGCATAAACACGGTCAACAACAGGAAATAATACAAATAAGAGATCAAATATGTGAAAAATTATTCTTTCCCAACTTCCAATTAGGGAAAATGAAATGTAGGTAGTCAATGATTAATAAATATACCTATAAAACTTGTAGTATACATACAACTTTTAATAAATCATATATTGTTTAGTATGTAGTAATGTACAGAAATATTCATCTAGATTTCTATCTATCCTTATACCTGTGCAACTTTTTGTTGGTTTTATACACACTTATGTAATAATATCTAATACCTAATAATAAGAAATATTACAATACTAGGGATGCATAAAATTTATGTAACACCAGCTGAAACTGTGAATCCATAACTACTGAATGCAGGCTGAAAGTTATCAGTTAAAAAAAGTAACAAAAATAAATGTATAAATTTATGCTGCACAAATAAAACACATGTGTATGCATAAATTCATGTTTACATGGGAATACAAATAAGGTGTAGTCTTGATAAAGTGCACCATATAATTTTAATTTGAATGAATGGAAAACTTGAATTAATGGGGAAAATACTTATACTTATCAAAATTGATACAAGCTTTTTACTTTATTATGAGCAGATAATACACGAGCACCAAACTCTATTACTAATAGTCTATTAATGCACATAATATTTAACATTACTCTTTGTAAAAATAAGTGTGTAATATTAATTGATGTATACTTCATAGTAAATATAGTATGATGAAATATACAAATGTCTACTTAATAACAATGTATAATATAACATTACTTTTATGTTTACTGTAGATTCAGTTACTTATGTTATTATACGTGTGTAATATGTTATTACAACTAGATCATGATACAATGTTAATAACAAACCTCCCAATCTGGAAAGTCATGTCTGTACAGCTGCTGCTTTTTGTGGGTACCAGGCAAAACAATCAAGCAACCATTATCGACAGTTACTTCCTCCATTGCTGTCCAAGCGCCAACTATCTTGTTAACTGGTCTCAGAGGAAAGTATAACAAATCCTACAATTTTGAGAAATAATTGTATAACAGTATGTACATATAAATTTAAACTTGTGTGTGTGTGTGTGTGTGTGTGTGTGTGTGTGTGTGTGTGTGTGTGTGTGTGTGTGTGTGTGTGTGTGTGTGTGTGTGTGTGTGTGTGTGTGTGTGTGTGTGTGTGTGTGTGACAATACTAATTCTTCTCTAGGAAATACCAGAATTGGAAATATCATATCCCCTACATATTTTCATATATAATTTGTAACTTGTCACTCCATTTTTACCATTAACTGCATTTAATTTATTAAAAACATTTATTACATTTATTTAATGCAAAGCCTTTACTATTGTAAGGTGTAAAGAAAAAATAAAAAAAATTTATTCATTGACTTAAAATACAGTAGAACTAAGCTGATTCAAAGCTGAAGGGACTAGTAAAAATTTGAAATTATACGAATATTTGATTTAGGAAAATTTTAATAAGGGTAATCAAAATCATACTAGATTCAGTAAAGCAATATGTTACTTAAAAAAATGTTTCTTATATGTATGTATATTTTGTTCAATACAAATATTTAGTTTTTTCAAACTGTCAACAGAAATTGTTTATTGCATTTTGTATTTGACACTGTTGCGACGATCACACAAAACATCACATTTATACAGTGGAATAATTGAACACTAGAGGAATTGTTAATTACAGCTTCAATAAACAAAAGCAACAATAAACACTTGGCCTATTTACAAAAATTCTTCAAGTTACAATTATATAACACATGCTCCAACATAACAAATTATCACCTAATTAATACTGTTGTGAAAAATAACATCAGTTACCAACTACAGATAGCTGCACACATATAATTCACAATTATCAATTTACACTAAACCACCGTAAATACAAGACTAAATTGGCAATTGGAATCTCAAACTGACTCTAATATTAGATCTTATTAATTTACTTTTTAGTACATGACTAACTGGTCGGTCGGCCAGTTCCAAAAAGCCTGTATTTATACTCTGCCAAAGTTGCAAAATTACCAGTATTCTGCCCTCTCTGGGTGAGGCTTCAAGAATATTCATATAGTAGAAAGCACTAGTGAATTCCATATTATGTCAACTGCTGATCTTGTACACACTGCTGCTAAACCGTATGACACAAATGCTGACTATTTTCCTGTCTCATACATGTAAGACTGCTCCCTCCTTAAGTTTGATTTTGGAAACTCAATTCTCCATTTCCAGAAGACTTTCTCAATCACTCAGAAACAACTCTTCTTCAATTCCATTTTATTTTCCTAGTTCATTCCTAATTTTCTGTATAACATCCACTTGTATCTTTTAGTACAGTTGTATTAAACAAAAACCTTCAAAACATCCAACAGAAATTTGCACGGAATACATGAAGTATAACAACAAATCAGTACAAAAGAAAGTATAAAAAAACAGTTTAAGGTAAGTTGATTGAGGATTTATAAAAAAATGGGGTTAAGTTAAAAAATTTGTGAATATCTTCATAAATAATGAAAATAATTTATATTCATAAATGAAAAAGACCCTGAATACCAAAACGAATGAGAAGAAAATTCTGAACAAGAAAGTTATGAAATTTTTTGTCAGTCCAACAGTTTAGCTTTGAAAAAAGTTTGAAAAGTTGCTATGGTGTAAACAGGTTATGTGTTTTTATTATATATTTATTGTTATTATACTTTTTGCTTTGCAAAAAAAAAAAAAAAAAAAAAAACAGTCACTTTATTAACCACCAATAAACAAAAATAAAAAAAGTACATAAAAACAAAAGAGATAAACCAAAGTGTGGTTCAAAGATAAATATCTATACTCTAATATAACATAAAAAATGAGTTTATTAAAATTAATTTATAAATGGTAAAACAGAGTAATAGCTGTTTTATTACAAACTACACAATTTATTATAGCCTAGCTTTTCAATCACAATTTTATGAATAAGTAGTACAAAACCACAATAAACAGCAAATGAAAACTCACAAATTATGAACTGACGATTCACAAACTTTTCCATTTACTATTTTCACCAACTCATCTGTCACCACACTTGTCCGGCCACTCATCATCAATCATGGGCATCATGGGCACTATTCTTCAGGATAATGAAACTAACATATAATGTTACTGTCACTAATAAAAACTGAACCCATAAATTTCGAGAGCTGTGTATGAATTTATGCAATACTACGGTTTTCTTATATGCAAGACCTATATTGTAGTAAGATCCTCAAACTGCTACAATACTTATTATGAAACTCAATACAGATCATCATATTCAGTGATAACAGCACAGTCTAGGTACAACAATGCTTTGCAAGCAAATGAATCACACTACAGTATGACATATCCTTATCCTCATTCTTCTATAACACTATAAGTCATAATGAAAGATGGACCTTACTCTGTGAACATTCCTTGTAAAATTAAGGTAGGTGAGAACATTTGGGTAGGCAAGGCAGAGAAAGATGATCAGGAATATTGCTAAGTGACACAAAAATTGATCTTTGAAAAAAGGAGAGTTGATCTGGTTATGATTTGTGGATAAGAAATGACTAAGAAGTAAGTCACTGGAGAATGATTGTTGAGGCAATGGCTGCACTGCTTTGCATAACCTTGGGTATTTGACTTTCTATGATAGAACTATACGTCACAATGAACTTACACATATTAATGATCTACATAGTTCACTGTTTAACTATACTATATTTAACTATACTATACTTAACTATGGCTATACTTATAACTACATATTTATGATCTATCATTTTGTATGATTTTATTACATCATGCACATAGTTATATGGACTCTTTAAGACTTGAATATTAAAAAAAAAAAAAAAAATGTTCTAGTTGACTCCATTAGTGGGAAAAGAATTGTCACGAGGTAATCTTTTAATTGAGATGTCCATTACAATGTAACATTTTTCTAAATGTCTAGTACTATGCCCCGATCAATATTTATATTTTTACGAAGGTCTACTGATCGTCGTATGGTACAATGGAGAACAAAATACAAGACACCAATTAAGTCATTAATCATCAGCATTAATTATCACAATTAAACAGTTTGTAATCAACAAGATAGTCTCTTACAACAAATAAAATAAAAATTGTTCACACACAATAAAAATGTCAACTAATATAAAACACAATTGTATGACAATTGTACCAAACAATTATAAAACACATAACACTTCACCACAATACTTTGAACCACACTGAAATAAATTGCCACTAAAACTGAAACTAAGTGCCGCTGAAGTATTGTATTTATACCCAGCTGAAATTCCAGAAACATCCATACTATGCATCAGCGCTACACTAGAACATAATTGATTGTGGCCTTGACACTGTGGGCCGGCCAGCGAAGTCTAGAAAAGTATCGCTAACACATGTTGAGATCACATACGCACACAACATTACAGCCAGATTCCACTGAACATCCGAGAGACATGTAGATTGGTCTGTAATGTCGTAACACTGCCCCCTCCTTAAATCTGTTCGCCCCAAACTGGAAAACCATCTCTGAAGTAGTACTTGGCCAGGCGATCTACATAGCTGGTCTACTTGCAAAAGATAATTCTTCAGTTCTTCGAATTCAGTCTCATGTGACCCAAACATCAAGTTCTCAGGAACTTGAGCCTTCCGATCAGCCACTAGTTTTGCGGGAATCACTTCCGTTGCATCATATAACGATGACCTATACGCCATTCGCTGGTCCAAGTCTGATTGGTTCTCGTCAACAACCTCTTGCGTGACTTCATCTTCAGCAACGTTTTCCCCGGGTTCTTCCATTAACTCAGGAACAAGCAAGAGTCTTGTCTCGACACCCATAGTTTGCTTTCTAATCACTTCTTTTGTCATTACACTTATTTGTACTTCCTCTGCTAGTTCTTCCTCCATTTTCACTTGCAACAGGGAGGGTTCCTCTTGACCAGACCTATTGACTTTTCTTCAGCCAATGCCACTTGCTTAATCAATTGGTTGGTAGACCCTGTCATTTTAGCCATGCAGAGCTTTATCTTCTCTTGGCTAACCCTCAGGACATTCTCTCTTAAGTCCACAATGAATCCGTAGGCATTCATAATGTCCGTGCCAAGAATCACTTCATCGACAATGTCTGCAAGAAGTATTTGGTGGCTAAACTCGAGAAGACCCAGGGGTACATGTATGTCTACCTTTCGTAGCACCTTGACGGGGCTTCCAGTCACAGTCTCTATTGTACAAGAGCTAATTTGAGGCTGGCGGTTGCTGACTAAGTCGGGGCGCACAATGGACGCTGTTGCGCCCATGTCACCTGTAAATGATGTTGGTTTACTTTCGACAAATCCATTAACAATCAAGTTTCCACTGGTCTTATGTAACGTGGAAACTGTGTGCTGTTCTGGAGCTTTACTTCTCCAATTGGTGCAATCACTCTCTTCTCTCAGTATTTTCTTCTCCCAACAGTCTACCTGTAGATACCACGTTTTCCACAGTTGTAACAATTAGGTCTTCTGTCTTTTTCCCATCGTTCAAATCATTGCGGCGCTCTTGCAGTTCTGAATTGTTTGTCCGACAACATTGTTTTTCTGCACCCATTAATGTAGTAGGACGCTGACTTGGCAGCTTCAAACTCTAGGGCGTAAACAAGAGCTTCTGAGCTATTTCGCTGTCTTTCCATTCGTAACATTTGCTGAAGTTCACAATTTCCGATCCATCAATAAATGTCTGCACCACAAACCTCATTCGAAAATCTTCTGGTGTTTCAGGGATAGGCCAAGCTTATCAGTCTGTTGATACTTGCCTCAAACTAACTCTTGGAGACTCCCCGGAACGTTGTCGTCTTGTCCTTAACTGAGCATAGTACACATCTCCCAAATGTTTATCACCATACCATAATTCTAGAGCTTTTATCAATTCGGCACAGGTGTTCTGGCTGTTGGCACTTTCTGTAGTAGTTCTGCCGCAGGTCCTTTTAATGCAAGAATGAGTGACACTGCCTTTGTCTTTCTCTGTCCAATTATTTGTGCATGCAGCAGCTTCAAATTGGCAAAGGTACGTTGCCCAGTTACCACTTCCATCAAAGGTTGGAGCCTTGACATGAACTGTCCAAGGTGACTTTCTCTATTGTCTTTTCTGTCTTTATCATTGGTACAGGCTGTTCAGAAAGTTGTTTTGGTTGTATCTTCATGAACTGGTCAACTTCACTTTTAATTTGTTCTCTTATGCTTACCATTGCGTTTTCTGCTGCAGATATTTTATTTGACACAGATTCTTCTATGACAGATATTTTTGTAGACATCGATTCTTCAACACTCGAGACAGATTTTTCTACTTCAGCTATTTTTAATGTCATTGATTCTTGTACCTCCAATATTTTAGTAACTTGTTTATTAAACTCGCCTCATAGGAGACTCAATTCTGTGATACTGTGTTCTTGCAATTGTTTTTGCATAGCTTCAAAAAGAGCTTCCGTTCTATGTGCTTCCTCTTTACGTTTTTCATCCTGTCATCGTCGTTCCTCTGCTTCCAGCAGGAGGGTTTTCTGTCTTGCTTCCGCTTTCTTGTCTTGTAGTTTTTTCTGTTTGTAGTAGAAGCGCTTGGAAAGCTTTCATCATCTGACTGGCATCCACTGTTTATGATTAATTACAAGTTACTCTCGTCTTGTACAAAGTGTCCACTGTTTTCACTGTTAACGGTTCTGATCCACTGTTAAGACGGTCTACTGATCGTCATATGGTACAGTGGAGAACAAAATACAAAACACCAATTAAGACACTAATCACCAGCTTTAATTATCACAATTAAACAGTTTGTAATCAACAAGATAGTCTCTTACAACAAATCAAATAAAAATGTATTATAACAAAAATGTAATGTATTATAAGAATTTCAAAAAGAGTATTTTACAGGCCCACACGATTGTTGTTCACTTATTTTAAGAAATATATAAAAAACTAACCTCCTTATAGAGCAACAATGTTGTAAGCGCCTGTTGGTTTCAACGTTGTTGCACATCGTACCTATTGATTATATTATTTGAAACTAGGGATAAAATGAATACAATTTTCTTAAGTACATATTTCTTTAATGAAACACACACACACACACACACACACACACACACACACACACACACACACACACACACACACACACACACACACACACACACACACACACACAATGTCAACTTAACAGAATAATTTTTTGAGAAAATGAGTATAAATATATTAACCTGGTCATTACAAATAAAAACTTTCAAGATAGCTATTAAGACATTAAAGTATGTAAATAAGTATGTCCAAAAAAATGTTTATTCACCTCGAAGGTTATTATAAAATTCAAGAAATTCCTCAGGAATATATCGGCACATATCTTCCAAGTCAGTTTTCTTGGCCTGGCGTTCGCCATACAAGTTGTGAAATCGCGCTACTTCAACTGGTGGAAGGTTTCTCTCGTCCCTTCCCTGAGCTTTCTTAGCAATGCTATGCGTTTTCCACGGCTGGAGCACATTGTGTGAAGTTCTGCCGCGTAATGTTGTAGGGTCATCAGAAACTATTTGATACCAGACCTGTTCAGTAATCTTATAGCTCCCTTTACACAGAGAATTTTCAACAACACTCAAATCCTTGAAGTCATCTGTTCCCATAACACACACTTCAAACCTGCTGGGACTGGCATTGGCAATTACCTCTACCCAGTGCACAGGGATGTACACTTTCACCCCTTTTTTTGCTCTCTCGATGACAGCAAAATCGCGGTCACATGGGAGGAAGCTCTAACCAGTAGTCATAAACTTTTGTTCTACTGACGAAAAGTACTTTCCCACCACTAGATGCTGCATTAGGGCAATCATCTGCCAGTTATTATTCTGACCAATACATCGATCAGACCAGAAAATCAAAACACATGTCTCACCTGGCTTCAGTGGTGTGAAGTGTATTTCTACGTACTTGAGAATGCACGATGACAACTCTGCTGCTCCTTGTTTACCTACAGTTTCCTCCCAGAAGAACATCATAGATTTGTTGTTAGCTTGATTGCTTATTGCAACATTGTAGCAAGACAGCTGGCGTTGATAAAACACATTGTTATGTGTTAGATTGGACAAAACAAAACTTGCTGTAGGTCAACACATACTACAACAGTATTTTGATTTTCTTTAGAGACTGAGGCGTTCTGTGCAAGTGACTTATAAGCTAGGTCTGCTCTCATATGGTGGATTTTACTTTCAGTTTCAACTGCTTTTAGCTCATTTTCACTCTTAGCTGACATCTGCACATACAATCTGTCACAGTATGCACACGTATCTGATCTTGGGACCCCGAATCTAAGATTAAAGTCTTTGTTAAAAATATCTCTGTACAAATGCAGGGAGCAAACTACTCCAGGGTTTTTGCCCAAAAACAGTTTCCACATTTTTTTCTTACTCAAATCTGGACTGAGGCATTTCTTGTTACTAGTGTTTCTGGAATAATGATTTTCTTGTTGAGCAAAAGATGATATATGATTTTTTACTAGCTCTCTTAGTTTCATGAGAAACTTTGTTTTTTCTGTTATCATGTATTCCACGCTCGTCTTTTAAAGGCTTCTTAAATTTAATTTTTTGTTGGAGAAGCTTGAAGGCGGCGAGGAGTGATTTGAAATATATTACATAACGTTTTTTGGCAAATCCTAACATTGGATTCTGTCCGTGGAATGTAATACTCAACAGTGCAATGGCGGGTAGAAAGCTCCTCATTTACCCTTCTGTTGTTTATGTCGACCACCTTCATGCAAGTTTCTGCCAAAAATCTTGTTTGGTTATTATAGGTCAGATTGTGAAAATCCTGGAAGAGCTTTAGTTTTTCTTCATGAAGGATGTCCCCGCAATCAAAACTGCACCGACACACTCTACCCTGAAAGGAACAAAATTATGTCGAAAGCTGTCTCTTTAAGGGATTCTCTAGTGAAAAATGTCCAATAATTTTAAAATTTCTGAAACTTTTTTTTGCATAACCATCTTCCTATGATTTATAGATTCTTTTATATAAACTTAACAAAAAATACAAATTTGATAAATATTAGAATTTTTACGTCAATATTTTAAAAATAAAAATTTTTAAAATATCGATACCCATGAAAACTTGTTGCTAATAGCTACATGGATGGCTATGCCCTAACTTTTACTACTTTATATTAGCTTCAAAATAAAAAAAAGATCAACTTCATTTTATATTCATACATAAACAGGTAGTATTCAAATCCCTAAAGAAACACGGGTATTCTACACGGAACAAAGTTTTGTCAGCTAAAATCAGTTCCTTAAGAAATGAAGAAAGCGGTGGAACATAAACCTGTTTTAGCGACTGTGGAATGCGTTTACGCGAGTGCGCATTTGCAAATATCGCAAGCCGCAAGTATGAGAGCTAGTATACACACCACCCTACACACGCAAACTTGCTTCTCGGAATAGGCGATCGAAAATATGAGTGCGGAGCAACCGCAAGCTGACAAAACTTTTTCCGTGTTATCAGCTAGTGCAGTGGTTCCCAAACTTTTCAGTCTGCGGACCCCCTCTAAAAAATTAAAAATTTCATGGACACCATCTGTTATAAAATAAAACAAACCATAAATATGATACAAACTCTTATATTTTAATTAAAATGTATTAAAATCAAAATTCTTTTAACTTGCAAAATTATAATATTAATGATATCAAACATTGTTTAATGTGAACAATGAATCTGTTTTGAACGTAGCTTTGCAATATTAGGTTTAATGTCTGATAATTTCAATATGAAGTTACTCTCGACATCAAGTTTATTTCTTAATCTTGCAACCTCGGCTCTATCTTTCCAGCCACACGTGTCAAAATCCAGCTACTTAGGTGAAAAACCAGATACATGGAAAAATGTTATGCTTAGATACAGTGCTTATACACGAGATACAGTGCTTATACGTGGACTAAAACAGCACGATCAGTTCTACGTTGATGCGGCACTCTAGTCAGTTCGGCTGGCAAACAGATCTGCTACGCGACATGATTTAAGCTGGAAACACATTGCTATCATGTAACGTGAGTTCACGTGAATAATAGCTGCAAACTTAAATTTTATAAATTTACGTTTAAAATAAAGCAAACGTAGCCTTCTAAGTCATCTGTTCCAAAAATATTCAAATATTTGTGGCACAGGGACATAATATTTTTAACAACAAAAATCTTCAAAAAGTAAAAAGTACATAGGATAAAAATTTGTCAATAAAATTTGCATAGAAATATTCAAGAAGCATCAACATAGCATAAACGTATCTTCAAGCTCCCCTTAAGTACTCCAAATCTTTTGCTAAACACAAGAACTTTAAGTAGCTGTAATCAAGGAGTGTTACTTTTTTTCTCTTTGTAGCTGAAACGGTGAAAGACACGTGGGATAAACTGAGAAGATGTTTCTTAAATGCACTGAAAAGGCGTCGTCAGAAGAAAAGTGGCCAAGCTTGTAATAAAATTACAACATGGAAATACGAAAATCAGATGGCATTCCTTTTGCCATTTATAGACACAAGAAAAACACTAGGGAATGTACAAGAGGTTACTGAGGACAGCCAGAATAATGATGAAAATTGTACACAGAAGCTGAGTATAATCAAACACAGCCCAATGAAAGTGTATTAGAAGAAACTAGTGTAGGCAGAAATGAAGACGTTTCTGATCATTTGTAAGTAATAAAAATAAAAAAAATCAACAAATGGACAAACAGACATGTTCTTTCAAAGCATGGCAAAGATGACCAAAACTTTACCACCACTGGAACAAGCTAAAATTAAATTACAGCTGAGCAACTCAGTACTGCAAGCTCAGATCGACATGAATCAGCGTTTATCAAATCAAGAACGGCCTCCTACTTACTTAGCATTGAAACAATATATATTTACTTCATTTTACTTAACTCTTACCTTAGGGTTCTTCTCCAAGGTTTTACAGACGAACACACCTGCAGAAAGGATTATTTGAGATAAACGGTACAAATATAAATACACAGTTTATGTTAAAACAAATGCTTCTGGTTTACTGAACACATTAATTACTTCGTCTTACTTTGATAACAATAAAATACTATTATATTATGTTGTATTAGTCATACAACGAATCAGTAACGAATAACCTAAAATCAAACAGATTAATAAATGAAATCTTTTTTACTTCTAACCTATGACAAATTATTTATTTATTTTTTTTTTGTATGAACCAATACGTATTTATATCTTTTCCCCTTACTATTTTCTTTTATAAAAACCCCTTTCCCTTAGAGAGCTCTATTTATGTGTTTATGTTTTAAATTTTCATTTTATAATGGATAATCACCATTTACTTAAAATTGGTTTAAGTATTAGGATTCTGTGCGTTTAGTTACCCATCCACTACGTGTTCATATGGTTTGTTGTGCCACCTCGTGTTGATCGCTTTCTTCGTTTCGACGCACTTCGACACTAGTTTACATTGAGTTTAGTTGTTGTTAATTACTTTAAACTTTAAGCACTGTAATGTATTACTTTAGACTTTATGCACTGTAAGGTATATATTTATATAGCCGGCCGGCTTTTAAAATCTGCTCGAGCGCTTGGATGGTAAATAGGCTAGCCGCGCGGCCATGAGTTGCAGTAGAACTTTTATAAATGTTTTAACACTTTGCTAGATAGGCCGAATTTATTTTACGGCCTATCTTGTACGCCCGAGGCCACTGTTTTTAACGAACTTGTCAAACTGCTCTTTACTGTCTGATGCAAACACTGGTGAAGAAGTGTGCTTACTGTGATTCACAAAGACTGCTGCTGGCAAGGTATTGCGTAACACGTCTGAGCTGGGCTGTCTCCAGACATCAACAATAACACTGTATGTTGCTGGTTACAAGGGGCACCTCACAGGTGAATATTGACAATTGAAAAATTTACCGTTTTAACTTGAAACTATGGTAGCACACAATTCTGTACCGTTACAATACCCCCCCAATGAGAGGTTGTATGCTGAAGCATACAAACTCTCATTGCCTAAAACCTAAGAGGATCAGTGAGGATATGGCGCCACACCCCCCTGAACTCTCTACTAAAATCATGGGTACTTACCCTCCTAGTCTGGCGACTGTGGCCGCACCCGTCCGCCCTTACTGGACTTCTCTGCTCGAGATCCCAACACCATAAAATCAGATAGGCGCCCGCCACAGTATCGCCTGACCCTATAACATTCAATTAAAATATCAATAAATGGCCTTCCATTATTCCATATCCTCAACTGATTCGTTTCCTCTTAGTCGTACTGGTTCATTAACAAAGTACTGGTTGCGTATTTTGGTTATATAAACTTCTGTCTGAATACTTACAGCTAGCACACATAAATCCCCTACAAATTATATACATATTGTTTTCTCCTACCAAGATACCATCGCCCACCAAAAATCACAAATGGATTACATAAAATACAATAATAGCACCTTACTATATGATACGTACTACAAACAAAATGCGTTATTACCTTTGAATTTTAAATAAAATTTATGAACCTTATAATTTTAATCTCACATTTCCAATTAAATAAAACTTTATTCATTAATCAATTCGCATTTCTTTCATCATTCCAATCAAAATTAAGTTAAATTTCATTATTAAAATTCACCTTTTCAATTAATTTAATTACCAATTTCATTTAATTTAATTCCTCAACTCCTGATTACATCAATCTCATTTGTTCAAAACAATTTCATTTATTTTAATTACATTTTTCAAAATAATTCTACAGTAACAACATCCTCTCACATAAATATTAACTGCATTACAATCAAGACACTAAGTTATTTTCTTATTACATTGTAAAAAAATTTACCTTCATTTCATCACATCTTTTATTTCTTTTGTTTCATAACAGCACTGATTCATCAAACTACAACATTCTTGTTGTTGTCAACTACAGCATGACTGTAAACATTAGTCACACAACAGACAACATACCTGTTTACATTAACAGTTGTATGCCAGACTGGTTTTATAAACACTGCCTCAGTCTCAACATTCTGATTACAACACTACTAACACATGTACTTCCTTCAGTTTTCAGTTTCTATAACTCTTGTAATCAGTTACCCTTGACTTTACAATTTCAATCACAGTATTTTAAGTTCATATTTATATTCACAATCATTTATATTTAAATACATTACTGAATTGCACGTTAGAAATTAGTTTACTATCAATTCAAGTCCAAAGAATTCTTTAGTCAAATTATTTAAAACACTTTTAATTTAAACACATAACGCAAAATTAAATTCATTATTACCTCTCGTTAATTATTATTGTTAATTAACAAAATATAATGTTATTATTATTATAACATACTACAAACATTGTAACATAAACTATTGTATACATTCTACCAATATACTCTGACACAATACATTTAACACCTATACATATTTATTTACAAATTTTCGTCATAGTTTTTATTATTTCCCACACTTCAATACCTAAATCAGCCAATTCATTACCATATACTAAAATATTTAAAATGTCCATAGATTGAGTTTATATTTACCCTCCATCGTCAAAAATTAGTTTTATCTCCACATTGTAACGTGTCAAAATTGGGTCCTTATATTTATTACAGTTATGGGATATTTGTATTTTATTTATTTCATTTTCTGGGGTTTTGCAAAAATATTGTACAAACGTTATTTCCATTGGAACAGAACACGTGGCAAGAAACAGTGTTGAAACAAAGGCAAGGCGCAATTTCTGTTGTGTAACCAGTCAAGGAATTTGCACCACCCTAAAATTTCTCAGAACTTTGCATAAATGTGACCACGCACTCACGCGCAGTACAAGTACGCGCTCGGAATGACGCCTTCATCCGAAAACCAAGATGCCTGGGGAACGAACTTATTCATCGTCTCCTTAGCCGATCCTCAGGAGATGCCGCTAAGGACCGCCCACTTTTAGTGACGTCAACAGTGCTTAACAAATATCGTCCACGGTTACCACACAAAAAACACACTATGTTTCATGCATAGAGCTCATACGCCACAACAAATTCATCTTGAACGACGACGAAAATCAGGTGGCAGTGAACGGCAGCTTCCTACCGCCCAAACACAGTCCACATTAGGCAGAGACGCTAAGCGGTCAACAAGAAGCCGACTCCGTTAACAAACGTTTACAGTTTGTCGGCGTCCGGGCGGTGTGGTGTTATAAGATGTGCGTAAAACAACAATATCGTTAATACCGACCGGGACTCGAGGAAGTTACGAAATACTGAGTATCATTTGTGCGGTGGCGTGGTGACTTACAATAATGAGTAATAAACATTTGGCTCGAGTGACCGACACGTGTTTTATTCGTCCTGAATAGTGACAGTGAAAAACTAAATAAATAGATCTGTAAATTAATCAAACGAGGGGTAACGTATGAATTTGAATGAAAGAGAGAATGTGCAGAATGGGCTGTCTTAATCATGAGCATTAAAAATGGTACCAAAAAACAAAATTAGATTTAAAAAATTTGTATCTTGTAGTGTTCTGGTAGTATCCATAAAACGTGAGTGAGAAATTAAAATTATTTAATTCACAATATAATCATGTGTTAGTCTAAGTTATTTCGTCATTACCACTTTCTCATTTCTGTGTTGCGAAATTCGTCTAAACGTTCCGGAATCCTTCTGAATTATTAATTGGGTGTGGTCAGATTGCAAAATTGTCCTTTTTATTTAAGGTGGAGTGTAAAGGTTTTCGATATTTTACCTATAAAAAATAATCGTGGCGACCTTGGTCTTCTGAGTAAAATTTAAATAGGTAAGTAGTTGTGATTGTGCACAGGTAAGTCCTGGTAGGGTATTTCATGTATTTAATATATTTCGGCATATTTTTTTAGCATCACACTGGCGACGCGCTGCCAGGATTTTCGTTTAATTTTATTTATACGAGATAGACCTATTTTAATGCACAGAAAATAGGATGTGGTAATGACAAATTTATAAAAAATATTTATCGTATATAATTACGTTAAATTAGGTTATGTGTGGTAGCGTAACGTGCTTGGGAAATTAGGGTATTTACTTTTATATTTGGATAACTAGTTTATGTGTGTGTATTTTGATTTAAACTGGATAATTAGTGTGTGTTAGAAGGGTTATAGTGGGCATTATACAAAGAGTATATTATAAATAAATTTTTGAACATGGCTGAGGCACAAGAAACCTTTGCGGAGAAATGGGAGAAATTCCGTGACAGTTTCGAGAGGTATTTGGAAGAAAGGACTGATGATGATCGGCGTAGATTTAATGAGAGGGTTAAACAAGTTCCGGAATTATACAAATTGTTAAGAGAGTATAGTGGTGGCACTATTAGTGAAGACACTAGTAAACAAAGTAACGAGGTAAGTGAAGGGGTTAGTGAGAGTAAAATAGTAGAAAGTGGTAGTCACGAGATAAAAAATGATAACGGTGACGCAATTGAAAATGTAGCAATAGAAAGTGGTAACAATGTTGTTGATGGTAGTGAAGAAATAATTAACCAGGTGAGTGATAACGATAATGAATTAATAAATAACAGCGACCAAATAGTGGAAGAAATGGTGTTGAATAGTGACAATTCAGAGGTAAGTGGTGATGTTGATATAATTAATTATAATGATGAAATAACATTAAACAAGAATAATGATGATGTAGCTGAAAATGGGGTATCAAAAAGTGATACAGTAGACAATAGTGAAAATGAGAGTAGAATGGGAGTTGAGGTTGATTGTGGATTGCTAGTTAGTGCTTATGATTTAGAAAGGGAGTATAGTGGTAGTTTGAATGTAGAAGGTGAACAGGGGGCAAATTTTTATGGGGTTAAATGTGAAGCAGAGACTTCACAAGTGTTGATGGAGGACAAGAGTTCCTCAATAGTTTTTGTAGAAGACGAGAGTTCTTCAGAAGGTAAAATAAGTTTTTTGTGTTTATCTGGTAGGGCCAGATGGTATTTAAATAATTTTGTGGTATTGCCCTCTGCATGGAATGGGAGAGTTCAGTATGGTTATGAGAGGTGTCGTAATGAAAGAGAGAGAGAAATAAAAATTTTTGATATTAATAAAGGTTATGAAATGTTGGTGCAGGTGTTAGATGTTGAGAGAGATGATGAAACAGAGAGAGAGGAATATTTGAATAAAACTGTTATAAATGATGATAAAGTAATTAACCCGATAGTGAATGAATTTAATGACGGAGACTTAACAAAAATGCCTAACGTTGACTGGTTTAATGAGTATTTTGGTAAGCTGAGTGAAGTTAGTTTGTATGGTTGTAATACACAAAACAATAACTGGTGTATTAATGAAATTGAAAAATGTTATATAACACCAAGACTTATCTATGACGATGGAGGCTAAACTATAAAACAATAAAAGACAGTGATAAACAGTTTGTTTTATGGTTCTGACATGGCAGATGTGGACAATGAAGTGCGGAAAAACTGAACAGTCGATAACTAAAGTTTGTAAATAATTGTAGTGCATTTATGTGTATTGTAGAAGATCAGCTAAGCAATGTATGTATATAGGTAAGTGATAATAATAATAATAAGAATATTTTGCAATTTAAATAAATAATAACATTAATTTTGGAAACAATAATGGGCTAATTTGTATAATGGCAAACAATAATAATGGAATTTGTATTTTCAGTAATTAATTTAAGCAAACCAGTTTGATATGTTTTAAATATTTTGAGTGATTATGTAAGTGCTAATTAATTAAATTCTTTAAATGAATTCAATTTATTTTACGAGATTGGGAATTTGATAATAGATGGCTAAATTGTTTGATGTAAACTGATATTTGTGTTAAATGTTTCAGAGGTGAGGTGAAAGTATTGAGGTGTAGGGGGTAGATATTTTGTGTATATCATGTTAAATGGACTGTAAGTATAGAACTTTTACAGTATGAATCATGTATAATAAAAATGTTTACAGGTGTAACTAAGATTTTAATTCAATAGTGAGATTATTTGAAATAATTGTGTTCAATAAAAATGATAATTAAAAATTTTTAATAATAACTGAAAATGATATATACTAATTATTAATAATAAATTTTGAAAATTTTAAGAAAGTCCAATGGTAGAAAGTTATGAATGAGTTAAATGATTATGGATGAAAATATTATATTAGAATGTATATAAAAACTTAATTAGTTAGTTATTAAGTTGCTATTGCGCGGGTGGCCTGTGCTCTCGTAGATAGCGAAATGGGTTGGGGGTAACAGAGAGTGTTACCTCCATCGGAGGCCAAATGGCGAAAATGTGCGACACACCTTTTTCGTGCAAATTCAATTTACACACTGATAGACGTTCATGTCGCACATACTAATGATGAAGTAGAGCAGGCAATAAAATGAAATTAGATTTCCCAGACTTTTCGGGCGATTACTGCCTTACCAGCACTAATCGTGGATTTGGCTAGCGGCCAGCTATGGTCATATCAAGTCCCTTGACCATAGCTGACTTGAAATTGGTATATAGTAGAAATTAAATGGGGGTGAACTTTAGGGGAAATCCAGGTACTATGGACAGCGGCTGCCACTCTGTTCGAGTAGGAACAGCATAGCCAGGTGGTAGACCCGTTTAAGGGCGTTTAATTATAGCCAAGAGTATGTTGATATTCAGATTTTAAAATGTAAAAGCCGAAGCAAAGACACGGAGAGGTCAAACTACTCCAAAATATGCCGTCTTTGCCGAAGCGAGGGGGCGCCACAGCCTTACATAATTTGCAATAGAGTGTGTGGATGGGAGGTGACTCAGAGGAGCCATGAATTTAAATTTTACAACATACAAAATTTTTTTTTGCTAATTCAAATTTTGATCCAATAAAAATGTTTGTGCTCTGTTTAAGTAATTAGATGTTCATACATTCAATATAAGGTGTTCATTCCATAATTTTAAATGTATTATTTTATTGTTGTAGGTTAGATATAAGCATTGATAAAAATATGAGTTTTCATTATATGTGTATATTTTAAACTAAGCCAATAATTAAACCGTCTGGCAGGCGGGTAACACAAAGTATCAGAATCAGAAAGAGAGGAAACAATGAGGTGAGAAGTAATGATAAATAAATATATATATATATTTCATGTAATTTGTTCAATTTTGAGATGTGTTTTAATTGTGTTAGGGATATCAGCTGATCAGCAATAAAATGTCACTGGTATATTGGTTATAAATGCTCCAAGTAATTAATGTTTAATGTAATGTTTTAATGTATTACAGATGCTATTTAAAGTAATGAGAAAAGTGATTTGATAAAGTGAGAAATAAAGTAATAATTGGTGAAAGCTAATAAAAGATAGTTTTGGGTGATAAATATTTTGTGGGACATACAGATCTGTCCAAGTTGAAGTCAAAGTTAAAGAAATAGTAGAGATGAAGATAATGTAATGTTGTTTTGAGTTAATGTATGTTATAGAATTTTGAGAAGTATTGATGTTGACACAGTAGTAATGGAGAATAATTGTAGAATATTGAGTGATATATTGATGTTTATAATTAATGATGTTATTTTGTTGTAGTTGTAGTAAGGTAATGAGATTGGTATTTTGGGGATGGCAATTTTGTAGTAGGGGGTAGTGTAATGTAGGAGTCTGCAACATAATGATAAGTTGGGATGGGATGGGATCGATTTTAGGGGGGACGGGGCCGCCTTAGGTAGAATCCAGGGGCCAGATAAGGGAAATGAGTTTTTGGGGGGGGAACACGTATCCTAAGTACAAAGGGTTAGAGAGTATTTTTTTTTTATATATAGAGAGAAGGTGGCGAATTGAGTTTAATGATAGGTTGGGTTTAGAGATTGATGGGATAGATATTTTGATAGAGATGGGTGTCATGTGAGTTACAGTTGTTAGAGGTTAGAATCAAAGGGAGAGAGATTGTATATGTATACAGATCAAGTAGTACAATAAATGAGATAAATATTTAAATCACCCACCGTAATGAAGAATAAGATTGTCAAGTAAAGAAAAAGATTTGTAATAAGAATGTATAAAACTTTTATAGAAACCAGTGACGAAATATTGATAGAATTTGGAAATAATGTAAAATTAAGAATTGTTGATTTTGAATAATTTAAATGTCAATTTGCTTATTATTTATAATAATATTTTGTCAATTTTAAATGTTTTATTTTATTATGTTTTGTGTTTCAAGTTAGGATTTTACAGATGTTAAGTGTATTTTCAGACATAATTGTACCTAACACATGTGGGTCAAGGTTTTGGACTTGACCTAGTTTTGATCAGCTGACTGTGAGGTCATATACAGACTAAGCTGGTTTATTAAGGAAGTCGATTCAGCTTTTGTTTTTTTTTATCAATTTACACAAATATTAAATAATTTCTATATGTAAAGGAAACATTTAAATAAAATTAAATTTTTTTGAATTAAAAAATTTTTTTTTGGAAAATATTTTTTTGAAGAAAAAAAAAATTTCTTGATTTTGCGCCTGCCAGCTAATGAATATTTTTAAGCTTTGATTATTTTATTATTTGTGTGCTAACCATGTTTATTTGATTGATTTATTTTGTATTGAATTGTATTGTTAGACTATAAGTGATTACATGTTAGGTTAAGGATGTTATTAATTATAAGAAATGTTTAAATCAACTTATTTTAAATAAAAACAGAAACCAATGAAGAGAATAATTTAAAATTTATATAAAATTTATGAATCAATTTTACCTGAAAACAACCAATGGGTTGCCAGTTAAATAACTTTTGAAAATTTTTCAATTCTATGATATGTGATGTCAATATGTAATGTGAGTGTGTGTGAGCCCAGTATCTGCTAAAGGCAGCCCAGCTTGCAGAAAAGGGGAAACATATCGGTGGAGGATCTGGTATAATCTAAGCCAGGGATTGAGGATTTTGGGGGGTAGCATGTCAGAAGGTGAGGTGTGCTGTGGTACTTGTCTGTTCAATTTTTCGGTGTTGGGATCTCTTACGGAGAAGTCCAGTGATCTCATTCAGATGCGTCCATAGTCGCCAAGCCAGGGGGGTCGTGTACCCATGAGGAGTAAGAACAAGAGGGGGTTGTTGGCACCAGTTCCTCCCCGGTCCTCTTCGGGATTTATCAATGAGATTTCTTCTGTTTTGGACAGCAGAATTCTCATTGAGGGGGTATTGTAACGTGTCAAAATTGGGTCCTTATATTTATTACAGTTATGGGATATTTGTATTTTATTTATTTCATTTTCTGGGGTTTTGCAAAAATATTGTACAAACGTTATTTCCATTGGAACAGAACACGTGGCAAGAAACAGTGTTGAAACAAAGGCAAGGCGCAATTTCTGTTGTGTGACCAGTCAAGGAATTTGCACCACCCTAAAATTTCTCAGAACTTTGCATAAATGTGACCACGCACTCACGCGCAGTACAAGTACGCGCTCGGAATGACGCCTTCATCTGAAAACCAAGATGCCTGGGGAACGAACTTATTCATCGTCTCCTTAGCCGATCCTCAGGAGATGCCGCTAAGGACCGCCCACTTTTAGTGACATCAACAGTGCTTAACAAATATCGTCCACGGTTACCACACAAAAAACACACTATGTTTCGTGCATAGAGCTCATACGCCACAACAAATTCACCTTGAACGACGACGAAAATCAGGTGGCAGTGAACGGCAGCTTCCTACCGCCCAAACACAGTCCACATTAGGCAGAGACGCTAAGCGGTCAACAAGAAGCCGACTCCGTTAACAAACGTTTACAGTTTGTCGGCGTCCGGGCGGTGTGGTTTTATAAGATGTGCGTAAAACAACAATATCGTTAATACCGACCGGGACTCGAGGAAGTTACGAAATACCGAGTATCATTTGTGCGGTGGCGTGGTGACTTACAATAATGAGTAATAAACATTTGGCTCGAGTGACCGACACGTGTTTTATTCGTCCTGAATAGTGACAGTGAAAAACTAAATAAATAGATCTGTAAATTAATCAAACGAGGGGTAACGTATGAATTTGAATGAAAGAGAGAATGTGCAGAATGGGCTGTCTTAATCATGAGCATTAAAAATGGTACCAAAAAACAAAATTAGATTTAAAAAATTTGTATCTTGTAGTGTTCTGGTAGTATCCATAAAACGTGAGTGAGAAATAAAATTATTTAATTCACAATATAATCATGTGTTAGTCTAAGTTATTTCGTCATTACCACTTTCTCATTTCTGTGTTGCAAAATTCGTCTAAACGTTCCGGAATCCTTCTGAATTATTAATTGGGTGTGGTCAGATTGCAAAATTGTCCTTTTTATTTAAGGTGGAGTGTAAAGGTTTTCGATATTTTACCTATAAAAAATAATCGTGGCGACCTTGGTCTTCTGAGTAAAATTTAAATAGGTAAGTAGTTGTGATTGTGCACAGGTAAGTCCTGGTAGGGTATTTCATGTATTTAATATATTTCGGCGTATTTTTTTAGCATCACACTGGCGACGCGCTGCCAGGATTTTCGTTTAATTTTATTTATACGAGATAGACCTATTTTAATGCACAGAAAATAGGATGTGGTAATGACAAATTTATAAAAAATATTTATTGTATATAATTACGTTAAATTAGGTTATGTGTGGTAGCGTAACGTGCTTGGGAAATTAGGGTATTTACTTTTATATTTGGATAACTAGTTTATGTGTGTGTATTTTGATTTAAACTGGATAATTAGTGTGTGTTAGAAGGGTTATAGTGGGCATTATACAAAGAGTATATTATAAATAAATTTTTGAACATGGCTGAGGCACAAGAAACCTTTGCGGAGAAATGGGAGAAATTCCGTGACAGTTTCGAGAGGTATTTGGAAGAAAGGACTGATGATGATCGGCGTAGATTTAATGAGAGGGTTAAACAAGTTCCGGAATTATACAAATTGTTAAGAGAGTATAGTGGTGGCACTATTAGTGAAGACACTAGTAAACAAAGTAACGAGGTAAGTGAAGGGGTTAGTGAGAGTAAAATAGTAGAAAGTGGTAGTCACGAGATAAAAAATGATAACGGTGACGCAATTGAAAATGTAGCAATAGAAAGTGGTAACAATGTTGTTGATGGTAGTGAAGAAATACTTAACCAGGTGAGTGATAACGATAATGAATTAATAAATAACAGCGACCAAATAGTGGAAGAAATGGTGTTGAATAGTGACAATTCAGAGGTAAGTGGTGATGTTGATATAATTAATTATAATGATGAAATAACATTAAACAAGAATAATGATGATGTAGCTGAAAATGGGGTATCAAAAAGTGATACAGTAGACAATAGTGAAAATGAGAGTAGAATGGGAGTTGAGGTTGATTGTGGATTGCTAGTTAGTGCTTATGATTTAGAAAGGGAGTATAGTGGTAGTTTGAATGTAGAAGGTGAACAGGGGGCAAATTTTTATGGGGTTAAATGTGAAGCAGAGACTTCACAAGTGTTGATGGAGGACAAGAGTTCCTCAATAGTTTTTGTAGAAGACGAGAGTTCTTCAGAAGGTAAAATAAGTTTTTTGTGTTTATCTGGTAGGGCCAGATGGTATTTAAATAATTTTGTGGTATTGCCCTCTGCATGGAATGGGAGAGTTCAGTATGGTTATGAGAGGTGTCGTAATGAAAGAGAGAGAGAAATAAAAATTTTTGATATTAATAAAGGTTATGAAATGTTGGTGCAGGTGTTAGATGTTGAGAGAGATGATGAAACAGAGAGAGAGGAATATTTGAATAAAACTGTTATAAATGATGATAAAGTAATTAACCCGATAGTGAATGAATTTAATGACGGAGACTTAACAAAAATGCCTAACGTTGACTGGTTTAATGAGTATTTTGGTAAGATGAGTGAAGTTAGTTTGTATGGTTGTAATACACAAAACAATAACTGGTGTATTAATGAAATTGAAAAATGTTATATAACACCAAGACTTATCTATGACGATGGAGGCTAAACTATAAAACAATAAAAGACAGTGATAAACAGTTTGTTTTATGGTTCTGACATGGCAGATGTGGACAATGAAGTGCGGAAAAACTGAACAGTTGATAACTAAAGTTTGTAAATAATTGTAGTGCATTTATGTGTATTGTAGATCAGCTAAGCAATGTATGTATATAGGTAAGTGATAATAATAATAATAAGAATATTTTGCAATTTAAATAAATAATAACATTAATTTTGGAAACAATAATGGGCTAATTTGTATAATGGCAAACAATAATAATGGAATTTGTATTTTCAGTAATTAATTTAAGCAAACCAGTTTGATATGTTTTAAATATTTTGAGTGATTATGTAAGTGCTAATTAATTAAATTCTTTAAATGAATTCAATTTATTTTACGAGATTGGGAATTTGATAATAGATGGCTAAATTGTTTGATGTAAACTGATATTTGTGTTAAATGTTTCAGAGGTGAGGTGAAAGTATTGAGGTGTAGGGGGTAGATATTTTGTGTATATCATGTTAAATGGACTGTAAGTATAGAACTTTTACAGTATGAATCATGTATAATAAAAATGTTTACAGGTGTAACTAAGATTTTAATTCAATAGTGAGATTATTTGAAATAATTGTGTTCAATAAAAATGATAATTAAAATTTTTTAATAATAACTGAAAATGATATATACTAATTATTAATAATAAATTTTGAAAATTTTAAGAAAGTCCAATGGTGGAAAGTTATGAATGAGTTAAATGATTATGGATGAAAATATTATATTAGAATGTATATAAAAACTTAATTAGTTAGTTATTAAGTTGCTATTGCGCGGGTGGCCTGTGCTCTCGTAGATAGCGAAATGGGTTGGGGGTAACAGAGAGTGTTACCTCCATCGGAGGCCAAATGGCGAAAATGTGCGACACACCTTTTTCGTGCAAATTCAATTTACACACTGATAGACGTTCATGTCGCACATACTAATGATGAAGTAGAGCAGGCAATAAAATGAAATTAGATTTCCCAGACTTTTCGGGCGATTACTGCCTTACCAGCACTAATCGTGGATTTGGCTAGCGGCCAGCTATGGTCATATCAAGTCCCTTGACCATAGCTGACTTGAAATTGGTATATAGTAGAAATTAAATGGGGGGTGAACTTTAGGGGAAATCCAGGTACTATGGACAGCGGCTGCCACTCTGTTCGAGTAGGAACAGCATAGCCAGGTGGTAGACCCGTTTAAGGGCGTTTAATTATAGCCAAGAGTATGTTGATATTCAGATTTTAAAATGTAACAGCCGAAGCAAAGACACGGAGAGGTCAAACTACTCCAAAATATGCCGTCTTTGCCGAAGCGAGGGGGCGCCACAGCCTTACATAATTTGCAATAAAGTGTGTGGATGGGAGGTGACTCAGAGGAGCCATGAATTTAAATTTTACAACATACAAAATTTTTTTTTGCTAATTCAAATTTTGATCCAATAAAAATGTTTGTGCTCTGTTTAAGTAATTAGATGTTCATACATTCAATATAAGGTGTTCATTCCATAATTTTAAATGTATTATTTTATTGTTGTAGGTTAGATATAAGCATTGATAAAAATATGTGTTTTCATTATATGTGTATATTTTAAACTAAGCCAATAATTAAACCGTCTGGCAGGCGGGTAACACAAAGTATCAGAATCAGAAAGAGAGGAAACAATGAGGTGAGAAGTAATGATAAATAAATATATATATATTTCATGTAATTTGTTCAATTTTGAGATGTGTTTTAATTGTGTTAGGGATATCAGCTGATCAGCAATAAAATGTCACTGGTATATTGGTTATAAATGCTCCAAGTAATTAATGTTTAATGTAATGTTTTAATGTATTACAGATGCTATTTAAAGTAATGAGAAAAGTGATTTGATAAAGTGAGAAATAAAGTAATAATTGGTGAAAGCTAATAAAAGATAGTTTTGGGTGATAAATATTTTGTGGGACATATAGATCTGTCCAAGTTGAAGTCAAAGTTAAAGAAATAGTAGAGATGAAGATAATGTAATGTTGTTTTGAGTTAATGTATGTTATAGAATTTTGAGAAGTATTGATGTTGACATAGTAGTAATGGAGAATAATTGTAGAATATTGAGTGATATATTGATGTTTATAATTAATGATGTTATTTTGTTGTAGTTGTAGTAAGGTAATGAGATTGGTATTTTGGGGATGGCAATTTTGTAGTAGGGGGTAGTGTAATGTAGGAGTCCGCAACATAATGATAAGTTGGGACGGGATGGGATCGATTTTAGGGGGACGGGGCCGCCTTAGGTAGAATCCAGGGGCCAGATAAGGGAAATGAGTTTTGGGGGGGGGGAAACACGTATCCTAAGTACAAAGGGTTAGAGAGTATTTTTTTTTTTATATATAGAGAGAAGGTGGCGAATTGAGTTTAATGATAGGTTGGGTTTAGAGATTGATGGGATAGATATTTTGATAGAGATGGGTGTCATGTGAGTTACAGTTGTTAGAGGTTAGAATCAAAGGGAGAGAGATTGTATATGTATACAGATCAAGTAGTACAATAAATGAGATAAATATTTAAATCACCCACCGTAATGAAGAATAAGATTGTCAAGTAAAGAAAAAGATTTGTAATAAGAATGTATAAAACTTTTATAGAAACCAGTGACGAAATATTGATAGAATTTGGAAATAATGTAAAATTAAGAATTGTTGATTTTGAATAATTTAAATGTCAATTTGCTTATTATTTATAATAATATTTTGTCAATTTTAAATGTTTTATTTTATTATGTTTTGTGTTTCAAGTTAGGATTTTACAGATGTTAAGTGTATTTTCAGACATAATTGTACCTAACACATGTGGGTCAAGGTTTTGGACTTGACCTAGTTTTGATCAGCTGACTGTGAGGTCATATACAGACTAAGCTGGTTTATTAAGGAAGTCGATTCAGCTTTTGTTTTTTTTATCAATTTACACAAATATTAAATAATTTCTATATGTAAAGGAAACATTTAAATAAAATTAAATTTTTTTGAATTTAAAAATTTTTTTTTGGAAAATATTTTTTTGAAGAAAAAAAAAATTTTCTTGATTTTGCGCCTGCCAGCTAATGAATATTTTTAAGCTTTGATTATTTTATTATTTGTGTGCTAACCATGTTTATTTGATTGATTTATTTTGTATTGAATTGTATTGTTAGACTATAAGTGATTACATGTTAGGTTAAGGATGTTATTAATTATAAGAAATGTTTAAATCAACTTATTTTAAATAAAAACAGAAACCAATGAAGAGAATAATTTAAAATTTATATAAAATTTATGAATCAATTTTACCTGAAAACAACCAATGGGTTGCCAGTTAAATAACTTTTGAAAATTTTTCAATTCTATGATATGTGATGTCAATATGTAACGTGAGTGTGTGTGAGCCCAGTATCTGCTAAAGGCAGCCCAGCTTGCAGAAAATGGGAAACATATCGGTGGAGGATCTGGTATAACCTAAGCCAGGGATTGAGGATTTTGGGGGGTAGCATGTCAGAAGGTGAGGTGTGCTGTGGTACTTGTCTGTTCGATTTTTTGGTGTTGGGATCTCTTACGGAGAAGTCCAGTGATCTCATTCAGATGCGTCCATAGTCGCCAAGCCAGGGGGGTCGTGTACCCATGAGGAGTAAGAACAAGAGGGGGTTGTTGGCACCAGTTCCTCCCCGGTCCTCTTCGGGATTTATCAATGAGATTTCTTCTGTTTTGGACAGCAGAATTCTCATTGAGGGGGTATTGTAACGTGTCAAAATTGGGTCCTTATATTTATTACAGTTATGGGATATTTGTATTTTATTTATTTCATTTTCTGGGGTTTTGCAAAAATATTGTACAAACGTTATTTCCATTGGAACAGAACACGTGGCAAGAAACAGTGTTGAAACAAAGGCAAGGCGCAATTTCTGTTGTGTGACCAGTCAAGGAATTTGCACCACCCTAAAATTTCTCAGAACTTTGCATAAATGTGACCACGCACTCACGCGCAGTACAAGTACGCGCTCGGAATGACGCCTTCATCTGAAAACCAAGATGCCTGGGGAACGAACTTATTCATCGTCTCCTTAGCCGATCCTCAGGAGATGCCGCTAAGGACCGCCCACTTTTAGTGACGTCAACAGTGCTTAACAAATATCGTCCACGGTTACCACACAAAAAACACACTATGTTTCGTGCATAGAGCTCATACGCCACAACAAATTCATCTTGAACGACGACGAAAATCAGGTGGCAGTGAACGGCAGCTTCCTACCGCCCAAACACAGTCCACATTAGGCAGAGACGCTAAGCGGTCAACAAGAAGCCGACTCCGTTAACAAACGTTTACAGTTTGTCGGCGTCCGGGCGGTGTGGTTTTATAAGATGTGCGTAAAACAACAATATCGTTCATACCGACCGGGACTCGAGGAAGTTACGAAATACCGAGTATCATTTGTGCGGTGGCGTGGTGACTTACAATAATGAGTAATAAACATTTGGCTCGAGTGACCGACACGTGTTTTATTCGTCCTGAATAGTGACAGTGAAAAACTAAATAAATAGATCTGTAAATTAATCAAACGAGGGGTAACGTATGAATTTGAATGAAAGAGAGAATGTGCAGAATGGGCTGTCTTAATCATGAGCATTAAAAATGGTACCAAAAAACAAAATTAGATTTAAAAAATTTGTATCTTGTAGTGTTCTGGTAGTATCCATAAAACGTGAGTGAGAAATAAAATTATTTAATTCACAATATAATCATGTGTTAGTCTAAGTTATTTCGTCATTACCACTTTCTCATTTCTGTGTTGCAAAATTCGTCTAAACGTTCCGGAATCCTTCTGAATTATTAATTGGGTGTGGTCAGATTGCAAAATTGTCCTTTTTATTTAAGGTGGAGTGTAAAGGTTTTCGATATTTTACCTATAAAAAATAATCGTGGCGACCTTGGTCTTCTGAGTAAAATTTAAATAGGTAAGTAGTTGTGATTGTGCACAGGTAAGTCCTGGTAGGGTATTTCATGTATTTAATATATTTCGGCGTATTTTTTTAGCATCACACTGGTGACGCGCTGCCAGGATTTTCGTTTAATTTTATTTATACGAGATAGACCTATTTTAATGCACAGAAAATAGGATGTGGTAATGACAAATTTATAAAAAATATTTATTGTATATAATTACGTTAAATTAGGTTATGTGTGGTAGCGTAACGTGCTTGGGAAATTAGGGTATTTACTTTTATATTTGGATAACTAGTTTATGTGTGTGTATTTTGATTTAAACTGGATAATTAGTGTGTGTTAGAAGGGTTATAGTGGGCATTATACAAAGAGTATATTATAAATAAATTTTTGAACATGGCTGAGGCACAAGAAACCTTTGCGGAGAAATGGGAGAAATTCCGTGACAGTTTCGAGAGGTATTTGGAAGAAAGGACTGATGATGATCGGCGTAGATTTAATGAGAGGGTTAAACAAGTTCCGGAATTATACAAATTGTTAAGAGAGTATAGTGGTGGCACTATTAGTGAAGACACTAGTAAACAAAGTAACGAGGTAAGTGAAGGGGTTAGTGAGAGTAAAATAGTAGAAAGTGGTAGTCACGAGATAAAAAATGATAACGGTGACGCAATTGAAAATGTAGCAATAGAAAGTGGTAACAATGTTGTTGATGGTAGTGAAGAAATACTTAACCAGGTGAGTGATAACGATAATGAATTAATAAATAACAGCGACCAAATAGTGGAAGAAATGGTGTTGAATAGTGACAATTCAGAGGTAAGTGGTGATGTTGATATAATTAATTATAATGATGAAATAACATTAAACAAGAATAATGATGATGTAGCTGAAAATGGGGTATCAAAAAGTGATACAGTAGACAATAGTGAAAATGAGAGTAGAATGGGAGTTGAGGTTGATTGTGGATTGCTAGTTAGTGCTTATGATTTAGAAAGGGAGTATAGTGGTAGTTTGAATGTAGAAGGTGAACAGGGGGCAAATTTTTATGGGGTTAAATGTGAAGCAGAGACTTCACAAGTGTTGATGGAGGACAAGAGTTCCTCAATAGTTTTTGTAGAAGACGAGAGTTCTTCAGAAGGTAAAATAAGTTTTTTGTGTTTATCTGGTAGGGCCAGATGGTATTTAAATAATTTTGTGGTATTGCCCTCTGCATGGAATGGGAGAGTTCAGTATGGTTATGAGAGGTGTCGTAATGAAAGAGAGAGAGAAATAAAAATTTTTGATATTAATAAAGGTTATGAAATGTTGGTGCAGGTGTTAGATGTTGAGAGAGATGATGAAACAGAGAGAGAGGAATATTTGAATAAAACTGTTATAAATGATGATAAAGTAATTAACCCGATAGTGAATGAATTTAATGACGGAGACTTAACAAAAATGCCTAACGTTGACTGGTTTAATGAGTATTTTGGTAAGATGAGTGAAGTTAGTTTGTATGGTTGTAATACACAAAACAATAACTGGTGTATTAATGAAATTGAAAAATGTTATATAACACCAAGACTTATCTATGACGATGGAGGCTAAACTATAAAACAATAAAAGACAGTGATAAACAGTTTGTTTTATGGTTCTGACATGGCAGATGTGGACAATGAAGTGCGGAAAAACTGAACAGTTGATAACTAAAGTTTGTAAATAATTGTAGTGCATTTATGTGTATTGTAGATCAGCTAAGCAATGTATGTATATAGGTAAGTGATAATAATAATAATAAGAATATTTTGCAATTTAAATAAATAATAACATTAATTTTGGAAACAATAATGGGCTAATTTGTATAATGGCAAACAATAATAATGGAATTTGTATTTTCAGTAATTAATTTAAGCAAACCAGTTTGATATGTTTTAAATATTTTGAGTGATTATGTAAGTGCTAATTAATTAAATTCTTTAAATGAATTCAATTTATTTTACGAGATTGGGAATTTGATAATAGATGGCTAAATTGTTTGATGTAAACTGATATTTGTGTTAAATGTTTCAGAGGTGAGGTGAAAGTATTGAGGTGTAGGGGGTAGATATTTTGTGTATATCATGTTAAATGGACTGTAAGTATAGAACTTTTACAGTATGAATCATGTATAATAAAAATGTTTACAGGTGTAACTAAGATTTTAATTCAATAGTGAGATTATTTGAAATAATTGTGTTCAATAAAAATGATAATTAAAAATTTTTAATAATAACTGAAAATGATATATACTAATTATTAATAATAAATTTTGAAAATTTTAAGAAAGTCCAATGGTGGAAAGTTATGAATGAGTTAAATGATTATGGATGAAAATATTATATTAGAATGTATATAAAAACTTAATTAGTTAGTTATTAAGTTGCTATTGCGCGGGTGGCCTGTGCTCTCGTAGATAGCGAAATGGGTTGGGGGTAACAGAGAGTGTTACCTCCATCGGAGGCCAAATGGCGAAAATGTGCGACACACCTTTTTCGTGCAAATTCAATTTACACACTGATAGACGTTCATGTCGCACATACTAATGATGAAGTAGAGCAGGCAATAAAATGAAATTAGATTTCCCAGACTTTTCGGGCGATTACTGCCTTACCAGCACTAATCGTGGATTTGGCTAGCGGCCAGCTATGGTCATATCAAGTCCCTTGACCATAGCTGACTTGAAATTGGTATATAGTAGAAATTAAATGGGGGGTGAACTTTAGGGGAAATCCAGGTACTATGGACAGCGGCTGCCACTCTGTTCGAGTAGGAACAGCATAGCCAGGTGGTAGACCCGTTTAAGGGCGTTTAATTATAGCCAAGAGTATGTTGATATTCAGATTTTAAAATGTAACAGCCGAAGCAAAGACACGGAGAGGTCAAACTACTCCAAAATATGCCGTCTTTGCCGAAGCGAGGGGGCGCCACAGCCTTACATAATTTGCAATAGAGTGTGTGGATGGGAGGTGACTCAGAGGAGCCATGAATTTAAATTTTACAACATACAAAATTTTTTTTTGCTAATTCAAATTTTGATCCAATAAAAATGTTTGTGCTCTGTTTAAGTAATTAGATGTTCATACATTCAATATAAGGTGTTCATTCCATAATTTTAAATGTATTATTTTATTGTTGTAGGTTAGATATAAGCATTGATAAAAATATGTGTTTTCATTATATGTGTATATTTTAAACTAAGCCAATAATTAAACCGTCTGGCAGGCGGGTAACACAAAGTATCAGAATCAGAAAGAGAGGAAACAATGAGGTGAGAAGTAATGATAAATAAATATATATATATTTCATGTAATTTGTTCAATTTTGAGATGTGTTTTAATTGTGTTAGGGATATCAGCTGATCAGCAATAAAATGTCACTGGTATATTGGTTATAAATGCTCCAAGTAATTAATGTTTAATGTAATGTTTTAATGTATTACAGATGCTATTTAAAGTAATGAGAAAAGTGATTTGATAAAGTGAGAAATAAAGTAATAATTGGTGAAAGCTAATAAAAGATAGTTTTGGGTGATAAATATTTTGTGGGACATATAGATCTGTCCAAGTTGAAGTCAAAGTTAAAGAAATAGTAGAGATGAAGATAATGTAATGTTGTTTTGAGTTAATGTATGTTATAGAATTTTGAGAAGTATTGATGTTGACACAGTAGTAATGGAGAATAATTGTAGAATATTGAGTGATATATTGATGTTTATAATTAATGATGTTATTTTGTTGTAGTTGTAGTAAGGTAATGAGATTGGTATTTTGGGGATGGCAATTTTGTAGTAGGGGGTAGTGTAATGTAGGAGTCCGCAACATAATGATAAGTTGGGACGGGATGGGATCGATTTTAGGGGGACGGGGCCACCTTAGGTAGAATCCAGGGGCCAGATAAGGGAAATGAGTTTTGGGGGGGGGAAACACGTATCCTAAGTACAAAGGGTTAGAGAGTATTTTTTTTTTTATATATAGAGAGAAGGTGGCGAATTGAGTTTAATGATAGGTTGGGTTTAGAGATTGATGGGATAGATATTTTGATAGAGATGGGTGTCATGTGAGTTACAGTTGTTAGAGGTTAGAATCAAAGGGAGAGAGATTGTATATGTATACAGATCAAGTAGTACAATAAATGAGATAAATATTTAAATCACCCACCGTAATGAAGAATAAGATTGTCAAGTAAAGAAAAAGATTTGTAATAAGAATGTATAAAACTTTTATAGAAACCAGTGACGAAATATTGATAGAATTTGGAAATAATGTAAAATTAAGAATTGTTGATTTTGAATAATTTAAATGTCAATTTGCTTATTATTTATAATAATATTTTGTCAATTTTAAATGTTTTATTTTATTATGTTTTGTGTTTCAAGTTAGGATTTTACAGATGTTAAGTGTATTTTCAGACATAATTGTACCTAACACATGTGGGTCAAGGTTTTGGACTTGACCTAGTTTTGATCAGCTGACTGTGAGGTCATATACAGACTAAGCTGGTTTATTAAGGAAGTCGATTCAGCTTTTGTTTTTTTTTATCAATTTACACAAATATTAAATAATTTCTATATGTAAAGGAAACATTTAAATAAAATTAAATTTTTTTGAATTTAAAAATTTTTTTTTGGAAAATATTTTTTTGAAGAAAAAAAAATTTTCTTGATTTTGCGCCTGCCAGCTAATGAATATTTTTAAGCTTTGATTATTTTATTATTTGTGTGCTAACCATGTTTATTTGATTGATTTATTTTGTATTGAATTGTATTGTTAGACTATAAGTGATTACATGTTAGGTTAAGGATGTTATTAATTATAAGAAATGTTTAAATCAACTTATTTTAAATAAAAACAGAAACCAATGAAGAGAATAATTTAAAATTTATATAAAATTTATGAATCAATTTTACCTGAAAACAACCAATGGGTTGCCAGTTAAATAACTTTTGAAAATTTTTCAATTCTATGATATGTGATGTCAATATGTAACGTGAGTGAGTGTGAGCCCAGTATCTGCTAAAGGCAGCCCAGCTTGCAGAAAATGGGAAACATATCGGTGGAGGATCTGGTATAATCTAAGCCAGGGATTGAGGATTTTGGGGGGTAGCATGTCAGAAGGTGAGGTGTGCTGTGGTACTTGTCTGTTCGATTTTTTGGTGTTGGGATCTCTTACGGAGAAGTCCAGTGATCTCATTCAGATGCGTCCATAGTCGCCAAGCCAGGGGGGTCGTGTACCCATGAGGAGTAAGAACAAGAGGGGGTTGTTGGCACCAGTTCCTCCCCGGTCCTCTTCGGGATTTATCCATGAGATTTCTTCTGTTTTGGACAGCAGAATTCTCATTGAGGGGGTATTGTAACGTGTCAAAATTGGGTCCTTATATTTATTACAGTTATGGGATATTTGTATTTTATTTATTTCATTTTCTGGGGTTTTGCAAAAATATTGTACAAACGTTATTTCCATTGGAACAGAACACGTGGCAAGAAACAGTGTTGAAACAAAGGCAAGGCGCAATTTCTGTTGTGTGACCAGTCAAGGAATTTGCACCACCCTAAAATTTCTCAGAACTTTGCATAAATGTGACCACGCACTCACGCGCAGTACAAGTACGCGCTCGGAATGACGCCTTCATCTGAAAACCAAGATGCCTGGGGAACGAACTTATTCATCGTCTCCTTAGCCGATCCTCAGGAGATGCCGCTAAGGACCGCCCACTTTTAGTGACGTCAACAGTGCTTAACAAATATCGTCCACGGTTACCACACAAAAAACACACTATGTTTCGTGCATAGAGCTCATACGCCACAACAAATTCATCTTGAACGACGACGAAAATCAGGTGGCAGTGAACGGCAGCTTCCTACCGCCCAAACACAGTCCACATTAGGCAGAGACGCTAAGCGGTCAACAAGAAGCCGACTCCGTTAACAAACGTTTACAGTTTGTCGGCGTCCGGGCGGTGTGGTTTTATAAGATGTGCATAAAACAACAATATCGTTAATACCGACCGGGACTCGAGGAAGTTACGAAATACCGAGTATCATTTGTGCGGTGGCGTGGTGACTTACAATAATGAGTAATAAACATTTGGCTCGAGTGACCGACACGTGTTTTATTCGTCCTGAATAGTGACAGTGAAAAACTAAATAAATAGATCTGTAAATTAATCAAACGAGGGGTAACGTATGAATTTGAATGAAAGAGAGAATGTGCAGAATGGGCTGTCTTAATCATGAGCATTAAAAATGGTACCAAAAAACAAAATTAGATTTAAAAAATTTGTATCTTGTAGTGTTCTGGTAGTATCCATAAAACGTGAGTGAGAAATAAAATTATTTAATTCACAATATAATCATGTGTTAGTCTAAGTTATTTCGTCATTACCACTTTCTCATTTCTGTGTTGCAAAATTCGTCTAAACGTTCCGGAATCCTTCTGAATTATTAATTGGGTGTGGTCAGATTGCAAAATTGTCCTTTTTATTTAAGGTGGAGTGTAAAGGTTTTCGATATTTTACCTATAAAAAATAATCGTGGCGACCTTGGTCTTCTGAGTAAAATTTAAATAGGTAAGTAGTTGTGATTGTGCACAGGTAAGTCCTGGTAGGGTATTTCATGTATTTAATATATTTCGGCGTATTTTTTTAGCATCACACTGGCGACGCGCTGCCAGGATTTTCGTTTAATTTTATTTATACGAGATAGACCTATTTTAATGCACAGAAAATAGGATGTGGTAATGACAAATTTATAAAAAATATTTATTGTATATAATTACGTTAAATTAGGTTATGTGTGGTAGCGTAACGTGCTTGGGAAATTAGGGTATTTACTTTTATATTTGGATAACTAGTTTATGTGTGTGTATTTTGATTTAAACTGGATAATTAGTGTGTGTTAGAAGGGTTATAGTGGGCATTATACAAAGAGTATATTATAAATAAATTTTTGAACATGGCTGAGGCACAAGAAACCTTTGCGGAGAAATGGGAGAAATTCCGTGACAGTTTCGAGAGGTATTTGGAAGAAAGGACTGATGATGATCGGCGTAGATTTAATGAGAGGGTTAAACAAGTTCCGGAATTATACAAATTGTTAAGAGAGTATAGTGGTGGCACTATTAGTGAAGACACTAGTAAACAAAGTAACGAGGTAAGTGAAGGGGTTAGTGAGAGTAAAATAGTAGAAAGTGGTAGTCACGAGATAAAAAATGATAACGGTGACGCAATTGAAAATGTAGCAATAGAAAGTGGTAACAATGTTGTTGATGGTAGTGAAGAAATACTTAACCAGGTGAGTGATAACGATAATGAATTAATAAATAACAGCGACCAAATAGTGGAAGAAATGGTGTTGAATAGTGACAATTCAGAGGTAAGTGGTGATGTTGATATAATTAATTATAATGATGAAATAACATTAAACAAGAATAATGATGATGTAGCTGAAAATGGGGTATCAAAAAGTGATACAGTAGACAATAGTGAAAATGAGAGTAGAATGGGAGTTGAGGTTGATTGTGGATTGCTAGTTAGTGCTTATGATTTAGAAAGGGAGTATAGTGGTAGTTTGAATGTAGAAGGTGAACAGGGGGCAAATTTTTATGGGGTTAAATGTGAAGCAGAGACTTCACAAGTGTTGATGGAGGACAAGAGTTCCTCAATAGTTTTTGTAGAAGACGAGAGTTCTTCAGAAGGTAAAATAAGTTTTTTGTGTTTATCTGGTAGGGCCAGATGGTATTTAAATAATTTTGTGGTATTGCCCTCTGCATGGAATGGGAGAGTTCAGTATGGTTATGAGAGGTGTCGTAATGAAAGAGAGAGAGAAATAAAAATTTTTGATATTAATAAAGGTTATGAAATGTTGGTGCAGGTGTTAGATGTTGAGAGAGATGATGAAACAGAGAGAGAGGAATATTTGAATAAAACTGTTATAAATGATGATAAAGTAATTAACCCGATAGTGAATGAATTTAATGACGGAGACTTAACAAAAATGCCTAACGTTGACTGGTTTAATGAGTATTTTGGTAAGATGAGTGAAGTTAGTTTGTATGGTTGTAATACACAAAACAATAACTGGTGTATTAATGAAATTGAAAAATGTTATATAACACCAAGACTTATCTATGACGATGGAGGCTAAACTATAAAACAATAAAAGACAGTGATAAACAGTTTGTTTTATGGTTCTGACATGGCAGATGTGGACAATGAAGTGCGGAAAAACTGAACAGTTGATAACTAAAGTTTGTAAATAATTGTAGTGCATTTATGTGTATTGTAGATCAGCTAAGCAATGTATGTATATAGGTAAGTGATAATAATAATAAGAAGAATATTTTGCAATTTAAATAAATAATAACATTAATTTTGGAAACAATAATGGGCTAATTTGTATAATGGCAAACAATAATAATGGAATTTGTATTTTCAGTAATTAATTTAAGCAAACCAGTTTGATATGTTTTAAATATTTTGAGTGATTATGTAAGTGCTAATTAATTAAATTCTTTAAATGAATTCAATTTATTTTACGAGATTGGGAATTTGATAATAGATGGCTAAATTGTTTGATGTAAACTGATATTTGTGTTAAATGTTTCAGAGGTGAGGTGAAAGTATTGAGGTGTAGGGGGTAGATATTTTGTGTATATCATGTTAAATGGACTGTAAGTATAGAACTTTTACAGTATGAATCATGTATAATAAAAATGTTTACAGGTGTAACTAAGATTTTAATTCAATAGTGAGATTATTTGAAATAATTGTGTTCAATAAAAATGATAATTAAAAATTTTTAATAATAACTGAAAATGATATATACTAATTATTAATAATAAATTTTGAAAATTTTAAGAAAGTCCAATGGTGGAAAGTTATGAATGAGTTAAATGATTATGGATGAAAATATTATATTAGAATGTATATAAAAACTTAATTAGTTAGTTATTAAGTTGCTATTGCGCGGGTGGCCTGTGCTCTCGTAGATAGCGAAATGGGTTGGGGGTAACAGAGAGTGTTACCTCCATCGGAGGCCAAATGGCGAAAATGTGCGACACACCTTTTTCGTGCAAATTCAATTTACACACTGATAGACGTTCATGTCGCACATACTAATGATGAAGTAGAGCAGGCAATAAAATGAAATTAGATTTCCCAGACTTTTCGGGCGATTACTGCCTTACCAGCACTAATCGTGGATTTGGCTAGCGGCCAGCTATGGTCATATCAAGTCCCTTGACCATAGCTGACTTGAAATTGGTATATAGTAGAAATTAAATGGGGGGTGAACTTTAGGGGAAATCCAGGTACTATGGACAGCGGCTGCCACTCTGTTCGAGTAGGAACAGCATAGCCAGGTGGTAGACCCGTTTAAGGGCATTTAATTATAGCCAAGAGTATGTTGATATTCAGATTTTAAAATGTAACAGCCGAAGCAAAGACACGGAGAGGTCAAACTACTCCAAAATATGCCGTCTTTGCCGAAGCGAGGGGGCGCCACAGCCTTACATAATTTGCAATAGAGTGTGTGGATGGGAGGTGACTCAGAGGAGCCATGAATTTAAATTTTACAACATACAAAATTTTTTTTTGCTAATTCAAATTTTGATCCAATAAAAATGTTTGTGCTCTGTTTAAGTAATTAGATGTTCATACATTCAATATAAGGTGTTCATTCCATAATTTTAAATGTATTATTTTATTGTTGTAGGTCAGATATAAGCATTGATAAAAATATGTGTTTTCATTATATGTGTATATTTTAAACTAAGCCAATAATTAAACCGTCTGGCAGGCGGGTAACACAAAGTATCAGAATCAGAAAGAGAGGAAACAATGAGGTGAGAAGTAATGATAAATAAATATATATATATATTTCATGTAATTTGTTCAATTTTGAGATGTGTTTTAATTGTGTTAGGGATATCAGCTGATCAGCAATAAAATGTCACTGGTATATTGGTTATAAATGCTCCAAGTAATTAATGTTTAATGTAATGTTTTAATGTATTACAGATGCTATTTAAAGTAATGAGAAAAGTGATTTGATAAAGTGAGAAATAAAGTAATAATTGGTGAAAGCTAATAAAAGATAGTTTTGGGTGATAAATATTTTGTGGGACATATAGATCTGTCCAAGTTGAAGTCAAAGTTAAAGAAATAGTAGAGATGAAGATAATGTAATGTTGTTTTGAGTTAATGTATGTTATAGAATTTTGAGAAGTATTGATGTTGACACAGTAGTAATGGAGAATAATTGTAGAATATTGAGTGATATATTGATGTTTATAATTAATGATGTTATTTTGTTGTAGTTGTAGTAAGGTAATGAGATTGGTATTTTGGGGATGGCAATTTTGTAGTAGGGGGTAGTGTAATGTAGGAGTCCGCAACATAATGATAAGTTGGGACGGGATGGGATCGATTTTAGGGGGACGGGGCCGCCTTAGGTAGAATCCAGGGGCCAGATAAGGGAAATGAGTTTTGGGGGGGGAAACACGTATCCTAAGTACAAAGGGTTAGAGAGTATTTTTTTTTTTATATATAGAGAGAAGGTGGCGAATTGAGTTTAATGATAGGTTGGGTTTAGAGATTGATGGGATAGATATTTTGATAGAGATGGGTGTCATGTGAGTTACAGTTGTTAGAGGTTAGAATCAAAGGGAGAGAGATTGTATATGTATACAGATCAAGTAGTACAATAAATGAGATAAATATTTAAATCACCCACCGTAATGAAGAATAAGATTGTCAAGTAAAGAAAAAGATTTGTAATAAGAATGTATAAAACTTTTATAGAAACCAGTGACGAAATATTGATAGAATTTGGAAATAATGTAAAATTAAGAATTGTTGATTTTGAATAATTTAAATGTCAATTTGCTTATTATTTATAATAATATTTTGTCAATTTTAAATGTTTTATTTTATTATGTTTTGTGTTTCAAGTTAGGATTTTACAGATGTTAAGTGTATTTTCAGACATAATTGTACCTAACACATGTGGGTCAAGGTTTTGGACTTGACCTAGTTTTGATCAGCTGACTGTGAGGTCATATACAGACTAAGCTGGTTTATTAAGGAAGTCGATTCAGCTTTTGTTTTTTTTTATCAATTTACACAAATATTAAATAATTTCTATATGTAAAGGAAACATTTAAATAAAATTAAATTTTTTTGAATTTAAAAATTTTTTTTTTGGAAAATATTTTTTTGAAGAAAAAAAAAATTTTCTTGATTTTGCGCCTGCCAGCTAATGAATATTTTTAAGCTTTGATTATTTTATTATTTGTGTGCTAACCATGTTTATTTGATTGATTTATTTTGTATTGAATTGTATTGTTAGACTATAAGTGATTACATGTTAGGTTAAGGATGTTATTAATTATAAGAAATGTTTAAATCAACTTATTTTAAATAAAAACAGAAACCAATGAAGAGAATAATTTAAAATTTATATAAAATTTATGAATCAATTTTACCTGAAAACAATCAATGGGTTGCCAGTTAAATAACTTTTGAAAATTTTTCAATTCTATGATATGTGATGTCAATATGTAACGTGAGTGAGTGTGAGCCCAGTATCTGCTAAAGGCAGCCCAGCTTGCAGAAAATGGGAAACATATCGGTGGAGGATCTGGTATAATCTAAGCCAGGGATTGAGGATTTTGGGGGGTAGCATGTCAGAAGGTGAGGTGTGCTGTGGTACTTGTCTGTTCGATTTTTTGGTGTTGGGATCTCTTACGGAGAAGTCCAGTGATCTCATTCAGATGCGTCCATAGTCGCCAAGCCAGGGGGGTCGTGTACCCATGAGGAGTAAGAACAAGAGGGGGTTGTTGGCACCAGTTCCTCCCCGGTCCTCTTCGGGATTTATCAATGAGATTTCTTCTGTTTTGGACAGCAGAATTCTCATTGAGGGGGTATTGTAACGTGTCAAAATTGGGTCCTTATATTTATTACAGTTATGGGATATTTGTATTTTATTTATTTCATTTTCTGGGGTTTTGCAAAAATATTGTACAAACGTTATTTCCATTGGAACAGAACACGTGGCAAGAAACAGTGTTGAAACAAAGGCAAGGCGCAATTTCTGTTGTGTGACCAGTCAAGGAATTTGCACCACCCTAAAATTTCTCAGAACTTTGCATAAATGTGACCACGCACTCACGCGCAGTACAAGTACGCGCTCGGAATGACGCCTTCATCTGAAAACCAAGATGCCTGGGGAACGAACTTATTCATCGTCTCCTTAGCCGATCCTCAGGAGATGCCGCTAAGGACCGCCCACTTTTAGTGACGTCAACAGTGCTTAACAAATATCGTCCACGGTTACCACACAAAAAACACACTATGTTTCGTGCATAGAGCTCATACGCCACAACAAATTCATCTTGAACGACGACGAAAATCAGGTGGCAGTGAACGGCAGCTTCCTACCGCCCAAACACAGTCCACATTAGGCAGAGACGCTAAGCGGTCAACAAGAAGCCGACTCCGTTAACAAACGTTTACAGTTTGTCGGCGTCCGGGCGGTGTGGTTTTATAAGATGTGCGTAAAACAACAATATCGTTAATACCGACCGGGACTCGAGGAAGTTACGAAATACCGAGTATCATTTGTGCGGTGGCGTGGTGACTTACAATAATGAGTAATAAACATTTGGCTCGAGTGACCGACACGTGTTTTATTCGTCCTGAATAGTGACAGTGAAAAACTAAATAAATAGATCTGTAAATTAATCAAACGAGGGGTAACGTATGAATTTGAATGAAAGAGAGAATGTGCAGAATGGGCTGTGTTAATCATGAGCATTAAAAATGGTACCAAAAAACAAAATTAGATTTAAAAAATTTGTATCTTGTAGTGTTCTGGTAGTATCCATAAAACGTGAGTGAGAAATAAAATTATTTAATTCACAATATAATCATGTGTTAGTCTAAGTTATTTCGTCATTACCACTTTCTCATTTCTGTGTTGCAAAATTCGTCTAAACGTTCCGGAATCCTTCTGAATTATTAATTGGGTGTGGTCAGATTGCAAAATTGTCCTTTTTATTTAAGGTGGAGTGTAAAGGTTTTCGATATTTTACCTATAAAAAATAATCGTGGCGACCTTGGTCTTCTGAGTAAAATTTAAATAGGTAAGTAGTTGTGATTGTGCACAGGTAAGTCCTGGTAGGGTATTTCATGTATTTAATATATTTCGGCGTATTTTTTTAGCATCACACTGGCGACGCGCTACCAGGATTTTCGTTTAATTTTATTTATACGAGATAGACCTATTTTAATGCACAGAAAATAGGATGTGGTAATGACAAATTTATAAAAAATATTTATTGTATATAATTACGTTAAATTAGGTTATGTGTGGTAGCGTAACGTGCTTGGGAAATTAGGGTATTTACTTTTATATTTGGATAACTAGTTTATGTGTGTGTATTTTGATTTAAACTGGATAATTAGTGTGTGTTAGAAGGGTTATAGTGGGCATTATACAAAGAGTATATTATAAATAAATTTTTGAACATGGCTGAGGCACAAGAAACCTTTGCGGAGAAATGGGAGAAATTCCGTGACAGTTTCGAGAGGTATTTGGAAGAAAGGACTGATGATGATCGGCGTAGATTTAATGAGAGGGTTAAACAAGTTCCGGAATTATACAAATTGTTAAGAGAGTATAGTGGTGGCACTATTAGTGAAGACACTAGTAAACAAAGTAACGAGGTAAGTGAAGGGGTTAGTGAGAGTAAAATAGTAGAAAGTGGTAGTCACGAGATAAAAAATGATAACGGTGACGCAATTGAAAATGTAGCAATAGAAAGTGGTAACAATGTTGTTGATGGTAGTGAAGAAATAATTAACCAGGTGAGTGATAACGATAATGAATTAATAAATAACAGCGACCAAATAGTGGAAGAAATGGTGTTGAATAGTGACAATTCAGAGGTAAGTGGTGATGTTGATATAATTAATTATAATGATGAAATAACATTAAACAAGAATAATGATGATGTAGCTGAAAATGGGGTATCAAAAAGTGATACAGTAGACAATAGTGAAAATGAGAGTAGAATGGGAGTTGAGGTTGATTGTGGATTGCTAGTTAGTGCTTATGATTTAGAAAGGGAGTATAGTGGTAGTTTGAATGTAGAAGGTGAACAGGGGGCAAATTTTTATGGGGTTAAATGTGAAGCAGAGACTTCACAAGTGTTGATGGAGGACAAGAGTTCCTCAATAGTTTTTGTAGAAGACGAGAGTTCTTCAGAAGGTAAAATAAGTTTTTTGTGTTTATCTGGTAGGGCCAGATGGTATTTAAATAATTTTGTGGTATTGCCCTCTGCATGGAATGGGAGAGTTCAGTATGGTTATGAGAGGTGTCGTAATGAAAGAGAGAGAGAAATAAAAATTTTTGATATTAATAAAGGTTATGAAATGTTGGTGCAGGTGTTAGATGTTGAGAGAGATGATGAAACAGAGAGAGAGGAATATTTGAATAAAACTGTTATAAATGATGATAAAGTAATTAACCCGATAGTGAATGAATTTAATGACGGAGACTTAACAAAAATGCCTAACGTTGACTGGTTTAATGAGTATTTTGGTAAGATGAGTGAAGTTAGTTTGTATGGTTGTAATACACAAAACAATAACTGGTGTATTAATGAAATTGAAAAATGTTATATAACACCAAGACTTATCTATGACGATGGAGGCTAAACTATAAAACAATAAAAGACAGTGATAAACAGTTTGTTTTATGGTTCTGACATGGCAGATGTGGACAATGAAGTGCGGAAAAACTGAACAGTTGATAACTAAAGTTTGTAAATAATTGTAGTGCATTTATGTGTATTGTAGATCAGCTAAGCAATGTATGTATATAGGTAAGTGATAATAATAATAATAAGAAGAATATTTTGCAATTTAAATAAATAATAACATTAATTTTGGAAACAATAATGGGCTAATTTGTATAATGGCAAACAATAATAATGGAATTTGTATTTTCAGTAATTAATTTAAGCAAACCAGTTTGATATGTTTTAAATATTTTGAGTGATTATGTAAGTGCTAATTAATTAAATTCTTTAAATGAATTCAATTTATTTTACGAGATTGGGAATTTGATAATAGATGGCTAAATTGTTTGATGTAAACTGATATTTGTGTTAAATGTTTCAGAGGTGAGGTGAAAGTATTGAGGTGTAGGGGGTAGATATTTTGTGTATATCATGTTAAATGGACTGTAAGTATAGAACTTTTACAGTATGAATCATGTATAATAAAAATGTTTACAGGTGTAACTAAGATTTTAATTCAATAGTGAGATTATTTGAAATAATTGTGTTCAATAAAAATGATAATTAAAAATTTTTAATAATAACTGAAAATGATATATACTAATTATTAATAATAAATTTTGAAAATTTTAAGAAAGTCCAATGGTGGAAAGTTATGAATGAGTTAAATGATTATGGATGAAAATATTATATTAGAATGTATATAAAAACTTAATTAGTTAGTTATTAAGTTGCTATTGCGCGGGTGGCCTGTGCTCTCGTAGATAGCGAAATGGGTTGGGGGTAACAGAGAGTGTTACCTCCATCGGAGGCCAAATGGCGAAAATGTGCGACACACCTTTTTCGTGCAAATTCAATTTACACACTGATAGACGTTCATGTCGCACATACTAATGATGAAGTAGAGCAGGCAATAAAATGAAATTAGATTTCCCAGACTTTTCGGGCGATTACTGCCTTACCAGCACTAATCGTGGATTTGGCTAGCGGCCAGCTATGGTCATATCAAGTCCCTTGACCATAGCTGACTTGAAATTGGTATATAGTAGAAATTAAATGGGGGGTGAACTTTAGGGGAAATCCAGGTACTATGGACAGCGGCTGCCACTCTGTTCGAGTAGGAACAGCATAGCCAGGTGGTAGACCCGTTTAAGGGCGTTTAATTATAGCCAAGAGTATGTTGATATTCAGATTTTAAAATGTAACAGCCGAAGCAAAGACACGGAGAGGTCAAACTACTCCAAAATATGCCGTCTTTGCCGAAGCGAGGGGGCGCCACAGCCTTACATAATTTGCAATAGAGTGTGTGGATGGGAGGTGACTCAGAGGAGCCATGAATTTAAATTTTACAACATACAAAATTTTTTTTTGCTAATTCAAATTTTGATCCAATAAAAATGTTTGTGCTCTGTTTAAGTAATTAGATGTTCATACATTCAATATAAGGTGTTCATTCCATAATTTTAAATGTATTATTTTATTGTTGTAGGTTAGATATAAGCATTGATAAAAATATGTGTTTTCATTATATGTGTATATTTTAAACTAAGCCAATAATTAAACCGTCTGGCAGGCGGGTAACACAAAGTATCAGAATCAGAAAGAGAGGAAACAATGAGGTGAGAAGTAATGATAAATAAATATATATATATATTTCATGTAATTTGTTCAATTTTGAGATGTGTTTTAATTGTGTTAGGGATATCAGCTGATCAGCAATAAAATGTCACTGGTATATTGGTTATAAATGCTCCAAGTAATTAATGTTTAATGTAATGTTTTAATGTATTACAGATGCTATTTAAAGTAATGAGAAAAGTGATTTGATAAAGTGAGAAATAAAGTAATAATTGGTGAAAGCTAATAAAAGATAGTTTTGGGTGATAAATATTTTGTGGGACATATAGATCTGTCCAAGTTGAAGTCAAAGTTAAAGAAATAGTAGAGATGAAGATAATGTAATGTTGTTTTGAGTTAATGTATGTTATAGAATTTTGAGAAGTATTGATGTTGACACAGTAGTAATGGAGAATAATTGTAGAATATTGAGTGATATATTGATGTTTATAATTAATGATGTTATTTTGTTGTAGTTGTAGTAAGGTAATGAGATTGGTATTTTGGGGATGGCAATTTTGTAGTAGGGGGTAGTGTAATGTAGGAGTCCGCAACATAATGATAAGTTGGGACATGGGATCGATTTTAGGGGGACGGGGCTGCCTTAGGTAGAATCTAGGGGCCAGATAAGGGAAATGAGTTTTGGGGGGGGAACACGTATCCTAAGTACAAAGGGTTAGAGAGTATTTTTTTTTTTATATATAGAGAGAAGGTGGCGAATTGAGTTTAATGATAGGTTGGGTTTAGAGATTGATGGGATAGATATTTTGATAGAGATGGGTGTCATGTGAGTTACAGTTGTTAGAGGTTAGAATCAAAGGGAGAGAGATTGTATATGTATACAGATCAAGTAGTACAATAAATGAGATAAATATTTAAATCACCCACCGTAATGAAGAATAAGATTGTCAAGTAAAGAAAAAGATTTGTAATAAGAATGTATAAAACTTTTATAGAAACCAGTGACGAAATATTGATAGAATTTGGAAATAATGTAAAATTAAGAATTGTTGATTTTGAATAATTTAAATGTCAATTTGCTTATTATTTATAATAATATTTTGTCAATTTTAAATGTTTTATTTTATTATGTTTTGTGTTTCAAGTTAGGATTTTACAGATGTTAAGTGTATTTTCAGACATAATTGTACCTAACACATGTGGGTCAAGGTTTTGGACTTGACCTAGTTTTGATCAGCTGACTGTGAGGTCATATACAGACTAAGCTGGTTTATTAAGGAAGTCGATTCAGCTTTTGTTTTTTTTTATCAATTTACACAAATATTAAATAATTTCTATATGTAAAGGAAACATTTAAATAAAATTAAATTTTTTTGAATTTAAAAATTTTTTTTTTGGAAAATATTTTTTTGAAGAAAAAAAAAATTTTCTTGATTTTGCGCCTGCCAGCTAATGAATATTTTTAAGCTTTGATTATTTTATTATTTGTGTGCTAACCATGTTTATTTGATTGATTTATTTTGTATTGAATTGTATTGTTAGACTATAAGTGATTACATGTTAGGTTAAGGATGTTATTAATTATAAGAAATGTTTAAATCAACTTATTTTAAATAAAAACAGAAACCAATGAAGAGAATAATTTAAAATTTATATAAAATTTATGAATCAATTTTACCTGAAAACAATCAATGGGTTGCCAGTTAAATAACTTTTGAAAATTTTTCAATTCTATGATATGTGATGTCAATATGTAACGTGAGTGAGTGTGAGCCCAGTATCTGCTAAAGGCAGCCCAGCTTGCAGAAAATGGGAAACATATCGGTGGAGGATCTGGTATAATCTAAGCCAGGGATTGAGGATTTTGGGGGGTAGCATGTCAGAAGGTGAGGTGTGCTGTGGTACTTGTCTGTTCGATTTTTTGGTGTTGGGATCTCTTACGGAGAAGTCCAGTGATCTCATTCAGATGCGTCCATAGTCGCCAAGCCAGGGGGGTCGTGTACCCATGAGGAGTAAGAACAAGAGGGGGTTGTTGGCACCAGTTCCTCCCCGGTCCTCTTCGGGATTTATCAATGAGATTTCTTCTGTTTTGGACAGCAGAATTCTCATTGAGGGGGTATTGTAACGTGTCAAAATTGGGTCCTTATATTTATTACAGTTATGGGATATTTGTATTTTATTTATTTCATTTTCTGGGGTTTTGCAAAAATATTGTACAAACGTTATTTCCATTGGAACAGAACACGTGGCAAGAAACAGTGTTGAAACAAAGGCAAGGCGCAATTTCTGTTGTGTGACCAGTCAAGGAATTTGCACCACCCTAAAATTTCTCAGAACTTTGCATAAATGTGACCACGCACTCACGCGCAGTACAAGTACGCGCTCGGAATGACGCCTTCATCTGAAAACCAAGATGCCTGGGGAACGAACTTATTCATCGTCTCCTTAGCCGATCCTCAGGAGATGCCGCTAAGGACCGCCCACTTTTAGTGACGTCAACAGTGCTTAACAAATATCGTCCACGGTTACCACACAAAAAACACACTATGTTTCGTGCATAGAGCTCATACGCCACAACAAATTCATCTTGAACGACGACGAAAATCAGGTGGCAGTGAACGGCAGCTTCCTACCGCCCAAACACAGTCCACATTAGGCAGAGACGCTAAGCGGTCAACAAGAAGCCGACTCCGTTAACAAACGTTTACAGTTTGTCGGCGTCCGGGCGGTGTGGTTTTATAAGATGTGCGTAAAACAACAATATCGTTAATACCGACCGGGACTCGAGGAAGTTACGAAATACCGAGTATCATTTGTGCGGTGGCGTGGTGACTTACAATAATGAGTAATAAACATTTGGCTCGAGTGACCGACACGTGTTTTATTCGTCCTGAATAGTGACAGTGAAAAACTAAATAAATAGATCTGTAAATTAATCAAACGAGGGGTAACGTATGAATTTGAATGAAAGAGAGAATGTGCAGAATGGGCTGTGTTAATCATGAGCATTAAAAATGGTACCAAAAAACAAAATTAGATTTAAAAAATTTGTATCTTGTAGTGTTCTGGTAGTATCCATAAAACGTGAGTGAGAAATAAAATTATTTAATTCACAATATAATCATGTGTTAGTCTAAGTTATTTCGTCATTACCACTTTCTCATTTCTGTGTTGCAAAATTCGTCTAAACGTTCCGGAATCCTTCTGAATTATTAATTGGGTGTGGTCAGATTGCAAAATTGTCCTTTTTATTTAAGGTGGAGTGTAAAGGTTTTCGATATTTTACCTATAAAAAATAATCGTGGCGACCTTGGTCTTCTGAGTAAAATTTAAATAGGTAAGTAGTTGTGATTGTGCACAGGTAAGTCCTGGTAGGGTATTTCATGTATTTAATATATTTCGGCGTATTTTTTTAGCATCACACTGGCGACGCGCTACCAGGATTTTCGTTTAATTTTATTTATACGAGATAGACCTATTTTAATGCACAGAAAATAGGATGTGGTAATGACAAATTTATAAAAAATATTTATTGTATATAATTACGTTAAATTAGGTTATGTGTGGTAGCGTAACGTGCTTGGGAAATTAGGGTATTTACTTTTATATTTGGATAACTAGTTTATGTGTGTGTATTTTGATTTAAACTGGATAATTAGTGTGTGTTAGAAGGGTTATAGTGGGCATTATACAAAGAGTATATTATAAATAAATTTTTGAACATGGCTGAGGCACAAGAAACCTTTGCGGAGAAATGGGAGAAATTCCGTGACAGTTTCGAGAGGTATTTGGAAGAAAGGACTGATGATGATCGGCGTAGATTTAATGAGAGGGTTAAACAAGTTCCGGAATTATACAAATTGTTAAGAGAGTATAGTGGTGGCACTATTAGTGAAGACACTAGTAAACAAAGTAACGAGGTAAGTGAAGGGGTTAGTGAGAGTAAAATAGTAGAAAGTGGTAGTCACGAGATAAAAAATGATAACGGTGACGCAATTGAAAATGTAGCAATAGAAAGTGGTAACAATGTTGTTGATGGTAGTGAAGAAATAATTAACCAGGTGAGTGATAACGATAATGAATTAATAAATAACAGCGACCAAATAGTGGAAGAAATGGTGTTGAATAGTGACAATTCAGAGGTAAGTGGTGATGTTGATATAATTAATTATAATGATGAAATAACATTAAACAAGAATAATGATGATGTAGCTGAAAATGGGGTATCAAAAAGTGATACAGTAGACAATAGTGAAAATGAGAGTAGAATGGGAGTTGAGGTTGATTGTGGATTGCTAGTTAGTGCTTATGATTTAGAAAGGGAGTATAGTGGTAGTTTGAATGTAGAAGGTGAACAGGGGGCAAATTTTTATGGGGTTAAATGTGAAGCAGAGACTTCACAAGTGTTGATGGAGGACAAGAGTTCCTCAATAGTTTTTGTAGAAGACGAGAGTTCTTCAGAAGGTAAAATAAGTTTTTTGTGTTTATCTGGTAGGGCCAGATGGTATTTAAATAATTTTGTGGTATTGCCCTCTGCATGGAATGGGAGAGTTCAGTATGGTTATGAGAGGTGTCGTAATGAAAGAGAGAGAGAAATAAAAATTTTTGATATTAATAAAGGTTATGAAATGTTGGTGCAGGTGTTAGATGTTGAGAGAGATGATGAAACAGAGAGAGAGGAATATTTGAATAAAACTGTTATAAATGATGATAAAGTAATTAACCCGATAGTGAATGAATTTAATGACGGAGACTTAACAAAAATGCCTAACGTTGACTGGTTTAATGAGTATTTTGGTAAGATGAGTGAAGTTAGTTTGTATGGTTGTAATACACAAAACAATAACTGGTGTATTAATGAAATTGAAAAATGTTATATAACACCAAGACTTATCTATGACGATGGAGGCTAAACTATAAAACAATAAAAGACAGTGATAAACAGTTTGTTTTATGGTTCTGACATGGCAGATGTGGACAATGAAGTGCGGAAAAACTGAACAGTTGATAACTAAAGTTTGTAAATAATTGTAGTGCATTTATGTGTATTGTAGATCAGCTAAGCAATGTATGTATATAGGTAAGTGATAATAATAATAATAAGAAGAATATTTTGCAATTTAAATAAATAATAACATTAATTTTGGAAACAATAATGGGCTAATTTGTATAATGGCAAACAATAATAATGGAATTTGTATTTTCAGTAATTAATTTAAGCAAACCAGTTTGATATGTTTTAAATATTTTGAGTGATTATGTAAGTGCTAATTAATTAAATTCTTTAAATGAATTCAATTTATTTTACGAGATTGGGAATTTGATAATAGATGGCTAAATTGTTTGATGTAAACTGATATTTGTGTTAAATGTTTCAGAGGTGAGGTGAAAGTATTGAGGTGTAGGGGGTAGATATTTTGTGTATATCATGTTAAATGGACTGTAAGTATAGAACTTTTACAGTATGAATCATGTATAATAAAAATGTTTACAGGTGTAACTAAGATTTTAATTCAATAGTGAGATTATTTGAAATAATTGTGTTCAATAAAAATGATAATTAAAAATTTTTAATAATAACTGAAAATGATATATACTAATTATTAATAATAAATTTTGAAAATTTTAAGAAAGTCCAATGGTGGAAAGTTATGAATGAGTTAAATGATTATGGATGAAAATATTATATTAGAATGTATATAAAAACTTAATTAGTTAGTTATTAAGTTGCTATTGCGCGGGTGGCCTGTGCTCTCGTAGATAGCGAAATGGGTTGGGGGTAACAGAGAGTGTTACCTCCATCGGAGGCCAAATGGCGAAAATGTGCGACACACCTTTTTCGTGCAAATTCAATTTACACACTGATAGACGTTCATGTCGCACATACTAATGATGAAGTAGAGCAGGCAATAAAATGAAATTAGATTTCCCAGACTTTTCGGGCGATTACTGCCTTACCAGCACTAATCGTGGATTTGGCTAGCGGCCAGCTATGGTCATATCAAGTCCCTTGACCATAGCTGACTTGAAATTGGTATATAGTAGAAATTAAATGGGGGGTGAACTTTAGGGGAAATCCAGGTACTATGGACAGCGGCTGCCACTCTGTTCGAGTAGGAACAGCATAGCCAGGTGGTAGACCCGTTTAAGGGCGTTTAATTATAGCCAAGAGTATGTTGATATTCAGATTTTAAAATGTAACAGCCGAAGCAAAGACACGGAGAGGTCAAACTACTCCAAAATATGCCGTCTTTGCCGAAGCGAGGGGGCGCCACAGCCTTACATAATTTGCAATAGAGTGTGTGGATGGGAGGTGACTCAGAGGAGCCATGAATTTAAATTTTACAACATACAAAATTTTTTTTTGCTAATTCAAATTTTGATCCAATAAAAATGTTTGTGCTCTGTTTAAGTAATTAGATGTTCATACATTCAATATAAGGTGTTCATTCCATAATTTTAAATGTATTATTTTATTGTTGTAGGTTAGATATAAGCATTGATAAAAATATGTGTTTTCATTATATGTGTATATTTTAAACTAAGCCAATAATTAAACCGTCTGGCAGGCGGGTAACACAAAGTATCAGAATCAGAAAGAGAGGAAACAATGAGGTGAGAAGTAATGATAAATAAATATATATATATATTTCATGTAATTTGTTCAATTTTGAGATGTGTTTTAATTGTGTTAGGGATATCAGCTGATCAGCAATAAAATGTCACTGGTATATTGGTTATAAATGCTCCAAGTAATTAATGTTTAATGTAATGTTTTAATGTATTACAGATGCTATTTAAAGTAATGAGAAAAGTGATTTGATAAAGTGAGAAATAAAGTAATAATTGGTGAAAGCTAATAAAAGATAGTTTTGGGTGATAAATATTTTGTGGGACATATAGATCTGTCCAAGTTGAAGTCAAAGTTAAAGAAATAGTAGAGATGAAGATAATGTAATGTTGTTTTGAGTTAATGTATGTTATAGAATTTTGAGAAGTATTGATGTTGACACAGTAGTAATGGAGAATAATTGTAGAATATTGAGTGATATATTGATGTTTATAATTAATGATGTTATTTTGTTGTAGTTGTAGTAAGGTAATGAGATTGGTATTTTGGGGATGGCAATTTTGTAGTAGGGGGTAGTGTAATGTAGGAGTCCGCAACATAATGATAAGTTGGGACATGGGATCGATTTTAGGGGGACGGGGCTGCCTTAGGTAGAATCTAGGGGCCAGATAAGGGAAATGAGTTTTGGGGGGGGAACACGTATCCTAAGTACAAAGGGTTAGAGAGTATTTTTTTTTTTATATATAGAGAGAAGGTGGCGAATTGAGTTTAATGATAGGTTGGGTTTAGAGATTGATGGGATAGATATTTTGATAGAGATGGGTGTCATGTGAGTTACAGTTGTTAGAGGTTAGAATCAAAGGGAGAGAGATTGTATATGTATACAGATCAAGTAGTACAATAAATGAGATAAATATTTAAATCACCCACCGTAATGAAGAATAAGATTGTCAAGTAAAGAAAAAGATTTGTAATAAGAATGTATAAAACTTTTATAGAAACCAGTGGCGAAATATTGATAGAATTTGGAAATAATGTAAAATTAAGAATTGTTGATTTTGAATAATTTAAATGTCAATTTGCTTATTATTTATAATAATATTTTGTCAATTTTAAATGTTTTATTTTATTATGTTTTGTGTTTCAAGTTAGGATTTTACAGATGTTAAGTGTATTTTCAGACATAATTGTACCTAACACATGTGGGTCAAGGTTTTGGACTTGACCTAGTTTTGATCAGCTGACTGTGAGGTCATATACAGACTAAGCTGGTTTATTAAGGAAGTCGATTCAGCTTTTGTTTTTTTTATCAATTTACACAAATATTAAATAATTTCTATATGTAAAGGAAACATTTAAATAAAATTAAATTTTTTTGAATTAAAAAATTTTTTTTTTGGAAAATATTTTTTTGAAGAAAAAAAAAATTTTCTTGATTTTGCGCCTGCCAGCTAATGAATATTTTTAAGCTTTGATTATTTTATTATCTGTGTGCTAACCATGTTTATTTGATTGATTTATTTTGTATTGAATTGTATTGTTAGACTATAAGTGATTACATGTTAGGTTAAGGATGTTATTAATTATAAGAAATGTTTAAATCAACTTATTTTAAATAAAAACAGAAACCAATGAAGAGAATAATTTAAAATTTATATAAAATTTATGAATCAATTTTACCTGAAAACAACCAATGGGTTGCCAGTTAAATAACTTTTGAAAATTTTTCAATTCTATGATATGTGATGTCAATATGTAACGTGAGTGTGTGTGAGCCCAGTATCTGCTAAAGGCAGCCCAGCTTGCAGAAAAGGGGAAACATATCGGTGGAGGATCTGGTATAATCTAAGCCAGGGATTGAGGATTTTGGGGGGTAGCATGTCAGAAGGTGAGGTGTGCTGTGGTACTTGTCTGTTCGATTTTTTGGTGTTGGGATCTCACGGAGAAGTCCAGTGATCTCATTCAGATGCGTCCATAGTCGCCAAGCCAGGGGGGTCGTGTACCCATGAGGAGTAAGAACAAGAGGGGGTTGTTGGCACCAGTTCCTCCCCGGTCCTCTTCGGGATTTATCAATGAGATTTCTTCTGTTTTGGACAGCAGAATTCTTATTGAGGGGGTATTGTAACGTGTCAAAATTGGGTCCTTATATTTATTACAGTTATGGGATATTTGTATTTTATTTATTTCATTTTCTGGGGTTTTGCAAAAATATTGTACAAACGTTATTTCCATTGGAACAGAACACGTGGCAAGAAACAGTGTTGAAACAAAGGCAAGGCGCAATTTCTGTTGTGTGACCAGTCAAGGAATTTGCACCACCCTAAAATTTCTCAGAACTTTGCATAAATGTGACCACGCACTCACGCGCAGTACAAGTACGCGCTCGGAATGACGCCTTCATCTGAAAACCAAGATGCCTGGGGAACGAACTTATTCATCGTCTCCTTAGCCGATCCTCAGGAGATGCCGCTAAGGACCGCCCACTTTTAGTGACGTCAACAGTGCTTAACAAATATCGTCCACGGTTACCACACAAAAAACACACTATGTTTCTTGCATAGAGCTCATACGCCACAACAAATTCATCTTGAACGACGACGAAAATCAGGTGGCAGTGAACGGCAGCTTCCTACCGCCCAAACACAGTCCACATTAGGCAGAGACGCTAAGCGGTCAACAAGAAGCCGACTCCGTTAACAAACGTTTACAGTTTGTCGGCGTCCGGGCGGTGTGGTTTTATAAGATGTGCGTAAAACAACAATATCGTTAATACCGACCGGGACTCGAGGAAGTTACGAAATACCGAGTATCATTTGTGCGGTGGCGTGGTGACTTACAATAATGAGTAATAAACATTTGGCTCGAGTGACCGACACGTGTTTTATTCGTCCTGAATAGTGACAGTGAAAAACTAAATAAATAGATCTGTAAATTAATCAAACGAGGGGTAACGTATGAATTTGAATGAAAGAGAGAATGTGCAGAATGGGCTGTCTTAATCATGAGCATTAAAAATGGTACCAAAAAACAAAATTAGATTTAAAAAATTTGTATCTTGTAGTGTTCTGGTAGTATCCATAAAACGTGAGTGAGAAATAAAATTATTTAATTCACAATATAATCATGTGTTAGTCTAAGTTATTTCGTCATTACCACTTTCTCATTTCTGTGTTGCAAAATTCGTCTAAACGTTCCGGAATCCCTCTGAATTATTAATTGGGTGTGGTCAGATTGCAAAATTGTCCTTTTTATTTAAGGTGGAGTGTAAAGGTTTTCGATATTTTACCTATAAAAAATAATCGTGGCGACCTTGGTCTTCTGAGTAAAATTTAAATAGGTAAGTAGTTGTGATTGTGCACAGGTAAGTCCTGGTAGGGTATTTCATGTATTTAATATATTTCGGCGTATTTTTTTAGCATCACACTGGTGACGCGCTGCCAGGATTTTCGTTTAATTTTATTTATACGAGATAGACCTATTTTAATGCACAGAAAATAGGATGTGGTAATGAAAAATTTATAAAAAATATTTATCGTATATAATTACGTTAAATTAGGTTATGTGTGGTAGCGTAACGTGCTTGGGAAATTAGGGTATTTACTTTTATATTTGGATAACTAGTTTATGTGTGTGTATTTTGATTTAAACTGGATAATTAGTGTGTGTTAGAAGGGTTATAGTGGGCATTATACAAAGAGTATATTATAAATAAATTTTTGAACATGGCTGAGGCACAAGAAACCTTTGCGGAGAAATGGGAGAAATTCCGTGACAGTTTCGAGAGGTATTTGGAAGAAAGGACTGATGATGATCGGCGTAGATTTAATGAGAGGGTTAAACAAGTTCCGGAATTATACAAATTGTTAAGAGAGTATAGTGGTGGCACTATTAGTGAAGACACTAGTAAACAAAGTAACGAGGTAAGTGAAGGGGTTAGTGAGAGTAAAATAGTAGAAAGTGGTAGTCACGAGATAAAAAATGATAACGGTGACGCAATTGAAAATGTAGCAATAGAAAGTGGTAACAATGTTGTTGATGGTAGTGAAGAAATAATTAACCAGGTGAGTGATAACGATAATGAATTAATAAATAACAGCGACCAAATAGTGGAAGAAATGGTGTTGAATAGTGACAATTCAGAGGTAAGTGGTGATGTTGATATAATTAATTATAATGATGAAATAACATTAAACAAGAATAATGATGATGTAGCTGAAAATGGGGTATCAAAAAGTGATACAGTAGACAATAGTGAAAATGAGAGTAGAATGGGAGTTGAGGTTGATTGTGGATTGCTAGTTAGTGCTTATGATTTAGAAAGGGAGTATAGTGGTAGTTTGAATGTAGAAGGTGAACAGGGGGCAAATTTTTATGGGGTTAAATGTGAAGCAGAGACTTCACAAGTGTTGATGGAGGACAAGAGTTCCTCAATAGTTTTTGTAGAAGACGAGAGTTCTTCAGAAGGTAAAATAAGTTTTTTGTGTTTATCTGGTAGGGCCAGATGGTATTTAAATAATTTTGTGGTATTGCCCTCTGCATGGAATGGGAGAGTTCAGTATGGTTATGAGAGGTGTCGTAATGAAAGAGAGAGAGAAATAAAAATTTTTGATATTAATAAAGGTTATGAAATGTTGGTGCAGGTGTTAGATGTTGAGAGAGATGATGAAACAGAGAGAGAGGAATATTTGAATAAAACTGTTATAAATGATGATAAAGTAATTAACCCGATAGTGAATGAATTTAATGACGGAGACTTAACAAAAATGCCTAACGTTGACTGGTTTAATGAGTATTTTGGTAAGATGAGTGAAGTTAGTTTGTATGGTTGTAATACACAAAACAATAACTGGTGTATTAATGAAATTGAAAAATGTTATATAACACCAAGACTTATCTATGACGATGGAGGCTAAACTATAAAACAATAAAAGACAGTGATAAACAGTTTGTTTTATGGTTCTGACATGGCAGATGTGGACAATGAAGTGCGGAAAAACTGAACAGTTGATAACTAAAGTTTGTAAATAATTGTAGTGCATTTATGTGTATTGTAGATCAGCTAAGCAATGTATGTATATAGGTAAGTGATAATAATAATAATAAGAATATTTTGCAATTTAAATAAATAATAACATTAATTTTGGAAACAATAATGGGCTAATTTGTATAATGGCAAACAATAATAATGGAATTTGTATTTTCAGTAATTAATTTAAGCAAACCAGTTTGATATGTTTTAAATATTTTGAGTGATTATGTAAGTGCTAATTAATTAAATTCTTTAAATGAATTCAATTTATTTTACGAGATTGGGAATTTGATAATAGATGGCTAAATTGTTTGATGTAAACTGATATTTGTGTTAAATGTTTCAGAGGTGAGGTGAAAGTATTGAGGTGTAGGGGGTAGATATTTTGTGTATATCATGTTAAATGGACTGTAAGTATAGAACTTTTACAGTATGAATCATGTATAATAAAAATGTTTACAGGTGTAACTAAGATTTTAATTCAATAGTGAGATTATTTGAAATAATTGTGTTCAATAAAAATGATAATTAAAAATTTTTAATAATAACTGAAAATGATATATACTAATTATTAATAATAAATTTTGAAAATTTTAAGAAAGTCCAATGGTAGAAAGTTATGAATGAGTTAAATGATTATGGATGAAAATATTATATTAGAATGTATATAAAAACTTAATTAGTTAGTTATTAAGTTGCTATTGCGCGGGTGGCCTGTGCTCTCGTAGATAGCGAAATGGGTTGGGGGTAACAGAGAGTGTTACCTCCATCGGAGGCCAAATGGCGAAAATGTGCGACACACCTTTTTCGTGCAAATTCAATTTACACACTGATAGACGTTCATGTCGCACATACTAATGATGAAGTAGAGCAGGCAATAAAATGAAATTAGATTTCCCAGACTTTTCGGGCGATTACTGCCTTACCAGCACTAATCGTGGATTTGGCTAGCGGCCAGCTATGGTCATATCAAGTCCCTTGACCATAGCTGACTTGAAATTGGTATATAGTAGAAATTAAATGGGCTTTAGGGGAAATCCAGGTACTATGGAACAGCGGCTGCCACTCTGTTCGAGTAGGAACAGCATAGCCAGGTGGTAGACCCATTTAAGGGCGTTTAATTATAGCCAAGAGTATGTTGATATTCAGATTTTAAAATGTAACAGCCGAAGCAAAGACACGGAGAGGTCAAACTACTCCAAAATATGCCGTCTTTGCCGAAGCGAGGGGGTGCCACAGCCTTACATAATTTGCAATAGAGTGTGTGGATGGGAGGTGACTCAGAGGAGCCATGAATTTAAATTTTACAACATACAAAATTTTTTTTGCTAATTCAAATTTTGATCCAATAAAAATGTTTGTGCTCTGTTTAAGTAATTAGATGTTCATACATTCAATATAAGGTGTTCATTCCATAATTTTAAATGTATTATTTTATTGTTGTAGGTTAGATATAAGCATTGATAAAATTATGTGTTTTCATTATATGTGTATATTTTAAACTAAGCCAATAATTAAACCGTCTGGCAGGCGGGTAACACAAAGTATCAGAATCAGAAAGAGAGGAAACAATGAGGTGAGAAGTAATGATAAATAAATATATATATATTTCATGTAATTTGTTCAATTTTGAGATGTGTTTTAATTGTGTTAGGGATATCAGCTGATCAGCAATAAAATGTCACTGGTATATTGGTTATAAATGCTCCAAGTAATTAATGTTTAATGTAATGTTTTAATGTATTACAGATGCTATTTAAAGTAATGAGAAAAGTGATTTGATAAAGTGAGAAATAAAGTAATAATTGGTGAAAGCTAATAAAAGATAGTTTTGGGTGATAAATATTTTGTGGGACATATAGATCTGTCCAAGTTGAAGTCAAAGTTAAAGAAATAGTAGAGATGAAGATAATGTAATGTTGTTTTGAGTTAATGTATGTTATAGAATTTTGAGAAGTATTGATGTTGACACAGTAGTAATGGAGAATAATTGTAGAATATTGAGTGATATATTGATGTTTATAATTAATGATGTTATTTTGTTGTAGTTGTAGTAAGGTAATGAGATTGGTATTTTGGGGATGGCAATTTTGTAGTAGGGGGTAGTGTAATGTAGGAGTCCGCAACATAATGATAAGTTGGGACGGGATGGGATCGATTTTAGGGGGACGGGGCCGCCTTAGGTAGAATCTAGGGGCCAGATAAGGGAAATGAGTTTTTGGGGGGGAACACGTATCCTAAGTACAAAGGGTTAGAGAGTATTTTTTTTTTTATATATAGAGAGAAGGTGGCGAATTGAGTTTAATGATAGGTTGGGTTTAGAGATTGATGGGATAGATATTTTGATAGAGATGGGTGTCATGTGAGTTACAGTTGTTAGAGGTTAGAATCAAAGGGAGAGAGATTGTATATGTATACAGATCAAGTAGTACAATAAATGAGATAAATATTTAAATCACCCACCGTAATGAAGAATAAGATTGTCAAGTAAAGAAAAAGATTTGTAATAAGAATGTATAAAACTTTTATAGAAACCAGTGACGAAATATTGATAGAATTTGGAAATAATGTAAAATTAAGAATTGTTGATTTTGAATAATTTAAATGTCAATTTGCTTATTATTTATAATAATATTTTGTCAATTTTAAATGTTTTATTTTATTATGTTTTGTGTTTCAAGTTAGGATTTTACAGATGTTAAGTGTATTTTCAGACATAATTGTACCTAACACATGTGGGTCAAGGTTTTGGACTTGACCTAGTTTTGATCAGCTGACTGTGAGGTCATATACAGACTAAGCTGGTTTATTAAGGAAGTCGATTCAGCTTTTGTTTTTTTTTATCAATTTACACAAATATTAAATAATTTCTATATGTAAAGGAAACATTTAAATAAAATTAAATTTTTTTGAATTAAAAAATTTTTTTTTTGGAAAATATTTTTTTGAAGAAAAAAAAAATTTTCTTGATTTTGCGCCTGCCAGCTAATGAATATTTTTAAGCTTTGATTATTTTATTATCTGTGTGCTAACCATGTTTATTTGATTGATTTATTTTGTATTGAATTGTATTGTTAGACTATAAGTGATTACATGTTAGGTTAAGGATGTTATTAATTATAAGAAATGTTTAAATCAACTTATTTTAAATAAAAACAGAAACCAATGAAGAGAATAATTTAAAATTTATATAAAATTTATGAATCAATTTTACCTGAAAACAACCAATGGGTTGCCAGTTAAATAACTTTTGAAAATTTTTCAATTCTATGATATGTGATGTCAATATGTAACGTGAGTGTGTGTGAGCCCAGTATCTGCTAAAGGCAGCCCAGCTTGCAGAAAAGGGGAAACATATCGGTGGAGGATCTGGTATAATCTAAGCCAGGGATTGAGGATTTTGGGGGGTAGCATGTCAGAAGGTGAGGTGTGCTGTGGTACTTGTCTGTTCGATTTTTTGGTGTTGGGATCTCACGGAGAAGTCCAGTGATCTCATTCAGATGCGTCCATAGTCGCCAAGCCAGGGGGGTCGTGTACCCATGAGGAGTAAGAACAAGAGGGGGTTGTTGGCACCAGTTCCTCCCCGGTCCTCTTCGGGATTTATCAATGAGATTTCTTCTGTTTTGGACAGCAGAATTCTCATTGAGGGGGTATTGTAACGTGTCAAAATTGGGTCCTTATATTTATTACAGTTATGGGATATTTGTATTTTATTTATTTCATTTTCTGGGGTTTTGCAAAAATATTGTACAAACGTTATTTCCATTGGAACAGAACACGTGGCAAGAAACAGTGTTGAAACAAAGGCAAGGCGCAATTTCTGTTGTGTGACCAGTCAAGGAATTTGCACCACCCTAAAATTTCTCAGAACTTTGCATAAATGTGACCACGCACTCACGCGCAGTACAAGTACGCGCTCGGAATGACGCCTTCATCTGAAAACCAAGATGCCTGGGGAACGAACTTATTCATCGTCTCCTTAGCCGATCCTCAGGAGATGCCGCTAAGGACCGCCCACTTTTAGTGACGTCAACAGTGCTTAACAAATATCGTCCACGGTTACCACACAAAAAACACACTATGTTTCTTGCATAGAGCTCATACGCCACAACAAATTCATCTTGAACGACGACGAAAATCAGGTGGCAGTGAACGGCAGCTTCCTACCGCCCAAACACAGTCCACATTAGGCAGAGACGCTAAGCGGTCAACAAGAAGCCGACTCCGTTAACAAACGTTTACAGTTTGTCGGCGTCCGGGCGGTGTGGTTTTATAAGATGTGCGTAAAACAACAATATCGTTAATACCGACCGGGACTCGAGGAAGTTACGAAATACCGAGTATCATTTGTGCGGTGGCGTGGTGACTTACAATAATGAGTAATAAACATTTGGCTCGAGTGACCGACACGTGTTTTATTCGTCCTGAATAGTGACAGTGAAAAACTAAATAAATAGATCTGTAAATTAATCAAACGAGGGGTAACGTATGAATTTGAATGAAAGAGAGAATGTGCAGAATGGGCTGTCTTAATCATGAGCATTAAAAATGGTACCAAAAAACAAAATTAGATTTAAAAAATTTGTATCTTGTAGTGTTCTGGTAGTATCCATAAAACGTGAGTGAGAAATAAAATTATTTAATTCACAATATAATCATGTGTTAGTCTAAGTTATTTCGTCATTACCACTTTCTCATTTCTGTGTTGCAAAATTCGTCTAAACGTTCCGGAATCCCTCTGAATTATTAATTGGGTGTGGTCAGATTGCAAAATTGTCCTTTTTATTTAAGGTGGAGTGTAAAGGTTTTCGATATTTTACCTATAAAAAATAATCGTGGCGACCTTGGTCTTCTGAGTAAAATTTAAATAGGTAAGTAGTTGTGATTGTGCACAGGTAAGTCCTGGTAGGGTATTTCATGTATTTAATATATTTCGGCGTATTTTTTTAGCATCACACTGGTGACGCGCTGCCAGGATTTTCGTTTAATTTTATTTATACGAGATAGACCTATTTTAATGCACAGAAAATAGGATGTGGTAATGAAAAATTTATAAAAAATATTTATCGTATATAATTACGTTAAATTAGGTTATGTGTGGTAGCGTAACGTGCTTGGGAAATTAGGGTATTTACTTTTATATTTGGATAACTAGTTTATGTGTGTGTATTTTGATTTAAACTGGATAATTAGTGTGTGTTAGAAGGGTTATAGTGGGCATTATACAAAGAGTATATTATAAATAAATTTTTGAACATGGCTGAGGCACAAGAAACCTTTGCGGAGAAATGGGAGAAATTCCGTGACAGTTTCGAGAGGTATTTGGAAGAAAGGACTGATGATGATCGGCGTAGATTTAATGAGAGGGTTAAACAAGTTCCGGAATTATACAAATTGTTAAGAGAGTATAGTGGTGGCACTATTAGTGAAGACACTAGTAAACAAAGTAACGAGGTAAGTGAAGGGGTTAGTGAGAGTAAAATAGTAGAAAGTGGTAGTCACGAGATAAAAAATGATAACGGTGACGCAATTGAAAATGTAGCAATAGAAAGTGGTAACAATGTTGTTGATGGTAGTGAAGAAATAATTAACCAGGTGAGTGATAACGATAATGAATTAATAAATAACAGCGACCAAATAGTGGAAGAAATGGTGTTGAATAGTGACAATTCAGAGGTAAGTGGTGATGTTGATATAATTAATTATAATGATGAAATAACATTAAACAAGAATAATGATGATGTAGCTGAAAATGGGGTATCAAAAAGTGATACAGTAGACAATAGTGAAAATGAGAGTAGAATGGGAGTTGAGGTTGATTGTGGATTGCTAGTTAGTGCTTATGATTTAGAAAGGGAGTATAGTGGTAGTTTGAATGTAGAAGGTGAACAGGGGGCAAATTTTTATGGGGTTAAATGTGAAGCAGAGACTTCACAAGTGTTGATGGAGGACAAGAGTTCCTCAATAGTTTTTGTAGAAGACGAGAGTTCTTCAGAAGGTAAAATAAGTTTTTTGTGTTTATCTGGTAGGGCCAGATGGTATTTAAATAATTTTGTGGTATTGCCCTCTGCATGGAATGGGAGAGTTCAGTATGGTTATGAGAGGTGTCGTAATGAAAGAGAGAGAGAAATAAAAATTTTTGATATTAATAAAGGTTATGAAATGTTGGTGCAGGTGTTAGATGTTGAGAGAGATGATGAAACAGAGAGAGAGGAATATTTGAATAAAACTGTTATAAATGATGATAAAGTAATTAACCCGATAGTGAATGAATTTAATGACGGAGACTTAACAAAAATGCCTAACGTTGACTGGTTTAATGAGTATTTTGGTAAGATGAGTGAAGTTAGTTTGTATGGTTGTAATACACAAAACAATAACTGGTGTATTAATGAAATTGAAAAATGTTATATAACACCAAGACTTATCTATGACGATGGAGGCTAAACTATAAAACAATAAAAGACAGTGATAAACAGTTTGTTTTATGGTTCTGACATGGCAGATGTGGACAATGAAGTGCGGAAAAACTGAACAGTTGATAACTAAAGTTTGTAAATAATTGTAGTGCATTTATGTGTATTGTAGATCAGCTAAGCAATGTATGTATATAGGTAAGTGATAATAATAATAATAAGAATATTTTGCAATTTAAATAAATAATAACATTAATTTTGGAAACAATAATGGGCTAATTTGTATAATGGCAAACAATAATAATGGAATTTGTATTTTCAGTAATTAATTTAAGCAAACCAGTTTGATATGTTTTAAATATTTTGAGTGATTATGTAAGTGCTAATTAATTAAATTCTTTAAATGAATTCAATTTATTTTACGAGATTGGGAATTTGATAATAGATGGCTAAATTGTTTGATGTAAACTGATATTTGTGTTAAATGTTTCAGAGGTGAGGTGAAAGTATTGAGGTGTAGGGGGTAGATATTTTGTGTATATCATGTTAAATGGACTGTAAGTATAGAACTTTTACAGTATGAATCATGTATAATAAAAATGTTTACAGGTGTAACTAAGATTTTAATTCAATAGTGAGATTATTTGAAATAATTGTGTTCAATAAAAATGATAATTAAAAATTTTTAATAATAACTGAAAATGATATATACTAATTATTAATAATAAATTTTGAAAATTTTAAGAAAGTCCAATGGTAGAAAGTTATGAATGAGTTAAATGATTATGGATGAAAATATTATATTAGAATGTATATAAAAACTTAATTAGTTAGTTATTAAGTTGCTATTGCGCGGGTGGCCTCTGCTCTCGTAGATAGCGAAATGGGTTGGGGGTAACAGAGAGTGTTACCTCCATCGGAGGCCAAATGGCGAAAATGTGCGACACACCTTTTTCGTGCAAATTCAATTTACACACTGATAGACGTTCATGTCGCACATACTAATGATGAAGTAGAGCAGGCAATAAAATGAAATTAGATTTCCCAGACTTTTCGGGCGATTACTGCCTTACCAGCACTAATCGTGGATTTGGCTAGCGGCCAGCTATGGTCATATCAAGTCCCTTGACCATAGCTGACTTGAAATTGGTATATAGTAGAAATTAAATGGGCTTTAGGGGAAATCCAGGTACTATGGAACAGCGGCTGCCACTCTGTTCGAGTAGGAACAGCATAGCCAGGTGGTAGACCCATTTAAGGGCGTTTAATTATAGCCAAGAGTATGTTGATATTCAGATTTTAAAATGTAACAGCCGAAGCAAAGACACGGAGAGGTCAAACTACTCCAAAATATGCCGTCTTTGCCGAAGCGAGGGGGCGCCACAGCCTTACATAATTTGCAATAGAGTGTGTGGATGGGAGGTGACTCAGAGGAGCCATGAATTTAAATTTTACAACATACAAAATTTTTTTTGCTAATTCAAATTTTGATCCAATAAAAATGTTTGTGCTCTGTTTAAGTAATTAGATGTTCATACATTCAATATAAGGTGTTCATTCCATAATTTTAAATGTATTATTTTATTGTTGTAGGTTAGATATAAGCATTGATAAACTTATGTGTTTTCATTATATGTGTATATTTTAAACTAAGCCAATAATTAAACCGTCTGGCAGGCGGGTAACACAAAGTATCAGAATCAGAAAGAGAGGAAACAATGAGGTGAGAAGTAATGATAAATAAATATATATATATTTCATGTAATTTGTTCAATTTTGAGATGTGTTTTAATTGTGTTAGGGATATCAGCTGATCAGCAATAAAATGTCACTGGTATATTGGTTATAAATGCTCCAAGTAATTAATGTTTAATGTAATGTTTTAATGTATTACAGATGCTATTTAAAGTAATGAGAAAAGTGATTTGATAAAGTGAGAAATAAAGTAATAATTGGTGAAAGCTAATAAAAGATAGTTTTGGGTGATAAATATTTTGTGGGACATATAGATCTGTCCAAGTTGAAGTCAAAGTTAAAGAAATAGTAGAGATGAAGATAATGTAATGTTGTTTTGAGTTAATGTATGTTATAGAATTTTGAGAAGTATTGATGTTGACACAGTAGTAATGGAGAATAATTGTAGAATATTGAGTGATATATTGATGTTTATAATTAATGATGTTATTTTGTTGTAGTTGTAGTAAGGTAATGAGATTGGTATTTTGGGGATGGCAATTTTGTAGTAGGGGGTAGTGTAATGTAGGAGTCCGCAACATAATGATAAGTTGGGATGGGATGGGATCGATTTTAGGGGGACGGGGCCGCCTTAGGTAGAATCCAGGGGCCAGATAAGGGAAATGAGTTTTGGGGGGGGAAACACGTATCCTAAGTACAAAGGGTTAGAGTATTTTTTTTTTTATATATAGAGAGAAGGTGGCGAATTGAGTTTAATGATAGGTTGGGTTTAGAGATTGATGGGATAGATATTTTGATAGAGATGGGTGTCATGTGAGTTACAGTTGTTAGAGGTTAGAATCAAAGGGAGAGAGATTGTATATGTATACAGATCAAGTAGTACAATAAATGAGATAAATATTTAAATCACCCACCGTAATGAAGAATAAGATTGTCAAGTAAAGAAAAAGATTTGTAATAAGAATGTATAAAACTTTTATAGAAACCAGTGACGAAATATTGATAGAATTTGGAAATAATGTAAAATTAAGAATTGTTGATTTTGAATAATTTAAATGTCAATTTGCTTATTATTTATAATAATATTTTGTCAATTTTAAATGTTTTATTTTATTATGTTTTGTGTTTCAAGTTAGGATTTTACAGATGTTAAGTGTATTTTCAGACATAATTGTACCTAACACATGTGGGTCAAGGTTTTGGACTTGACCTAGTTTTGATCAGCTGACTGTGAGGTCATATACAGACTAAGCTGGTTTATTAAGGAAGTCGATTCAGCTTTTGTTTTTTTTATCAATTTACACAAATATTAAATAATTTCTATATGTAAAGGAAACATTTAAATAAAATTAAATTTTTTTGAATTAAAAAATTGTTTTTTTGGAAAATATTTTTTTGAAGAAAAAAAAAATTTTTTCTTGATTTTGCGCCTGCCAGCTAATGAATATTTTTAAGCTTTGATTATTTTATTATTTGTGTGCTAACCATGTTTATTTGATTGATTTATTTTGTATTGAATTGTATTGTTAGACTATAAGTGATTACATGTTAGGTTAAGGATGTTATTAATTATAAGAAATGTTTAAATCAACTTATTTTAAATAAAAACAGAAACCAATGAAGAGAATAATTTAAAATTTATATAAAATTTATGTATCAATTTTACCTGAAAACAACCAATGGGTTGCCAGTTAAATAACTTTTGAAAATTTTTCAATTCTATGATATGTGATGTCAATATGTAATGTGAGTGTGTGTGAGCCCAGTATCTGCTAAAGGCAGCCAAACTTGCAGAAAAGGGGAAACATATCGGTGGAGGAACTGGCATAATCTAAGCCAGGGATTGAGGATTTTGGGGGGTAGCATGTCAGAAGGTGAGGTGTGCTGTGGTACTTGTCTGTTCGATTTTTCGGTGTTGGGATCTCTTACAGAGAAGTCCAGTGATCTCGTTCAGATGCGTCCATAGTCGCCAAGCCAGGGGGGTCGTGTACCCATGAGGAGTAAGAACAAGAGGGGGTTGTTGGCACCAGTTCCTCCCCGGTCCTCTTCGGGATTTATCAATGAGATTTCTTCTGTTTTGGACAGCAGAATTCTCATTGAGGGGGTATTGTAACGTGTCAAAATTGGGTCCTTATATTTATTACAGTTATGGGATATTTGTATTTTATTTATTTCATTTTCTGGGGTTTTGCAAAAATATTGTACAAACGTTATTTCCATTGGAACAGAACACGTGGCAAGAAACAGTGTTGAAACAAAGGCAAGGCGCAATTTCTGTTGTGTAACCAGTCAAGGAATTTGCACCACCCTAAAATTTCTCAGAACTTTGCATAAATGTGACCACGCTCTCACGCGCAGTACAAGTACGCGCTCGGAATGACGCCTTCATCCGAAAACCAAGATGCCTGGGGAACGAACTTATTCATCGTCTCCTTAGCCGATCCTCAGGAAATGCCGCTAAGGACCGCCCACTTTTAGTGACGTCAACAGTGCTTAACAAATATTGTCCACGGTTACCACACAAAAAACACACTATGTTTCATGCATAGAGCTCATACGCCACAACAAATTCATCTTGAACGACGACGAAAATCAGGTGGCAGTGAACGGCAGCTTCCTACCGCCCAAACACAGTCCACATTAGGCAGAGACGCTAAGCGGTCAACAAGAAGCCAACTCCGTTAACAAACGTTTACAGTTTGTCGGCGTCCCGGTCGGTGTGGTTTTATAAGATGTGCGTAAAACAACAATATCGCTAATACCGACCGGGACTCGAGGAAGTTACGAAATACCGAGTATCATTTGTGCGGTGGCGTGGTGACTTACAATAATGAGTAATGAACATTTGGCTCAAGTGACCGACACGTGTTTTATTCGTCCTGAATAGTGACAGTGAAAAACTAAATAAATAGATCTGTAAATTAATCAAACGAGGGGTAACGTATGAATTTGAATGAAAGAGAGAATGTGCAGAATGGGCTGTCTTAATCATGAGCATTAAAAATGGTACCAAAAAACAAAATTAGATTTAAAAAATTTGTATCTTGTAGTGTTCTGGTAGTATCCATAAAACGTGAGTGAGAAATTAAAATTATTTAATTCACAATTTAATCATGTGTTAGTCTAAGTTATTTCGTCATTACCACTTTCTCATTTCTGTGTTGCGAAATTCGTCTAAACGTTCCGGAATCCTTCTGAATTATTAATTGGGTGTGGTCAGATTGCAAAATTGTCCTTTTTATTTAAGGTGGAGTGTAAAGGTTTTCGATATTTTACCTATAAAAAATAATCGTGGCGACCTTGGTCTTCTGAGTAAAATTTAAATAGGTAAGTAGTTGTGATTGTGCACAGGTAAGTCCTGGTAGGGTATTTCATGTATTTAATATATTTCGGCGTATTTTTTAGCATCACAACATAACATTGTTCAATTTTATTTATACACATCATATGCCTACAATTTGTATAATAACCATAAAAATTTATTTTTTCCATTGTACCATAATAATAATACCTAGAGTTACCCCCTATTATTACTATATCATAAATCAAGTCTGCCTTAGTATTTTTTGTCAAATCTCCATCAGTATTTATTGTTCCACCCAGATAAGTTACGTCATTATCACAATTGTCTGCTATTACCAGTACACTAACTCACCCCACAGGTAAATGTTTATCATCACTATACTCATTGTTTACTACTGCACAAGGTAAGTCTACATTGTTTATTATAATTCTCTTAATATTCATCTTCTCTATCAACTCTCCATAACCTCTGTTTAGCTTAAATATCTCTATCACTCTCTCTCTCTTTTCATGATCACTTTCACAATCCAATCTCACATTCTCACTCAACTCGGAGGGCAATACCATTTTACTATGACACCATCTGGCTTTACCAGGTAAACACAAAAAACTTCTTTGACCATCTGCTGACCCATTGTCGCCCAAATGTCCTAGTGAGGATCTCTTATCCCCATAAACAACTTGTGAAAACTCTGTTTCACGTTTAACCCCATAAAAATGTGCCCCCTGTTCACCCTCTACAATTAAACTATCTCTATACTCCCTCTCTGAATCATTACGAACACTAACTAACAATCCTCTAATCTCAACTGATTTTCTACTCTCAGTATTACTACTATTATTTACTTTATCACTTTTTGATACCCCATTTTCAAATTTATTACCCACTTTACTTACAAAGCTTTCTAATTTGTCATTTACTGTAATTATTTGTTGTCCAAGTTCTTTTTGGTTAGATTCTAACATATTTGTTTTACCGTCTACCACACACACACTCTCTCTTAACTCGTCTGTCTTTCTTTTTGTTCCACTGAATATTTCGTTAATTTGTGCTTTAACTGACTCTACTACTTGTTCTTGAATAACACTACATCGTTCATCTATATCATTTATACGTTTCTCGATATTAAAGTTTTGTAGTTTAATCTTATTAATATCGCTCTTTATTTCATTCAATTTATTGTCATTTATATCAAGTCATTTATTTAATACACCAAACTTCTTATTAAAATCACTATTTTTTACCATGTTTTCAGACACAGTTTGTACCAGGTTGAATATATCATTCATCGACCATTCTTTTTCTTTAGTTTTAGTCACTACGGGAGTGGAATTTGCTCCCGCCTCACTAATTACTACAGATTGTGTTAAATTACTTTCGTCTAAATTAATTTCATCTATTTGGCTTGGAGCTGTCTCCAACCCCGAATCATTCACTACAACTGATTCAATTAGAATCTTTTCTTGTACCGTAATTGGCGTTAAGCCACCTCCTGACTCACTCGTAACTTCCGAGCCAGTCAGATTTATTTCGATAACGTCTTCCATCTTTATCAACGTAATTAATTTAAGTTAATAATTTTTTAAACAATAAACTGCCTACACAATTATAAATATCTTAACATTTACTTTTCCTACCTTTTCATTACACGTATATGTGGTTTACAAAAACGCCCTCGCTCACAAATGACCCGTTCTGCAGCTTAATTAGGTCTGGCGAATGTAATAAAAAATTACACTCGCCGTCCCAGTTCGGGCGCCACTGAAACAATATACATTTACTTCATTTTAATTAACTCTTACCTTACGGTTGTTCTCCAAGGTTTTACAGACGAACACAGCTGCAGAAAGGATTATTTGAGATGAACGGTACAAATATAAATACACAGTTTATGTTAAAACAAATGCTTCTGGTTTATTGAACACATTAATTACTTCGTCTTACTTTGATAACAATAAAATACTAGTATATTATGTTGTATTAGTCATACAACGAATCAGTAACGAATAACCTAAAATCAAACACATTAATAAATGAAATCTTTTTTACTTCTAACCTATGACAAATTATTTATTTTTTTTTTTTTTGTATGAACCAATACGTATTTATATCTTTTCCCCTTACTATTTTCTTTTATAAAAACCCCTTTCCCTTAGAGAGCTCTATTTATGTGTTTATGTTTTAAATTTCCATTTTATAATGGATAATCACCATTTACTTAAAATTGGTTTAAGTATTAGGATTCTGTGCGTTTAGTTACCCATCCACTACGTGTTCATATGGTTTGTTGTGCCACCTCGTGTTGATCGCTTTCTTCGTTTCGACGCACTTCGACTTTTGAGTTTAGTTGTTGTTAATTACTTTAAACTTTATGCACTGTAATGTATTACTTTAGACTTTATGCACTGTAAGGTATATATTTATATAGCCGGCCGGCTTTTAAAATCTGCTCGAGCACTTGGATGGTAAATAGGCTAGCCGCGCGGCCATGAGTTGCAGTAGAACTTTTTATAAATGTTTTAACACTTTGCTAGATAGGCCGAATTTATTTTACGGCCTATCTTGTACGCGCGAGGCCACTGTTTTTAACGAACTTGTCAAACTGCTCTTTACTGTCTGATGCAAACACTGGTGAAGAAGTGTGCTTACTGTGATTCACAAAGACTGCTGCTGGCAAGGTATTGCGTAACACGTCTGAGCTGGGCTGTCTCCAGACATCAACAATTACACTGTATGTTGCTGGTTACAAGGGGCACCTCACAGGTGAATACTGACAATTGAAAAATTTACTGTTTTAACTTGAAACTATGGTAGCACACAATTCTGTACCGTTACAGCATCAGATTCAGCATCAACTAGTTGTTATTCAACGTACTCACCTCAAATGACCAACGCAGTCGAATCACAGACCATAGTTACGGAAGAAAACAATCGTCGAATGTTAATCAACTTAGTGGTTTTCAAATTATTAATGATATGTAAATGACAGTATGTTTCCTTTTTTAATTTAAAAAAATGTGTTTTTTTTTTATAACCACCAATCAGTAATTTCATGTTTGTTTCTTTTTTTAATTTAAAAAATGTGTTTTTTTATAACCACCAATCAGTAATTTTATGTTTAAAGACGTTAAAAAATTTTATGCTTTTAAAAATGCTAAATTTTTACAAGTTGTGAAGTCTTTTTTTCGTTTATTTCACGCTTACCTTAAACATACGGCTAATCTCTCTTGCGAGCTTATAGCGTTTTGGAGATGGGTGTTCTTTTTTTGTATATAATTTTTAATAAGATCATGTAATTAATCAAATTCTTCCTTATTCAATCTGAAATACATTTGAAACTTAGCTGGATCTTCTTGTATTTTCTGTACTAGATTCTGAAAGTCACATTTTTTTTGTCTTTCTAAGTTTATATTGTCTATCCAGCTCCTTCATTTGTTAACTGATTTTTTGATTACAAGAATAGCACAAGCATTTTCCAAGTCTTCTTCAAAATCTGATGAACTAATAGAACTGCAGCACTCCATGTTTCACAACTAAGTAGAATTTATTTGCCTTCACGAGTGTTCACACGACTTCACGTGTGTTCACATGAGTTCACGCGTGTTCACGTGAAATGATGTAACATGAAGTGACGTGTGTCTCTGCACTGAGATTTCACGGGTTAAGGCAAATCCTGATCTCACGTGAGCTCATGTGACGTGATAGCAATGTGTTTCCAGCTTTAAAGACATTACTAAAGCCATTAGTTTCAAGTTACTTTTACAATTACAATTAGTTTGCACCAAAAAACAAAAAAAATACTGGAATTTTTTACTAATTGTTTTAAGATTCTAAAATTAGATGTTAAACTATAAAAAATCGTAGGAAATTACGGTATATTCTATTTTTCCTAAAAAGTGTCCACGCGGAAACCCCCAGGGGTCCACAGACCCCACTTTGGGAACCACTGAGCTAGTGCATTGCAACAGGTGGCGGTTACAACGTTGTTGAGCTTACCTCAGTTGGGGGCAGTTTTCCTGGTACTGGCTTCTTCCGTGATGATACGTACGGATTTCCCGAGTCCCTCGAAACTTTTCTTATCTTATTCTTCCACGAAGACACACAAATCTTCCTTTTTCTTCCACTGTTTAAACGTTTTTCGTCGCCAAGTGACAGCATGATGCCTGACTGGGAAGGCACGTTAGGCGCTTACAACGTTGTTGCTACCGCAGAACTAAACACGCGGGAGATTGTAGGCTTATTTTAGAGCAGCCAACCTAAACTTTCTCAAACAAAAATGCCCCACACTATTCAGAATGTCGTTTGCAACGTTGTTTCAACAATATCTGCGTTTTGGAAATGTTGGCGTTTGCAATGTTGTTGGGCGGAGCAATTCAATTATTAAACAGTTTCTTACAAATCTACATGTCTTCAATAAAGCTGATAAAATTTCCTAGTGTTTCTATAATACTACACTGTTTGCTGAGTAACAGTATCTAATAATGACACAAATAATTCACAAAAAGAATATTTTTAATTACCTGATGCAATGGATGTCTAGATGAAAGACTTTTGGAGTCGGGTGGTTTATTGATTAACATAGAATGAATGCCTGTTATGTTTTGTCCAATAAAGCACGCCACATAATCTATTAACTAAAAAACATTAAGATTACCAACTACTATTTCTACAATAAGCAAACGTTTAGTTTAATGTTACTTAAGTAAACAAACAATAAATTTGTATTCCAGTGTTAAACAAAGTGTAATTTGTCAATAAAAAAATAAAGGAGAATTGAAAAACGGAAAATAGTAGAGGGAATACTTGTATGTATTCTGTTCATAATTATAAGATTCATTTAATCTTCTCCAAAATTTATATTTTAAAAAGAACCTCATACAGTCAGAGCTTTACGTACATTCACATCTTTGTGTGTGTGTGCGTGTGGGTGTGTGTGTGTGAAGTTTATAATTTTCAAAGAGCTTACATAAGGCAAATTATGTTCAGGACTTTTAGGTTCTCAAAACAGTCACAGACAACTTTGAGTAGAAGTGATAAGAACTAGTTAATGTATTGTTATGCACTTAGGCTATCAAAATGAATATTTCTAATCATCAAAATACCTTCTGAATAGTGGGATTTGTATGTGTTGTGCATGCTATATATGTGCTAATACGTAATTGGAATATGTAGGAGAGAAATGATACAGTGAGAAATGGTAAGATATGGGAAATGTAGACTTGAGAAGAAGAGTTTTTGAATTGACTGCAAAAGTTAGGAAAGAAGAGAGTACACCAGATGAATGGAGAGTACGAACATCCATGCCAATTAAAAAAAAAAAAGAAAAAAAGAGCATGAGAAACTCAATTGACTGTATTAATTATAGTAAGACAACATTAATAAACATACTCATAGTTTATAAAACAGCCCTGATAATCGGAAGAGTGAAAGTGTATGCTGAAAGGATAGTAGATTATAACAATGATTTTGAGAAGTGTGATACAGTCACAGTGGACACAATTCATAATGTGTAACACACACAGAGAAGTGTTACAAGCAGAATTAAAAGAACAAATGGTCACACAAAAAGGACCAACAGAAGAAGTGAATGCGGAAGGGAGTAAGACAAGGTGACAGGTTGTCAGCAACACTATATAATATTGTTCTGGAAGGTGTAGTGAGAGATTGTGGAATGCAAGGCATGATAGCACAGAAGGCAGCACAAATTGTGGCATACAGAGGTGACACTGTATAATAGTGAGAGATAGGAGGAGCCTTGAGAAGATGATAGTAAAGATACAAAGACAGGTGTGTGACACGGATTTCGAGATAAAGTGGAATACACAAGATTATGGACAGGGAAGATGGGATAGTTGAAGTAGGAGAGTACAGATTTGAAAACGTGAGCAGTTTTAAATACTTACGGACAGCAAAAAGCAATTAAAATGAGAGAAGGTTAGCAATTGTACACACAATTCATGCAGGATATGGTGTATACCACAGAAGCAAGGGAGAATTAGCTGAGCCAGTAAAATGAGGGTGTACAAAACAGTTATCAGACAAATAGTAAGGAATGAGGTCAATGTTCTTCACCAAAGGAAAAGAGGAAATACTGAGGATATTTGAAAGAAAAGTGATATGAGAGTAGAGGCATTGCAGAAGATGGAACAGACAGAAGATTACCATACAAGGAGATTGAGGAGAAATTAAAGGGAGAGAGTATTGTGACAATAATTACAAAATAGAGACCACTGGGAAAAAGGATAACCACAGACATGGTGTGAGGATCAGGTTATAGAAGACACAAAGAGAGAAAAGACGGAAGGAACGAATGGAGGAGGATGGTAGAAGAAGCTGAATGGAATTGACAACTGTAAGTGACAGCAAAGTGATTTGTCACTACTTCAGAGGCTAAGAAATTGGATCTCAGAAGAATGTCTGTAATTACACAAGGGATGAAAAGCCTTTATGATGACAATGATGATTTGCTGATACATATGTCCTATTGTGCTATTTCACACTGTTAATTCTAAGAAGTATTTGTAATCAGTATATCAGCAATTGTGTTTATTTTTACACTACTTGTTAAAGATGGGTGGTAACAATATTTTTTTATACTGTCTGGCTGGCTAAGAAACCTTATACACTGTTTTATAAATGGCCAAGAATTCCAGAGAGTCATGTCAAAGTGACATATGATGAATGGTTGACTGGTGTTCTTCTCTGTCCCCTAACAGCTCATCTGGACCAGGTTTTGCTACCAGCACATCACATTCTGAGTTCAACCAAATACTGAATGTTTACAAGTGTTGTGGGATATTTCTGTGAAACCTGGTGTCTTAGATATTACCACAAGTGTGCTAAGAATATGTACAACAGTTGTGAGATGAGTGTGCTTATTGGATAGTGAACTGTTTATGCATAGTATTGTTACATTATATTTGTTTTCTAATCTACTTTACAGTAGTGTTTGTTTAACCCTTTTGGTGCTTTATTAGTATATAGTCAAACTGACATATCATTCCATTGTATGCTTAATTCAACTTTAGTCCATGTCAGCCAATTTTTTTTCCCATTGGCTGCCTTATTTGATTTTCTCTTATTTTATAGTGGTGCACTCTTGTGGTGACCCTGAAACAACCAGGTCTGACAACTGATTTGTTGGCCTAGCTGATTTTCATAAACGCACATGATCGTTTACGGCTATGGTTTGGTTTGTTTATTTTGTTTGTATTGTGCACAATTGTTTTTATTTACCATATAATATTATACATAGACTGAATTGTGTTGTGAAAGTGTTGTATACATGGTGTGGTGTCTCATATTACATATGTTTACAGTTTCATATATGTTAACCATACAGAGCCCTTTTGAAAATAGGCTTTTTATTTTTAAGGTACATTTTAGTTACGATTTCTTAATATTTTTTATACTAGCATGTACACCCCTTACTGATACACAAGTAGAAGAAATTTTAGATGATCCTGATTTCTTTCTGGGTGACGATGATTCGCTTTATGAGACTGACTCAGACAGTAGGTTAGACATGTGTGATGATGAGTTCCAATCTAATGATGAAAGTAATTTAAATAACAGTGATACCAATCAAATTTGGCAAAAAGTTAGTAACTATTTATCAGGAAATATGATAGAACTTGACTATATCCCTAAATTTAGTGGTCAGTGAGCTGTAAAAGACCAATTGAATGTTTTAATAAGTTTTTCCACGAAAAAATGTTTGATCACACAGTAGAACAGATAAATTTATACTTCATTCAGTGTGTTGATAAGACAATTGATTTTCCACCACAATCAAGGGCCCATAAATGGAAAGAAGTTAATGCCACTGACCTAAAAGAATTTGTGGCAGGTGAAATTGGGATGGGACTGTGCAATAAAAGTGAAATATTTTCTTATTTTGAAAATAAATTCTGCCTAACTCATACACCAGGGTTTAGGCAGTTTTTTTACCAAAAATACGTATTTTCTTATTAAATCATTTTTACATTTGAATAACAATTTCAACCAGTTGGCAAAGGGAACTGATGGTTACATCCATTAAACAAGGTCAGACCAATAATACCTACCTAAACCACTCTGAACCTGGGAAGGCATCGTCTGTTGATAAGACCATGTTAAAATTTAAAGGTAGGTTGTCGTTTAAACAATACCTGCCATCAAAACCACCAACTAAATGGGGTATTAAAATGTGGTCGCTCTTTGATGGAGACACAGGATTTCTCTGCCGGTTTTTGGTTTACACAGGGGAAAAACAAACAGGCAGAAGGAAGAAGAATTGGCAAGCCGAGTTGTGAAGATTGTTAGAGGGACTTCAAAATAGAGGTCATGTAATCTATTTTGATAATTTACATTCCAGTATAGACTTATTTAGAGAATTGCAAGGAATGGGATTTGGAGCATGTGGAACAATTTCGTGTTGATGGAAAGGACTTCCAAACGAAATGAAAATACAAAAAATAAGAAAGAAGACTTACCAGACATATGGATTGAGAAACAGAGTCAGAATTTAGCATGTTCTTGGCAAGATACTGGTAAAGTAAGTATCATATCGACTTCTGGAAATGCTGGAATTAGAGAAGTTTATGTCTGGTCTAAGGAGGGTAAACTAAGTAGAGTATAAACCAAATATGCAAGTACTTTATAATAAAAACATGGCAGGGGTACACAAATTTGACCAGTACTGTTCTACATATCCATATGGTCATAGATCGAGAAAGTGGTACCAGAAAATCTGGCATTTTATTACTGAAGTTGCACTTGTAAATGGGTGTATTGCCTACAACATGTAAAACTAATCCCATGTATGGTCTAACAGATAATTTAGAAAAATGGTAATAGATGGACTTATAAGCGACTACAAAAAGTTAAGCACACACAAGGGGAGAGGGCAAAAAATCAGCATTGCGAGTAATGAAAGACTCATAGGACGACACTTTTTAACATAATTTGAAGATAAAACCCACACACCTAACTGCGTTGTATGCAGCATTATGCCTTCCTCCTGTGAAAAGAAAGGAAAAGGTGCATGCAAAAGGAAGCAAACAACGTTTTATTGCCCTGGTTGTTGGGACAACCCTCCGTTATATGTGACATCTTGCTTCAGAATATACCACACACAAACCATTTATAGAAAACAGTGTCAGTGTAAACTGTATCAAAAACCTTAAATTTAATTGTACAAATAATAAATAATAAAAAAAATACCAATCATTTATTTTAAAAAGTCAGTGACAACAGCAACAATGTACTCATTTACTTCACATGTTGTACAAGTGTTTTTTTGTGTAAATAAATATTCATAAGGTGCAACTGTTCTATTTAAATAATGTGTGAATAGTTAAAAGTAAGAATAAAACTGGAGAAACCTCATGAAGAACGAAAACTGCATTGTTATTAAGGTAGGTTTCCTGTATAAGTGTATGTAATAGTATGAATATATAGATATAGATTTTTGGAAAAGAATAAGTTTACCGTGATGTAGGTACTATATGTGACAATTTAAGAAAGAAATATCAGACAGAAAAATAATTTTAATTTTTTGGCCAATAATGCAACTTTTCAGAAACGTAAGGGAAAATTAAAGAGCACCCACCAAAAGGGTTAAAAATAGTACTGTATTTGTTTGTTTTTGAATTTTTACATTTCCCTAAACGACTTTGTTCATTAAGTTCTTAACAAGTGTTGTCAAAAGGTTTTAACTGAATCTGTAGGTTTTAAAAATGAGATATTCCAGCTTCATACAAAATTCTGTTGTTAGTAATATGTTGTTGTCAAAATACCACTTATTTATAGTAGTGCATTTTACTGTATGTCATTACAACTTTCTTTTATGACAAAGGGTACCCCTGGTTAAGAGGGGCAAAATGCCCCTTGAAACCAATCATTTTTTTGACTATGTAGGTTTATTACAATTGTAAAAACATTACATTACACAAGGTTCTTAGGTTCCCATCTACCCCCTCTACAGAGGGAGGGTGAAAATTTGACTTTTTTCAGTCTTTTTTTTTTTCTCAATTTTTATGAAACGTAAAGTTTCCAAAAAATTTGATCACATTTTTGGCATCAAAAACAATAAACTAAAAAATTATGGTCCCCATACGATCTTGGGATTGTTTCTAAAAAAATTCGAAAAAGTTAAAAAATGCTATATCTCAAGTCCCAAAAGAGCTACAGGCATATTTTTTGTTTAAAAAAGTGTATTTTAACAATCTTTGTATACTCAAATTTTTTCAGATTTTTTCGAGTGGTGGGCCAACCTCAAAAACGCAAAAAATACATTTTTTGGTTATTTTTAGGGGGTTTTGTTAGCCTGAAAGTAGCTAGTACTCTAAATAATATTAAAAATGTAAAATTATATTATTTTCTTTCATAATATATAATACAAGGTCATTTTTTAAATAAATAAATTGGAATTCGTGAATTTTTGTTATTTTTAAGCTCATTTTTATATTTAAATGTACTACAATTTAGTAATATACTCTTATGTGTGCACACATAAATATACACACACACACACACACCGCGCGCGCGCGCGCGCGCGTGTGTGTGTGTGTGTGTGTGTGTGTGAATATATACTGTATATATATATATATTTGACATTTACAATTCTTATATTTAACTCATTTAAAGCTTGTTTTTTTTTGTATTAAATTAGAAAAGTATGCAACATACTTTAGTTTCAAATAAGGATTTTTTTTTATGCTTAATAAAGAGATTTTTATTTACTCCGTGCATTCTTAAATACATCAATTATTACTATAACAACCATTTTACAGAAACAAGAATTTCATTTAACAACTCTGGTTGTACCACCGCTAGGCTAGATGGCACAACAGGTCATGGGCCTGATGCTTCAGAGAAGAAGAAGAAGTAAATATTGTGATGAAGTTATTTATTCTCGAACCTTCATTTTTGTGAATTGCAATAGTTTTTTTATATTCTTTTTAAACAACTAAATATACTAAAATCGTTTATTTAAGAAGTAGATAAAGTATATTTGTTGAATGTGGACGCATACAGAAAAACTTTAGTAGAGTATTGCTCAAAGAACTACAGCCAAAATCATTACTTGTAAGTACATATGATTACTACTGAACAAAAAAATATTTGAACATTCATATAGTGAATGAACTATTGTAGACGTTGGTAAAACATACGTTTATAAAAAAAAAAAATTCTTAATTATGTGGTAATGATTTTAGTACGTTTGGAAATATCAATATTAAAAACATACATATATTTTTAACCTCAATTTTGCTTCCTATCTAAATAGGCATAATTAAACGTAATGTATTTTTATGTGAAAGTTTAATTACAAAAGAATAAAAAATAGTACTTAGTGTAATACACTATATGTTAAAAGTAACATATGAAAACAAATTTTTACTGATAAATATTCATAAGTATACTTTACAGTTTATGTAGTTTTTGAATCCATATTGTTAATAAGCCTTGGTTTTAATTAAAAAGTGTTGAAATAAAATTAAACTACACATTTATTAACAAATATTATTTCTATTATTTCATGCAGTCGAACCATGGCAGATTCAAATGCAGAACCTCTGCGTAAAACAGCAAAGCGAGATAATTCCAAATGTGTTCACTGTAATATTTTTATTTGAAAAATTATTGGAGTGGCCAAATCAGTGGATACTCGTGAAGATGCAAAGAAAATAATGGATGATTTTGGAGTTTTCGTTCAAGTTGGTGATAAGATGTGCTCAAAATGTCATACTAAGTTAAGGCTTCAAAAGTGTATAATTAGGTGACAAGAAGAATCTCACTTAGAAAATGTTAAAGTTCAAGAGGAGGCGCCTATACCAATCGCAGAACTACCAAGCATAGGACATCAAGAGGATCAAAATGAACATGGGGAGGGCAGAGAAATATCGAGCCAAGATATATTATCGACTACACCTTCTGAGTGTACTCTCTTCTACCTCTTTTCGCAAGCTTCTATGACTTCTTCACAGACTTCAAATGATGATCCTTCGTATACATCAGAAGCTACACCACAAACTATTGAAGTAGTAGAAATGCCATTTGCACATTCGGTTTCAAGTCACAGATATTGTTTTATTTGTCAATCAAAAAGTGATCTTCATGATGTTACTTTTGAAGCAAGCATACAAGTATTCGTAAAGAGAAGAATCTTTATTCCAAAACACTGTAACCCCTCTTTCCTTTTTGCTGTATATAAAAAACACTTTTTGTATTTTTATTTTTTTTTTAAAGAGAAGCCACAAGTTATTTAAAACTAGGCCAGAGCCTAGAGAAGCCAAAAATGCGCTGGGTCCAGTATGACAGGACTTGCAATGAAACTCGGCTGTAATTTAACAATAACAATCTTTATTTAGCCCCCATAATTCGTTACATATATATATATATATATATATATCCTGCAAATCACATAGTTATCACAAGGCCAGGGCAATAGCCCTCAAAATACATAATAAATAAATAATTTTCATATCCTTAACCGTGTCAAGACAACATCTCTCTATCCCTATAAACATGTACATATATATATATCTATATGTCCGGCAACACTCTGTAATTATATAATTCCCCCCCCTTTTGTTACTAACACTTAACATTGACAACACGTATGGAAACATAAAGACACATACACTCACAATTATATACACATACCACAGACCTCTAGTACCCTTGGAATACCCATGCTCAACAGGCAGTGTTTCTACAAAGCCCTAAGACCGGCAATCATAAATGTTCGACCTTCAGTCACATGATTCATTAATTCCCATTAATTTAAATAATTAAGAAAACCCCCGAAAGGATGATAATCACTCTCAAAGCCTAAGGAGACCGGACTGCCCACATGTATAGATAGCATCGAATAATTGGCCCACTATGAGAATATGAAATCTTTAAGTTTCCTCGACAGCATGTAAATAAAAAAAAACTTCATCACCTGATTTTAAGCAATTGTTGTGCGTTTATAAAATGTTAATTTTGTTTTACAAATCCAGATGGATACATGTATCAGTATATGCTTTTACAAAGTGAAAAAATTAATCAGTATATGCTTTTACAAAGTGAAAAAATTAATCAGTATATGCCTTTACAAAGTGAAAAAAATTAATCAGTATATGCCCACAAAATATAAAATTTCTTTTCTGTGAAAGCCGGATGGCTGTGTATAAATGAGTTTATAACTGACTGTTGTATCCTAGCAGATGTGGGAGCGCGCCAGCCTGTACTTAACCATGTGTGACAGGAATCAAACCTGCCTTAAACTGCATGAACATGTGCCTGGCAAAACTATGTCCCCTTTTATTCCCCCGAAAACAGCCAAAAAGAAAACGAAACCCCCCCCAGCCCTTACATGTTAAACCAAAATGAAATTGAAATATAAACCCCGTTCTGAACCAGCCGGAACAGAACCCCTAACATGTGACTTTAAATTTTGTATAGAACAGTGTAAAGACTATTGGCTATATATGAAAATATTTAAGTGTAAAAAAAATCTCTAGCACGCTCCCCCAGTGCAGCACACAATTACAAACATCGTACTTAGTTTTATGAAGTTAAATTATTAAAGTCACATGATGTTCAGAATGAATGTTCAGCTGACACACCCCAGAGCAGACTGTCTAGCCACGTGGGCACATGGTCTCAAAAGAAATTTAAACTGTGAATCAGGAGCACGGCAGGCCCGGCCAACGAAAAATAAAGGAGTTCATATCACCTTATTTATGAGCATGTGAAACATCTTGAGTTGGTTCACCAGACTCCCTCCTCCGAACAGGTGCGTGTATGATGGTTCATGGCCGATGAAGATGGAGTTATATCAGCATCGACCAGCATCTCCGGCTTAGACGAGAGCCCGGGAAGTCTCGTAAATTTAGCCTGCCATTAGAGTGGAAGAAGCAACTACGTAGTACTATCTGTTCGGATCAGGAGTCTGTTGTTTCTCTGAGAGCCGGTCTGTAACTGAATTAAGCAGTAACGACGCACAAGCAGCCAAACTAGCCCACAGAGTGCGCGCGCAGCTTCAACGGTGCCGTCCAAATCTAGTCGCTCTAACTGACCTTTGCGTTCGCGTTATTTTAAAATTAATTTTCTAAAACCTTCGACCGCCGGGTTAGGCAAACACCGGCACACACAACAGATGTTGTTTTATCCATACAATAAAAAATCGATTTTATGAGAGTGAAGTAGGAAAAATTTGTATTTATTCAAACATCAGCCTAGTAGAAATTACAGAACTTTCAAAGTTTATGGACGTTCTGTCTGTTAAAGTTGATTCTCAGTTATTCGATAAGATTGCCGATTTTTGTATTTCAGAGGAATGTGTTTATGCTCTTACAGGACAATCTTGGGAAAATATCATTTCACTTCGAAATATGATGGTCATCTATGAGAAATTCTGATAATCACAATGTAACTCAAGCTGTTGTTGCATTCTTATGCAAATTAATAACTGGCAAATCTGATAAAATAGTTTCTGCTATACTTGGTGTTGAAGATGAGAAGATGATTTCCGAATTCATTCACTCTGTTTTACAATGTTTCAAAAGGGACGTGTTGCCTAAACATTTCGGTCTTCACTCTACTTCTAGGGAATATCTCATCAAAAATCACACTGCTGCAGCTGCACAAAAACTCCATACTTTAAGTAATCGTCTGGCTATTATTTGTTATGCTTCCTATATACGTCATCAGAAGAGTGCCAATAACACTTATCAGCGCAAATCTTACAGCGGTCAAAAAAAAACCTCCTTGTGTAAGCCTTTCACTATAACTACAACAGATGGATATATTATTGATGTTCCTGGACCCTTTCTTGCTACAAAGAACGATGCCCAAATTTTAGACTGTTTATTATCAGTTGAAAACGGACTAAGCATTATTCTAAAAGAAGGTGATATTTTCATTTTAGATAGAGGCTTTAGAGACATAGTAAGTACATTAAAAGAAAAAGGTTTTGTTGTACTGATGCCTGCTTTGAAAGGTAAACGTAATCAGTTAACAGCAAAAGAATCTAATGAATCCAGATTAGTTACAAAACTTCGATGGGTCATTGAGGCTGTACATGGAATAATTGGACAGAAATATAAGCTTTTGCATTATCAGGTGCATAATTCTCTTCTTCCTGATGCCAGTTTATACTGTCGAATAGCCTGCTTCCTTCAAAATCGTTTTGGAAAACGATTAAATTCAGATAAAGGACTACTTGACGAAATTATCAGTCGGATGGATGCTACCAAAAATGACGTAAATACATTGGCTGTAGAAGTTGAAAATAATAACTGGAATAGAAAAGTAACACCGTTTCAGTTGTTATCTTCAGAGGAATTGCTTGATTTCCCAGAAATGTCATTAGACAAATTAAAAGTTTTTTTTCACAGGATCTTATCAGCTTTCCCAATCTGTATCTTACTTAGCAGAAATTATAGATGAAAATGGTTCATTCCCTGCGAGTACGTGAAAAATTAAACCAGAGATTGTTCGATTTGAAGTGAGGTCAAGACATATAAACAGCAAAATGTATACATGCTATTTACATTATAACCCAAATAGTAGTGAAATGGATGGAATCAAGCGTTATTGTTGTAACTGTGCAAATGGTAATAGAACAATTGGATGTTGTTCACATATCGCTGCTGTTATTTATTACTTATCATACGGCAGATATTTGTCAAAAATTATACGGCCTGCAGAAGTTCTTACAAAATTATTTCATTTTGAGGAAGTGCAACCAGTTATTGAGGAAGACAGTGATGAAGATTAACTTTTTTACAACTTAATATTAGTTTTAAATATTGATTATTTTGTTGAATGTAATAAATATAAGTCTGCCTTACATTTTTAAACTATTTAAAGATCTAACTTTCTACAATTGTAGTTCTGAGTAATTCTCATTACTGGCATATAAACTGTCAACTTGAAAGTTTTGCCAATATTTTTTTTCAAAATTAATAGGATAATACTTTTTGAATGTCTTACAAAATGAATTACTTTATTATATGTAAGAAACAAACAGTTTTATGTATATTTATAAGGAGTCTTAATTTTTCAGAAATATCGTCTTAATTCTTCATCACAATATTTACTTCTTCTTCTTCTCTGAAGCATCAGGCCCATGACCTGTTGTTCCATCTAGCCTAGCCGTGGTACAACCAGAGTTGTTAAATGAAATTCTTGTTTCTGTAAAATGGTTGCTATAGTAATAATTGATGTATTTAAGAATGCAGGGAGTAAATAAAAATATCTTTATTAAGCGTAAAAAAATCCTTATTTGAAACTAAAGTATGTTGCATACTTTTCTAATTTAATGCAAAAAAACAAGCTTTAAATGAGTTAAATATAAGAACTGCAAATATCACACACACACACACACACACACACACACACACACACACACACACAGTGTGTATATGTATATGTGTGCACACATAAGAGTAATATTACTAAATTGTAGCTCATTTAAATATAAAAATAAGCTTAAAAATAACAAAAATTCACGAATTCCAACTTATTTATTTAAAAAAATGACCTTGTATTATATATTATGAAAGAAAATAATATAATTTTACATTTTTAATATTATTTAGAGTACTAGCTACTTTCAGGCTAACAAAACCCCCTAAAAATAGCCGAAAAATGTATTTTTTGCGTTTTTGAGGTTGGCCCACCACTCGAAAAAATCTGAAAAAATTTGAGTATACAAAGATTGTTAAAATACACTTTTTAAAACAAAAAATATCCCTGTAGCTCTTTTGGGACTTGAGATATAGGATTTTTTAACTTTTTCGAATTTTTTTAGAAACAATCCCATGATCCCATGGGGACCGTAATTTTTTAGTTCATTGTTTTTGATGCCAAAAATTTGATCAAATTTTTTGGAAACTGTACGTTTCATAAAAATTGAGATAAAAAATAAAGATTGAAAAAAGTCAATTTTTCACTCTCCCTCTGTAGATGGGAACCTAAGAACTTTGTGTAATGTAATGTTTTTACAATTGTAATAAACCTACATAGTCAAAAAAATGAATGATTTCAAGGGGCATTTTGCCCCTCTTAACCAGGGGTACCCTTTATCCACAGAAAACTTTTTGATTCCTTTCATTATAATAAATTTTTGATTTTAATGTCACTGAATTTAATCAAACAAAATTACCAAAAAACTGAAGGTGAGGGAGAATATTGACCAATAAGATACGTTACTGTCATTTTATAACACACAGTTTTTGTAAGTAACTTACTATGACTGCTTCTGACTGAGAACTTAGTTATTTATTATAATCTGTGATCGTATTCCTATTCAATGCTGAAGAGCACATGTGATATTGCACAAGTTAGTATATAGTATACTTGCGGAATACCCGTGCTTCGCTACGGAGTTTCATGTTGTACGTAATGAAAATGTTAGTTTAATTAATAAAGTTCAATTAAAGTAGGTTTCTTAAAAATAAATAACTGTTGCCAACGACTTCGTTCGCGTGGTCTTCAATTTAATGCGATAATATATTTAGAACAGAATCTATTCTATTGGGTTGCCATAGTAACCAGATCTAATAGTTTTTAAGACCCCAAAGGACCCCCCAGAGGATAGTATCGAAAAAAACACCTGTCCCATGTTGGTTCTCCTGTTGCGTAAAATATTTGTGCCAAGTTTGGTTGAAATCGGTCCAATGGTTTAGGAGGAGATGTGGAAGACCCCAAAGGACCCCCCAAAGGATCGTATCGAAAAAACACTTGTCCTATGTTGGTTCTCCCGTTGCGTAAAATATTTGTGCCAAGTTTGGTTGAAATCGGTCCAGTGGTTTAGGAGGCGATGTGGAAGACCCCAAAGGACCCCCCAAAGCACCCCATCGAAAAAACACCTATCCTATGTTGGTTCTCCCGTTGCGTAAAATATTTGTGGGAAGTTTGGTTAAAATCGGTCCAGTGGTTTAGGAGAAGATGTGGAAGACCTCACAGAACCCCCAAAAGGACCCCATCGAAAAAACATCTATCCTATGTTGGTTCTCCCATTGCGTAAAATATTTGTGCCAAGTTTGGTTGAAATCGGTCCAGTGGTTTAGGAGGAGATGTGGAAGACCCCAAAGTACCCCCCAAAGGACCCTACTGAAAAAACACCACTAATTCAGAAACCTTCGCGGGCGTGCGCACAACAACTCACCGAAGTTTCATCGGATGAATGGTATAGGAACGCATACGGGACAAGCAAAGAAACATTCATTTTTATATATAAGACTAGCGGAATACCCGTGCTTCGCTACGGAGTTTCACGTTGTACGTAATGAAAATGTTAGTTTAATTAATAAAGTTCAATTAAAGTAGGTTTCTTAAAAATAAATAGCTGTTGCCCACGACTTGACTTCGTTCGTGTGGTCTTCAATTTAATGCGATAATATATTTAGAACAGAATCTATTCTATTGGGTTGCCATAGTAACCAGACTAATAGTTTTTTAAGACCCCAAAGGACCCCCCAGAGGATCGTATAAAAAAAAACACCTGTCCTATGTTGGTTCTCCTGTTGCGTAAAATATTTGTGCCAAGTTTGGTTGAAATCGGTCCAATGGTTTAGGAGGAGATGTGGAAGACCCCAAAGGACCCCCAAAGGATCGTATCGAAAAAACACTTGTCCTAAGTTGGTTCTCCCTTTGCGTAAAATATTTGTGCTAAGTTTGGTTGAAATCGGTCCAGTGGTTTAGGAGGAGATGTGGAAGACCCCAAAGGACCCCCAAAAGGATCATATCGAAAAAAACACATATCCTATGATGGTTCTCCCGTTGCGTAAAATATTTGTGCCAAGTTTGGTTGAAAATGGTCCAGTGGTTTAGGAGGAGATGTGGAAGACCCCAAAGGACCCCGTCGAAAAAACACCTATCCTATGTTGGTTCTCCCGTTGTGTAAAATATTTGTGCCAAGTTTGGTTGAAATCGGTCCAGTGGTTTAGGAGAAGATATGGAAGACCCCAAAGAACCCCCAAAAGGACCCCATCGAAAAAACACCTATCCTATGTTGGTTCTCCCATTGCGTAAAATATTTGTGCCAAGTTTGGTTGAAATCGGTCCAGTGGTTTAGGAGGAGATGTGGAAGACCCCAAAGAACCCCCCAAAGGACCCCATCGAAAAAATTCAGAAACCTTCGCGGGCATGCGCACAACTCACCGAAGTTTCATAGCAATTGGATGAATGGTATAGGAACGCATACGGGACAAACAAAGAAACATTCATTTTTATATATAAATAAGATTATACAAAAAACGTAGTTATACAATATCCAATTACATACAGAACAAATACTAAAAAACTACTTTTATCCAACATATTCTGTGTGAATTAGGCATCACATGTACTCATGCACTTTTCAGCACCAGAAAGCTGATTCCGGTATAATGCTGGTAACGAAATATATTTTATATTCAAGACATTGATAACTACTTTACTCACTAAGTCTAAAATATAGACATTCGTATTTTTCTATCACTCATTAGCTTATGTATAACAAAAGATTAAAAAGTACGTCTTTCATGCATTGATTAAACATTTTAATAACAGGCTAAAATCATCAAGCATTTTTCTCCTGTAAGCTGTTCCCATAACCTGTAGTTATGTGAAATTTAACTTCATTCATTTCAGTTACTTTTATAAACTTATGAAGTAAGTCTGTTTTACATAAAATTGAGTATTAATATACTTCTATATAATGTAAGTCACATATTAATTGGTCAACCTGACTTATGATTTGCATTTTATGGCACTAATTATTATTTGGATACCTGATATAACCCCCATACATAGTATCAGAGGGTTGCTGTATAACTGACATTCATAAATTATATAAAAAATTTGAAGATGATTACAAATATACCAATCTTAACATCGAATTACCTTAGGATATTTACAGTACTTCCAGAAAATGTCATCATAAAATAGCTCCTGAACTTTATAATACAGGTGTTCTCCAACAAATCCTGCTTTGATCAAAGACACTTCTTTCATTAACCACATGTTGCCTGAACCAATTTTATGTTCACAGATGTCAATAAAATGCTTACTGAAAGCACACAATTATTGCATTAGACAAACACTCTGACCTACAAAAAATTTATATAAAAAAAAGCACTCAAACACAAGGAATACAGTAGCATCTCAGAAACTTAGCATTTTGTAAAACTAGTCACCATCTATTGAATAAGATTTCCTAATGTTGAGTTTATTTCTTAACTATTTTCATGCCATTTCCATAGATTTCATCAAGGGTCATACAGTTCAATGGCACTTACAGTTCCGCTGTTGTTTCTTCGCAGATGTAGCCGCTCTAATAGCGACTACGCATATCGCTACATCTTCCAATCACTGGATATTCCATGACACTCTAAATTGTGAGAACAGTTTCTATAGGTTTTATTTATTGTTTGTTGCATATTTTGTACCGGTGCTCAGAAAAGAAAATACTTTATAAAGGAGGAACTATAAATAAAATTTTGGTGCTGGTCAGGAGAAAATGGAGGCTTAGAAAAGTGTTCAGAGACTGTGTCTTGGTGTGTGAAAAGAATCTTTTACTGAATCTTTAAGGGGAAAAAAGTATGGAAGGAAATAAGTGTGAAAAGTCAACAAGATACTTTATGTGTTGTTTAGAGAAGCAGAATGTCAATCTCAGGATGTATATTGCAAGAGAAAGTGGTTATATTCTATCTAAAGAGTTGCAAGACAGAGGGTCTGGACTGCTGCAAGCGTTCATCCTTGATGAATTGTACAAAAGCACCAAATGTTTAGGCAACAAAACATTTGTGGTGAGTAACTTTCTCCTGAATAGCGTTTCCAAATTAAAGGAAAATTTTCACAAATAGAAACAAGTATCACCAGTTTTTCTCATTAAACAGAAAATTTTGAACAAATTATTTTTGAGGGTATAGATTTTTGCAAAAATTATTTAATGTCAAACTGTAAAATCTTTGATCATATTGTACTGTCGTCTGCTAATAAATTTCAGAAATTTACATCAATTAGTATGAGCTGTGAATTAACCTCCTCACCATCCTAATTGCGTAGAAGTTAACATGTAGTACATTGTCACTTCCAGTCTACATTAGCTCAGGTTGTAAGACTCTACTGTTCATACATTTTTATTTTTTTCTTGAAAAATGTAGAATTCTAAACAATAAATCAATGAATATATAAAAAATAGATTATTTATTTGTCTGAAACTATCAAAAAACCACAATAAAAATTTATAAGATTGTTTGTTTTTTAAAAATACAGTAAAAGTTCTTTTATATGTTTTTCACACTTACTCATTTTTTCTCCAAGGTCCCAGCAAAATTCCTATAGTTCCCGTGTTATTTCATTTCAGTTACACGTTTTTCCTTTATTCATTTTTTACACTTATATGAAAACATTCGTAAGTCCCTGGAGATACGAAACTATATTTATGTGTATAAATATATATTCTCAATTACATTGTGGATGTCACAAAATGAATGTCTGAATGCAAATATATTGGGCAGATTGTACATTTATAGGGTATGTCAATTAATGGCGTTCGGCTGAGTTAGCAGTTGTTGAGTAGCTTTTGAACTAGTTTAGATTCCTAAAAACGTACAGTATTTGCTCATTGCTTGTCAACCTCCATCACTTCGTCCACATCAGTTCGTTACTGTTTCTATCAGTGGTTAATTTCATGAGTGGAAAACGAGTGGAAGGAAAGAGGACGTGTGTTACAATCACTGAGAAATTAAACATTCTGAAAACAGTGAAGGAAACCAGGATAAGAAGTGAGTAGACATTTCTAGAGTTAGGGATAGGTCTGTAGACTTTAAATTCATAGTGGCTAAGGTAACCAAAATTAAAGAAAGTGCTTGTGTGTTTCTAGTAATAAGCGAACACATATTCAAGGCGGAAAATATGATGAACACTTGGAAGACTGGTTACAGTGGTTCCAGCAGCACAGGGCAGAAGGAATTCCTATCAGTGGGCCAGTGCTTTATGGAAAAGCAAATGAACTGGCAACCAGGTTTGGTGTTGAAGACCAGTGGGGGATTAGCAACTCTTGGGCCCCTGGGCCCTATTTTCTCAGCGGCCCCCTTCCCCACCCCTCCACCTGCTCACCATAAATTATAAACTACAACCATTACAAAACAGGCCTCATTCAAGGAAACGGAGATTTATAAGATTTAAATCTTCTATGGGCTAATATCCACCCTAATCCTAAATAATCATTATTCGTTAATATAAAATTATATTTCATATAAAACAGTATTTACATTATTAAAGTCAATATTTACTTTGCTACAACATGGGCGTTGTTGCAGACCTACATTAAAATCTGCTGCATTTACAAGTTCATTATTTACTTCACAATAATTTGGATTTTGTTTTTGATCAGAATCCAAATCTATTGTTAAATTAGTTGGGGCAGGATCCGTAAACTTATCAGAATTGGTAGAATTTGAACCAGTACTTTGTGAAACTGTTGAAGCTTTCAAAAACTTGTCCAACTTAGCAGTTTTGTGTAATAATTTTGAGTGACCGTCATCTTTAGCTTTTTTCAACTTGCATTTATAAGCTCCACTAGCAGTGTGCAAATTCTGACTCATTTTCAATGAAGACATGAAGATGTTCAGACAACACACACACACACACACACAGAGAAAACAAACCAGGCTAAACAATACAAATATCTGAACATAAATAAATGGTTTTCAAATGACTCCACTAAATAATAAAAACAGTTAACACAAAGTGTACCATCTACAGAGCTTTTACGATATATTCAGACCTCAACACTGACAGGTGCATTGTTGTTTACTGTTCCGCCGCCGGTCTACTGGCTGTAAGTTAGAAGGGGAAGGGGAGAGTGTGACTTGTCACCGCCACGACCGACGTGCCAGTGTCGACTGTCGACTGACTGATACGACGGGCTGTCTACCCAGGGGCATATCCTGATCTAGTAACCTCTAGGACTATCAACCTGATATTAGTCACTGCCTTGCACTGTTAATTAATTATTGGTGGTAGTAAACTGCGTGTTTGACTTACAGTTTTTCTCATTAGAAAATACATTGGCCCTGGGCCCAATTGGTAATCCGCCACAGTTGAAGACTTTCATGCATCGATTGGCTGACTATATAAATTTATGGCACTGGCAGCAAAAGCGTGTGTGGTGAGTGTAAGAGTATAGACATTAATACAGTTTGTGAGGAAACTAACACTCCAAAACAGTTTGGGGGAACTCAGTATGTTCCCAAAAGTGTTTTCAATGCTGATGATATGGCCCTTTTTTAAATTTACTCCCTGACCACACAATGGCATTCACAGGAGACAACTGTCATGGTGAGAAGCAGAGAAACAACATGTAACAGTGCTGTTGTGCGTAACCAGTGACAGAAGTGAAAAACAACTTTCCCTAACTGTAGAGAAATTTATGAGGCTGCAGTGTTTTAAAAATTTTGCAATGCTCACTGTGAAATACGCTAACAATAAATCATGGATCAAGACACAAGTGTTTGAAGATTGGCTGTGATGCGTCGATGCAAAAGATCAAAATGCCTTCTGTTAGTGTACAGATGCACAGCATACACTCCTGATACATCACACTTAATAAATGTGAGTGGAATTTTTTTTCCTCCAAATTGTACCAGTGAACTGCAATGCTGGAGGACCTGGGAATAATCAGCAATCTTATATTGCATTATAACAAGATGCTGGTACAGCATACCATCCACTGTGTAGATAGTGGAATGAAGGATGAAATGAAAATTTGCATTTTGCAGGTAAGATATCTTCATTTTTTTTAACTTGTAACTAGTGAAACCGATACTGTACCATATGATTCTATACGATGTTCTGCCAGTATTTCAAATACGTACTGTTTCAGAAGTATTGAGTATTTTGTTGTATTTTACTAATACTTTTTTTTCTTTAAGTATCCTGAAAAATGTATACATAAAACTTTAGTGTATAGTCAAACAAGAACTAAACAAATCTTTTAGCAAGGAAAAGCTGAGTTTTATTATTAAATACTGTACAAACAAAAGTACAACATAATACATTTGTTAGTACAGGATAACTATTGTGTGTGTGTGTGTGTGTGTGTGTGTGTGTGTGTGTGTGTGTGTGTGTGTGTGTGTCCTATAAATCTGAGCAGTGGCCATTAGACAGAACCCCCCTACAAAAAAAAGTATTCAACATAAAGTCTAAGCAAACCATAGGCAGCTTAAACACAGATTGCTTTAAAAGAGAATCACAGCTTCAGGCAGAAATAACTGTTCGAAAACAGACAGAATTAAATGCTTAGAAAAACAATACAAATTTAACTGTTGCCAGAAATTAATAGGCTATGCTTACTTAACTAATTCATAAAGGTCTTAGGAATAAAGAGTACACTGAAAATAATGAAATGAAAATCTGTAAGTTACTTAAAGAAGCTGCTAGAGACTTTATTTTTACTTTCTGCACAATTTTATTCTATAAATCCGATTTACCACACTTTTAATTTGTAGACTGCACTGTCTACATTCAAGCTGCTAATATTTGGGTCAAAATATTTAAATTATTGTTACATATTGTATAACTAGATCATTTTTATGTTCATTTCATGCTACAACACTACATTAAGCATATAGGAGCATTAAAACAAAAGCAGTTACTGTTGGCAATTCTGAAGAAGATAGTTATGAACAGAAACAGACATTACTGTGTCCATCCTATGAATACACAAAGATGATCCAAAAGATCGTCTGAAAACCTATATGAATTTTTACTAACATGATAGCAAATTTTTCAACTTTTTTTTGGACAAAGCCAAAAACATTCAACAAACTACGTGCAAAAATGCAACGGTATTTTCACTTCTTGAGGATATATACCATGCATATTATCCCAACCAAGAGACTTTGAATAACTTTAATAAATAATACCGCATCGCTGATGCCCACGTGATTCTTGGCATGCCCTGGCGCTCAAGACTATTCCAGACATTTACAGATCATTCTACACAGCAGAAATATGTAATGCCCCTTCCAGACATTACTTGACTATCCTAATGGCATCAAGGCCCACTAGCTCACTACACTGCAAAGTGGTGAAGGTATAAATACTGGATTTTGAAGCAGCCCGAGTTTATTTACAGCTGGTGATTTACAAGTGTAGTTCACAGTGACTGTTGCGATTTACTGAGAAGTGATTGTTGAGTTAATTACTGCAAAACTGTAATAAGGTTACATCTATTGTTGGACAAATTGAACTTGAATTATTGTGTAAGTGTTTTGTCAATTTATACCTGCTGTCTAATGTAAAGTTTGTAATTAGTAACTTCATTGGTGTCAGTTACTCTGTTTCCACTGAACCACTACAATCTGTGTGACTGTGTAACAGTGGTATCAGAAGTGAGATAGAACCTTTAACAGTGTGTCCTCTTCGTAGAAAGACGTAGTTGTGGTAATTAATCTGCAAACAGAATACCAGTCAGGCGGTGGGAAGCTTTCAAAGCACTACTATTGCAAACATAGGAACAACAAAATGTAGAATGCAAATGAGAAGCAGAGAAATGACAGGATGAGAAATAATGAGAAGCAGAAATACGACAAAGAGATGAACATAAGCATGAGTCAGAGGACATCAAAGTGTTGATGCAAGAGCAAAAAGAGATTGAAGGGCATACTACTGCAGAACTGGGTCTATTATTAGGTGAGCTAAATAGATAAGCTGCTAGAATTTTGGATGTATAAGAATCGGTGGGATTAAAAATAACTGACATAGAAGAAACAATGTCAAATAAAATAGTTGAAGTAGATAAATCTGTCCGAAGTGGATAAGAAACTCTGTCAACAAAAATAACTGCAGTAGAAGAGTTGACAGCCAATATTAGAAAAAATATTGGAACAGAAGTCGAACAGTTAATGAAAACACAACAACCATGCATTTCACAACAAATTGCTGAACAGATTGTACCAATGGTAAAGACAGAAAAAGACATAGTAAATGAGAAGTAGTGAGAGTCACTTTCCTGCAGTCGGTTCAGTTCATGTCAAAGTCCCAACATTTGATGGAACCAGAGGCACACCCAGGATTTGGGGGGGGGGGTTCAAAAACTTAACTTTTTTCTCTACACGCAGGGCACTCATGAGTAAAACTCACGTAAGCACATAAGCTTACTAAATAATTTCAGTTACTTAATCCGTAGATACTGATTTTATTGAAATAATTGTTTTTAGTTTATCCTTTAGTAATAGTAAATAGTAATTTATTTGTGAGGATATAGTCAATTATTTAGAAAAAAACATAACCAGTCAGAACTAACTCTTTGTAGTTGGAACACAATCATTCACTATTTCAAACTAATGTTAATTTTTCGTGTCTTTTCTGCCACTTTATCTAAAATGGATTCAGTTGATGGAGTAATTTTTCTATGTAAGTGTACAAGAGCTAGCCCAGTTAACCTAGTCTAAGAAGTAGAATTTCTTAAATAATTCTTTAGTCTGTACAAAGTGGAAAATGTCCTTTCATTTTCAGCAGTGGACACATGTAGAACTGCTAATATACCCAACAATGTTTTAACGTTTTGAAGAATATTTTCTTCGCAGTGCCTCAGAGCACTTAACACATCCTTTGGCCAGTCATCCTTCTTCAGCCTAGCAATGGCTCTGTACCAAAACTTCAACTCTATGTTTAGTTCATCAACGGTCCCATTTAAGTCACTGTTGTAGACTGAAACCAAAGTTAAAACTCATTCAAAGTTTCCTCGGAAAGTCTGTTAGGATCTGCTGGCAAGAGTGTTTGGAATCCTGTCAAAATGGACTTGTGTTTTGAAAAGCTTTGTTTCAAATTATTTAAAAAGGCATCTAAAAATGGGATGTATACTGACACTCAATAATAATGTTCTGAACTAGCAGCATACATGTTACATCTTAATGTTTGTTAGTTAGCAATTCTTGGTATGTTCAGTGGGAAATCAAATTTTTCACCTTTCATTTTAGCACTTAAAAATAATTTAGTGAACTCAAGAGTTAGTATTTTGCCTTAGCATTCTTATCTCGAGTGCTGTGTCTTCGGCAAGATCACATGTCTTTTTCAGGTCAATACTTCTTTGTTGGAGTGACTTACATAAAATGCTACTGTACGGAAAGATTTTACTTATAACATGCAGAGAAATAACAAAATCTGCTCTTTTTACTGTACAGTTTAATTGCAGCATTAGCAGAATCTTTACCTGGCCATTCAGCAATCCCGTCTAAGGCCAAAACTATATCATCGTACAACTCAAGAAAAATAGCAACATAAGTGTATCTTTCAACCTACCTAGTGGCACAAAATTGTTTTAATTTTCCGTGGGTTGAATGAATTTCTGCTTGTTCTAAACATTGCTCCAAGACAGACTGTCTTTTTGGAGTATGAAAAAAGTCATATAATTTTCCAATTGTACCTAAACAGTTCCTAATTGAGGGAACTTCACAAGAATCTGACACAGCTAAGTTTAACGAATGTGCAGCACAATGAACATACAAGGGGGGACCCAAAAGTAACGAGAATTTTTCTCTGGCAGTTGGTAGAATGCTAGTTCCGACTTATCCCGCTAGGTGCCTTCACTAGACACCATTTTGTATCAGTTGCCCTAGCAGCATTGTTGTGGAAACATTAGCGCGGTCAGTGTGACTATTTTTTGTAAGCGCTGTTTCACGTTTTTGGTGATTTGTCAATGGCAGACATTAAATACCAACGTGCTAACATCAGGTTCTGTTTCCTGTTAGGGAAATCAGCAGCAGAAACTGTCGCAATGCTTCGGACGGCTTATGGGGAGGAAGCTTTGAGCCAGGCAAGGATTTATGAGTGGTTTTCTCATTTTAAAAGTGGTCAAATGTCAATTGAAGACGCACCACGACCGGGACGTCCCTCTGTTGCGATCATGTTTGATTGTCGTAGAACAATCGATGAATTGGAGGAAATGACTGGAATATCCTGGAGTTCATGCCAACGAATTTTGATTGAAGATCTGAAGATGAAACGTGTTGCAGCAAAATTCGTTCCGCGTGTGCTTTCTTGTTGGCTCACAATCCTTGCCTGGCTCAAAGCTTCCTCCCCATAAGCCGTCCGAAGCATTGCGACAGTTTCTGCTGCTGATTTCCCTAACAGGAAACAGAACCTGATGTTAGCACGTTAGTATTTAATGTCTACCATTGACAAATCGACGAAAACATGAAACAGCGCTTACAAAAAATAGTCACACTGAAAGCGCTAATGTTTCCACAACAATACCGCTAGGGCAACTGATACAAAATGGTGTCTAGTGAAGGCACCTAGCGGGAGAAGTCGGAACTAGCGTTCTACCAACTGCCAGAGAAAAATTCTCGTTACTTTTGGGTCCCCCCTCGTATAATGCTTTTGGAAATAAAGCTTGAACATGGCTCGTATGCCATTAAATTTTCTGCTGAGAGTAGAGGCTCTATCATACCCTTGCCCACGCAACTTGGTCATATCTATTTCAAGATCCTTCAGTTTGTCGATAATTGTAACTGCTTTTCCTTTGCCTGTAACACCATAAAGTGGTACAAACTGCAAAAATGTTCCTCCACATTTGATATCGAGAAATCGGTACAACGATTGCAAAGCGACATTTGCTGTACACCAGCAACATCAGTTGTTTCATCAAGGAGCACAGAAAAATATGATGATGAATTTATCTTTGCCAGCAGTCCATCAGGAATTAGGGTATTGCTTATTTCAAGAATTTCATTTTGTATTTTCCAACTAGTGTATATTGCATTACTTTTGCTATCAGATAATAACTTTTGTAGATTATCGTCATACTTTGCCCAGTACTGTAAAAACTCTCGGAAATTTCCATCATTCTCCTCTGCATCTTGTCTAACACTGCTGCTATCTCTATGACCCCTTAAACTTAAACATTGTTTCTCACAAAAAAGCACAGTCTCAATGATTGGTACTAATTTGTTTCTGTTGTCCATAATTTGCTTTTTTCTTTCTTGATCTAGTTGCAGGTCAATTGAGTCAATGAAATGTGAAAAATGAAAACACAGTCAAAAAAACTGTGCTTTTTTGTGAGAAACAATGTTTAAGTTTAAGGGGTCATAGAGATAGCAGCAGTGTTAGACAAGATGCAGAGGAGAATGATGGAAATTTCCGAGAGTTTTTACAGTACTGGGCAAAGTATGACGATAATATAAATATAAATAAATATATATAAATATAATATAATAAAATAAATATAAATATACCTAACCATTCTGACCATCCACCACAACATAAAATGGCAGCATTCTATTCACTATTTAACAGAATGTCAAAATTCCCTTAAACAAACAAGAAACTGACAAAGAAAGAAATATAATATACCAAATAGGTTATGAAAATGGATACAATAAAAAATACTGTGAACAAAATAGAAAATAAAATCAAATATAAAATAAAAACTGAACAATTAAGAATCAATCAAAATGAACAACACATAAATAATAACAACAACAAAAAATGGGCCACATTCAAATATATAAATAATAAAATGACAAAACTAACAAAACTATTTAAAAACACAGATATAAAAATAGCATACAAAACTAATAAAAATAAATTACAAATTCTAAATAGCTCACACAACAAAGATAATACAACAACTAACGGTATATACAAAATTGAATGCCAAGATTGCAATAAATGTTACATAGGACAAACAAAAAAACAGCTGAAAAAATGTTATTTTGAACACCTAAACGCAAACAAAAAACCAGAAATATATAAATCCAATTTAGCCACACATGCAATAAACACAGGACACGAATTCCCAAACATAACCAATGTATCACTAATAAAACATATACCACACAAAGGCACCATAATGAACATTTGGGAAAATTTATAAATATACAAACATAAAACAAACTAATACCAGAACAAATACAAATCAATACAAAACATGACACAGTATTCAAAGCACTCAATATCGAAAATACACAAAATACAAAAACATATACCACAACCACACACAATAATAAAACTTTAAAAGACCAAAGACCAACAAACTACCTTAATAACATCCAGCAGCCAACACACAAATACTTAACCAGAAACAAGATGGCGAAGGCTGAAGATGAGAGAACAGGAACTCTCGAAACATGTTCCAAATAAGGAAAAGAACATCTTGAGGTAATATAATTATAAATTTTAAATAAATTATTATTATTATTATATATATTATATTATTATTATTATATATTACAATATAATAATATTATATATTATAATAATTACAATATAATAATACTATATATTACAATAATATATATTATATATAATATATATATTGTAATATATAATAATAATATAATATAAATATTATTATTATAAATGTAATTCTATAAATTATTATAAATATAATAATTATTATATTTATATTTATTATTATTATATATTACAATAATATATTTTATATATATATATATAGTAATTTAAAATTTATGTTTATATTACCTCAAGATGTTATTTTTCCTTATTCGGAACATGTTTCAAGAGCTCCCGTACTCTCATCATCAGCCTTTGCGATCTTGCGTCTGGTGAACGCAGGATCGTAGACGCAAGATCGCGTCTACAGGAGACGCAAGATGAGAGCATGGGAGCTCTCGAAACATGTTCCGAATAAGGAAAAATAACATCTTGACGTAATATAAACATAAATTTTAAATTACTTTATATTGTAACGTACCGCTTATTTTGAGGTGTGCACTTGCGAAAGTGTTATTATATGCCTCACGCAGTATGCGTCACTTTTGAATTATACTAACTGACGTTTTAAACGGTATAAATAAAGGATTTCGTTTATCTTGTTTTACTCAATCTAAAAGAAATCGAGAGTGTGTGATTTGGGGTCAAGGAGGTAATTTGTTCAGCCTTATGCAGAAGAGAGAGCAAGTATCGAATTTGCCCCTCTGTTGTGACGATTCCTTCTGTATGTTGTGCTGAAATTTTCATTAACTACCCACTACAATAAATTATAACACGTTATAATTCAATATTAATTTTCAATAATATTGCTTTATTGATTATTGACTTTTGTCTCCAGCCACCAAAGTATAGGTATCACAATTAATCTTTTTAAAAAGAAAACATCCTCTCGCCTTTACCGAGTAAACATAGATCTGTCTAAAGAACAAAACATATATGTTGTTATTTAACCAATATTACGCTATAATAAAATACATCAGTTATTACATAATTCTTATTAATTCCCCAGGGTTCAGGGTGAATTCTTTGTGTTATGAGAGTGTCAGAAATGGCTAAATGCTACGCTTTACAAATATAAGAAATTAATAAATAATTTGGTTTAATTTTCAGATATTACGTAGTTTCCGGAACTGCCGTAAGAGAGCAGCATGTATTTGTTTACTTTTGAAATAAACATATGATACAATTAATATTTTTTGTTCTATTTCACTATTAAAAAACGAGTTTTCTTCTGTATTTATTACGAAAAATGTTTATATTACCTCGCTCCGTGTTGTCCTTACTGGATTGAAGTTTTATTCTGTGATGAGGTACGTCTTGCGTTATTATTTCCTTTTCATTTTCGAGTATTTTTCTGATTGTCTATTAGACGTAGGCCGAATTATATTGGATCCTCAGAATGGTTTCATCCACTGGTTTTTAATGTATAACACCTTTTAATTTGGATTCCTCAGGTATAATTGGTTAGTATTCACTTTGTTTATTACTCTTGCGTGAATTTCGCCTCCTCCAACGTCCAAAAAAGGTTATTTTTTTATAATTTTTGTCGCATCGATTCTTCAACTCTCTGGTTCAGTTCAAAAATTTTATATCTTATTAACAATACTTGTTATTTTCCATCACTCTTAGTAACACATAGTATTTTTATTATGTAGGCAGTTTGTGATTATTATAAATTTATATTTTTATTTATGGAAAAATAATTCCCTTCCATTCCGGTTTATTTACTAATTTAATTCACATATGTTTTGGTTAATTTTTTTTATGACCTTTTATATAAATATTTTATCATTTTATTATCATTAAATAAATTTATATATTATTTATTTAGTATCGAATAGTGTTCATACCCGGTACTACTTCCTGTTGTCCTTTCCTTCCTAGGATTATTTTAATGTTATATTATCTTTGGTAGTTAAAATTTTTATGTCTTTTAAAATTAACCCTGGGTTTTCTTACAATCTAACATAATTATTTGAAACAATATAATATTAACTTGGGTATAACAAATTGTGGGTCATACAATATAAATTACAATAAATAAATAAAATCACAAAAATCAATCAGTATTATTACATACTACTTCCATAGTTTTATCCTATCCAAAACATACAGCACAGTTTAGTAATATATTAGTTTCACTTTGGTTTTTCACCTCAATGGGTACACTAGAACTCACTTCGCACTATATACCACTCAAATTGTTTATTATGTGGAGTGATATAATTAAATTTTGAGCGAGCTTTAGTTCTACCCATTTCTGACTTTTATTCTCATGATTTACTTTATTGGGACCGGGTTATGTACCGTTACATAAAGCCCCCCCACTAGAACAAATTTATTTTAGTTCAACTCGTTGATAGAAATAAATTGTTAATTGGTTCAAATCTCCTAATGGTCTTGACTTTGTTTTCATAATAATGTTTCATTGCTGACTGATTATAAACTCTGGTAATTCAGACTTGTGGTAATTGTTGGTTTCGTACTTAACTCTCTCTCTTGGAGGCAAATTCATCAATTATTTCTCGGGGTTAGTGGTACTTCCACATTTTATTTGATAAGGACTGGTCACACTAATCACAAAAACTTGTTTTAACACTTATTTTCTATTTACTTTTATAAACTCGCTTTATCAATTAAGCTTCAGTCTGCTATCTTCCTTCTATTTTCTTCATTTATACTTCTGGAATCTAATATCACTCCTTTCAGCTATTTTAATTATTATCCCTTAAATATTCAATTTCCCTAACATTTTTCCCTATCCTGTGCGGTGGTTCCAGTCGGGTGGCCACTCTGGGTCCATACACCGCTGTCCATCCTTACACCTTCTGAGACCAGGGGAACATCATCCCTGCTCATAAAAATTATTGCCAGAACATTTCTACGGTCAATACATAAAAATAAAAAAATTATAAGTAGTAGTCAATTAGCGACTAGTACCAAACACTTTTGGGATTCTTCATACTGTAGCTGTTTGTATTTATTTATATATTTCTTCTTCTCCTTGATTCCTTCTTCTTTTCCATTAATTAATAGCATATAACATCATTGATAGGCCTTATGTTAAAATTCTTTTGACTTTACTTCTTGTGACATATTTCTCCGTATCATTTCTTCTTAATTAATCTTCAATTCCGAGAAATTCTAATTATTGTATTAATTATCATCCTCCTTCAGTTTCATTGGAGTGATTAAATTATTCGTTATTCTTCTTATTGTACCTTCTTATCTGAGCACATTACCATTAATTGTTTATTTATTTATTCTTCTTTTGTTACCATAAAAATATTATTTTTCCTATTAGTCCATTTTAAATCAGTTCTTTATAAATATTATTTAATCATCTGTTCTCTTTTAGTCTCTTCACTTTAAATTATATGGTTTCGAAATAAGTTGAGTAAGTTGTCCTTACATGCTTTTTATTAATTCTAATGGTTGCAAAATATCTTAAGTAAGTTGTACTTACACACTTTTTGAATTTTGGGGTTTTAGTTTCTTCATTCTAAATTATATTGTTCGAAATAAGTTGAGTAAGTTGTCCTTACGTCTTTTAGAATTTTGGGGTTTTAGTTTCTATGGTTTGCTTGGTCCTGTATCCATAAAATCCGTCCCTTTTTTTCTGGTTTGTTTGGAGTCTGTTTAACCGTGGTCCATTATTTCAGGTACTCCATGTTCTCGGATTGCTGGGGTGTTCGTAATTAATTCTCTCCTTGATAATCTTCTTACCATCCGGCTCTCCGACTTTGCTGCTATGAAACTTTCACTTAAGTACCGGTCTTCCGTCATAATTCGTTCCTTTTTAACTGACCAGTATTGTACCTCCTCTAACACAACATAGTTGCTCATTTTTAATCTCATTTCATTCCCTTTTACCTCTGAATTATTTGCCAAATATTTGAATGTTATATTCCGTCTTGATAATCTGACTAATATCTTTTTATGCACTTCAATCATCGACACATTTAACTGGGATGTAAACTTAATTAACTCCCTCTGTTCCTTAATTGGAAGGTTAAATACATTAATTAATCCGCCTGTAATCATCTCCCATTCTTCCTTGGTATTTATTATTTTCTTTCTACTTGTTTTTATTATTTCCTTGGTCTTCTTTTCCACAGTTTGAACATCCTTTTTGTTGTGGCTATTTTTATTTTCCGATGGCATTACACCTTGGTATTCTGTAATTTCTATTTCCTTCCTACTCTCTTCTGTATTCGGACTTACTTTAATACCTTCTGAAGTGCTGTCTGATGTTTCATCCAAATTCTTGACACTATGGTCCATTTGTTTATTTGTCTCCTCTTTGTATGTATCTGCTTTTTGGATACGCGTATTAACATTTTCAAACTTCTCTCCGAAAGTTTTCCATATCTCCTTATTGACATTCTCCATTTTACACTCAAATTGTTTTAAATTCTTATTATTCTCTTCAAATTTTGCATTCATCTCTTCCCTTTGTCCATTAATAATTTCTTTCAATTTCTGGTGTTGTTCATTCATGGTTTGTCTGATATTTCCACTAATGGTCTCAAATTTTTCGTTTAGTTGTTTGACTAAACTTTCCTGAATACTGTCTATTTTCTCATTAGTTTGCTTGTTTGATTGCTCCTTCAAAGTTTCGTTTTGTTCCTTTGAGGTTTCCTCCTGTTTCCTAAAGATTCATTTATTTTATTTAATCTTTCATTATGTTTCCTAACTTGTTCGGCCATAAAATCCATGACATCTTGACAGGTCACTTTCTTTGGTTGTTCTGGCGTTTTCTTCTGTTGCTTCACTTTTACTATTTTTACTTCTTTCTGTACATTGGGTTGTTCTATCTTTTTATTATTTGGCATCTCTCTAAATCCCCATATTTGATTATGTTTCTTCCTCCAGTGACACATATCTTCTCGGGGTAGTTCAAACATCACCCTGATCCATTCCCTTAATTCTGCGTTTTCTGTTTGTATTGGATTTTCAGGTGGTCTTATTTCTCGTTTCCATTGTTCATAATCTTCCTGAGTATATTGTTCTGTCACCTGGGCGTATACTCCTATTCTTTCGGTTTTCATTTGTTCTTCATTATCGTCCCATCTTTCCCAATCTTCTTCAGTCATCCTTTCCACCTTGTTATCATCTTTTCCGTTAGTCGTCCCAATAGTCTTTTCTTTATTACACCTGGCATCTAACTCCCACAATTCATTATAAATCTCTCTCAATGTCATTTTGTCGTCTGGTGTTCCCAACGCATTCGCGCGACTCATTTGCGCTCTTTCGTGGTCATTGGTATTCTTTTCTATGTATCCCATCTCTTTGCTGAATTTCTTAAATAGCACCGTCATCCATTCCGCGTAACTCAATCGTCTCTTTTTTTCGGACATTTTCGTTTCCTGTGGTATCATAGCTCTTTATCGCATTTCTTGTTTTCTCGTAACTGCCAACGATAATTAGATTTTTTGATATATATTTTTTATTAAATATCAAAATTCTTTTCTAATTACCGCCCTTTTACGTTGAGCGCCATTCTGTAACGTACCGCATATTTTGAGGTGTGCACTTGCGAAAGTGTTATTATATGCCTCACGCAGTATGCGTCACTTTTGAATTATACTAACTGACGTTTTAAACGGTATAAATAAAGGATTTCGTTTATCTTGTTTTACTCAATCTAAAAGAAATCGAGAGTGTGTGATTTGGGGTCAAGGAGGTAATTTGTTCAGCCTTATGCAGAAGAGAGAGCAAGTATCGAATTTGCCCCTCTGTTGTGACGATTCCTTCTGTATGTTGTGCTGAAATTTTCATTAACTACCCACTACAATAAATTATAACACGTTATAATTCAATATTAATTTTCAATAATATTGCTTTATTGATTATTGACTTTTGTCTCCAGCCACCAAAGTATAGGTATCACAATTAATCTTTTTAAAAAGAAAACATCCTCTCGCCTTTACCGAGTAAACATAGATCTGTCTAAAGAACAAAACATATATGTTGTTATTTAACCAATATTACGCTATAATAAAATACATCAGTTATTACATAATTCTTATTAATTCCCCAGGGTTCAGGGTGAATTCTTTGTGTTATGAGAGTGTCAGAAATGGCTAAATGCTACGCTTTACAAATATAAGAAATTAATAAATAATTTGGTTTAATTTTCAGATATTACGTAGTTTCCGGAACTGCCGTAAGAGAGCAGCATGTATTTGTTTACTTTTGAAATAAACATATGATACAATTAATATTTTTTGTTCTATTTCACTATTAAAAAACGAGTTTTCTTCTGTATTTATTACGAAAAATGTTTATATTACCTCGCTCCGTGTTGTCCTTACTGGATTGAAGTTTTATTCTGTGATGAGGTACGTCTTGCGTTATTATTTCCTTTTCATTTTCGAGTATTTTTCTGATTGTCTATTAGACGTAGGCCAAATTATATTGGATCCTCAGAATGGTTTCATCCACTGGTTTTTAATGTATAACACCTTTTAATTTGGATTCCTCAGGTATAATTGGTTAGTATTCACTTTGTTTATTACTCTTGCGTGAATTTCGCCTCCTCCAACGTCCAAAAAAGGTTATTTTTTTATAATTTTTGTCGCATCGATTCTTCAACTCTCTGTTCAGTTCAAAAATTTTATATCTTATTAACAATACTTGTTATTTTCCATCACTCTTAGTAACACATAGTATTTTTATTATGTAGGCAGTTTGTGATTATTATAAATTTATATTTTTATTTATGGAAAAATAATTCCCTTCCATTCCGGTTTATTTACTAATTTAATTCACATAATATGTTTTAGTTAATTTTTTTTATGACCTTGTATATAAATATTTTATCATTTTATTATCATTAAATAAATTTATATATTATTTATTTAGTATCGAATAGTGTTCATACCCGGTACTACTTCCTGTTGTCCTTTCCTTCCTAGGATTATTTTAATGTTATATTATCTTTGGTAGTTAAAATTTTTATGTCTTTTAAAATTAACCCTGGGTTTTCTTACAATCTAACATAATTATTTGAAACAATATAATATTAACTTGGGTATAACAAATTGTGGGTCATACAATATAAATTACAATAAATAAATAAAATCACAAAAATCAATCAGTATTATTACATACTACTTCCATAGTTTTATCCTATCCAAAACATACAGCACAGTTTAGTAATATATTAGTTTCACTTTGGTTTTTCACCTCAATGGGTACACTAGAACTCACTTCGCACTATATACCACTCAAATTGTTTATTATGTGGAGTGATATAATTAAATTTTGAGCGAGCTTTAGTTCTACCCATTTCTGACTTTTATTCTCATGATTTACTTTATTGGGACCGGGTTATGTACCGTTACAATATATATCAAGAAACGAACTGTAGCAGAAAGTGACTGAATATATATATATATATATGGGGTCCTTATTAAGGCCACCAGCTGCCACCAATGGAGTGGTTGAAACGTCTGCTTTTAACAACATAGGACCACGGCCTGATAATAGCCAGGAAAGTAGTTATAATAATTACAATCCTGGCCATGAAAGCTTAAGAAAACACAAATATATAGTAAACTTATCTTCTACCTAATGTATATAAACAAATAAATTTAACTTAGAAATTATACAACTTAATTCATAATTCTATACACAAAAATAATTTTAATAAGACTACAAAATTGTTCTACATACTGGCACTCATCAAGCACACTGTCTGGCACCAATTTTGGGATAACAAGGTAACCATTGTCTTCATAAAACTGCAGCTGGTGAGGAGTCAGTACTGAATTTGCTGATGTGTCTCTTTCAGTCTTCCACACTGCTGTTGCAGACAATTCATTTGAACACTAGATTATATAATTATGGAAAATCCTTGATCAAAACTTTGTACATTTGATAAGTAATCATTACCCCAAAGATATGAAAGCAAGCAGAACTTAAAAGTTGACAAAATCAAATACAAATGTAAGAGAAAGATACATTCCTAAAATCCATATGAGAGGTTTAAGGTAAAGCCATAGCGAATGAAGAGAAAGTGAGGTCACTCTGGGCATGCACTATAGTCGTGAATAGGGCTAGCAGTGACAACGTTAAACTTCGGCACTGCGATCGCAGGTTGTTGTAGTTGAGACGGTAAGCCTATTAGCCACACGCAAAAAAGAGCTGTTTTGTGTTGTAAAAAGTGTGTTTGTGCGTCTTATTACTTATATCGTGTTCAGTTGCAATTAATTATAGGTTTGAGTGATTTACAAACATTCTGAGTAATAAACGTGTGATAATATATAGTAGAAATGCTCAGAATGTATGAATGGTTACAGTAATGATTTGTGGGTGTAATTTTTCATATATGGGTAGTTTTTAGTTTCAGTTAACAGTGTGTGTGAAAAATTTATGTAGTAGTGCTATATAGAAGTTGTGTGTTAAAATATATAATAGAAATGCCGTCCTGTTGTAATCTTAATTTTACCTTACACTTTGTTTATTTTATTTTGTGTTTACAAAATTCAGCCTCATTACTCAACTCGGCCGCCATCTTGTATCAGTACCAACCATAAATAAATTTTTGTTACTCACCAGGGTTCGGATCAGCGACTACCATCTACTAGAAATAATACACAATTTATTATTTAAATACAAGGCATTCCCTGAATTTATTTTTTATGTACGGGACACTATGGTCTCCAAAACATGAATTGATAATCGATTGTTTCACAAATAACAACGTTACTTCGATCTTAAGTTTACTAACATATAACACAACAAATATTTTTTATATTAGTTTTTTAATAAAGAAAGAAAAATAATTAATTAATTTCCCAGGGTTATTTAAGGTTCTTTGAACTTTGAGGAAGTCAGAAATGCGTATGGGTCTGTATCAAACTTTACATTAATTATTTAAAATTTTTATAATCTGTATCATTCAGTTGATTTTTTGACCACTAGGGCGCAGACTACGTTTCTTCACTGACAAAACGAGCACTAAGAATAATAGCGGCTGGAATGTTATTAGCGAATCCACATTTTACTGTTTTTTGGTTAATTAAAATAAAGTTTATGTTCACCTTGTTTTCAGATAAATTGAAAGAGATGGTGCTGTTTCTAGTGTTCTAGATTTATAGTTGAGGTGTAATTATTTAAATTTTAAAAGGAAGCGATCTCACCCAATGATTTCTCAAGGCTGGTGTCTTGGTTGAAATGTGGTTAGCAGGATTTATAGGTGTTCATCGATTTTCTGGTGTGAATTATTGTAGTTCAATGGACGTCTCTAATGTAGTGTCTAGTGCTGACTCGTTTTCTTAATTTTGGAGTGGTTTATTCCGAATACTCTTTATTAAATTTATAAAATTTTATCTGACATTACACTTTTTCATCTTCTCACATTGAATACCATTTAACAATCAATCAATTTCTTGTTAGCTAGTTACTCCTAGTAACCAAGAAGTTGATGGTTTTTTATTGGCTACCCTAGGTACCGTTTTAGGTAAATAGGCTTGTATATAATATTATTTCTTTTCTTCTTTTAAAAAAAATACTCCTTTACAAATCTTAGTTATGAGTAATTTTAATTTATATAAGATTTTTCTTCATGAATTTATTTAAGCTTGGCTATTGGCGTTTTATAATTTAATGATTTTTTAATTGAGTTTATTTATTACTTATACTATGGCCCACGTATTCTTACTCTACACTACTTTAATTTCCAGTCCATCTCCCTAATATAATATTAATTGGCTATTATTAGTTTAATATAACCCTGGATTCTTTTACACCTAAATAAAATAATTGTAGTAAACAAAAATATTAATTCTAGTTATAATGCCTTTGTGGCCTACACAATACCAAACTACAACAACTTGTCAATAGTATTACAGTCTATTGCTATAATACTGCTTTTGCATCTTCAGCACAAATTTGTGAGATGCTCTTTTTAAACGTTTGACACTTCCACATACCATACTATGTTCCACTTTGTACAATGCACTTTTATGATTACACTTAGTATTGTTTTCAATGGTTACAGTTTTTTTAGAGTACAAAGGTTCTCATAGTTTGATACATAATCCCCATTTCTGACTTTCAAAATAGGTGATTACTAGTTTTTACTCTTGTGGTTATATTAATCCTCCTTTTTTATTTATCATATTTGGGCAAGGGGTTATGTAACATTACAATATATATATTGCGACAGTACAAATAAGTTATGTACTGAGCATTGAATATAAAAATTTAAATATACCTAATAAACTGTAAATAATTAATAATGTATTAGAAATAAGCATGTCAGGGATTGCAAGCTTGGCTCAGACAAAAATATGAACAGGTGTTTCGACCTGAATCGACGTGCACACACACACAAATGTAACTGAAAGTGTGTACACCAGTATTTTGCTAGTTAGTGTGTGTGAACGCAGGTCTATGCAGGCGAGTTTACCACCAAGATGAATAATTGCATAATTACTGTTTTTCCGTAATTATTCATAAACTATAATTAAGGAGTAAAATCCAAAAACACAATAAACTGTAATAAAATTGACTAAATACTGTGTACAAAAACCACGTGAAAGTGACACACCGTACGAGTGTAGTAGTGAAATAACTGTGTACAAATCGAAAGGGTTAAGTTGCAATGTCCAAAATTACAGTGAACATGTGTTGTGAAAATAGTTATAAGATGAGTATAAGAGTATACTTACAGGACTCTGCAATTCGCAGAAATATAAGAAATAGCAAAATTGACAAAGAGTGGGGGAACTGAACCCAGAGACAGTTTCTGACATGTCGATTTCGTACAACTGCAGGTGTTGACCAAGACATGGGTATAAACAGAACACACACGCAACAGTGGTTCTCTTTCTTAAATCACCCACAGTGCAGCTGGAGCTTCTGCCTGTCCGCACAGAATATTTAAATTTTTGTAAATAGTTTCATCCTTCCAGTTACATACAGTTATGTAACTGGATTGTAAAACAAACAATTTTTAAGTAATGACAAAATTACATAAGAAGATCCACATAAGAAGATCAACTGACGTCCGAAACAGCACGAGGAGAAGTTCCAGAGAGCGATACGACACTGGACAGAGAGAGAGTCGACGCTGGACAAGAGAGAGACGATGCTGGACAAGAGGAGAAGAGCAAAACGACGCTGGACTCTAGAGGAGCGACGCTGGACAAGAGAGAGACGACGCTGGACAAGAGGAAGTGATGCTGAAGTTCGAGACGAGGACGATTACAGAGGGATCCAATGATTGAGTATGATTGACGACAATAAGGTGTTAAACAACTTATTTATCTCTTAATCGAACAATTAACTCAAAGACAATTAAAGACATTCTTGTTCTATTTAAAAGTAAGAGCCAATGTTTATTGTAAATTAGAATTAAAATCATAGATGTTATGGAAGTAAGATTAACGTAAACAAGAGCTCAAATTAGTATTGCAATGAAAAGAATACAAAGCATTTAAGTAAAAATTAGCGTTTGATATAAATCAGTACTGAGAAACAAACGATAAATTCAGTAACTATTGATATTTTTGAGTTACATTACAATATATAAGAAGATATTTAAATGTTGATATTTTGAAACACACTAATATTTAAATGTTGATATTTTGAAACACACTAATTGACTGAGTAGTCTGGAAATGAGATTTTTCTTTAATACAATAATTAGTAGAATAGAATATTTAGTCAGTAAGGATGTATATAGCATAAGCCTTACGGCATAATAACAAAATAATAACGAATGTTTTAAGTCGAAGTAAGTGCCATGTGCACATTTTATTAATATCAAATAAATTTGAAATACCGTTACAAGTTACATAGAGTTCTTATTATAGATACACCTGAAACCCAAAATAAATTATATTTATTGTTACATAAATTGAGGACATTGCCGGACTTTTTCCGGCAATCGCTTTAAACGATCCGCCATGATGTTTTCTCTATGCACAGTAAACTTCAAATCAAAATCTCTATTCGTTAGCCTTTGACAACACTTTTTTTACAGCAGTGCATATGTATCAGCTGGCATCAGACATCAGTTGAGTGGTGTTGTTTCTGCATTTCATTGTATTTGAGGTTATGTTTAGTTAGTTTTGTTGTAACTACTGTTATTTAGTGCAATGGACTCATCAAACGATGAAGTTAGTTTGAAAGTAAAATGTAAACGCAAAGTTTATAGTAATAATACTGTGATGGTACAATTCTGGTACAATCCTAAATTTATAAAAATATGGTCCAAAAGACCATAATTATTGTATTCATTTATTTTAACAATTATTTGGTAATAAATTTTGTAATATTTCATAATCCCTATAAAGTTTTGGTGAGTGGACTATATAATTATTTTATACAACGCAGATGGGAATTGACAGGATTTCGATCGCTTTCATTGTAAAACGGCAAACACAGCAAAAAATCGTGTGTCACATATAGCGATAACGAGACTAGCCCTGATGACGTCAGCGGAAGGAATGCACATTTCTGTAAACAACTCGAGGCTGTAAACAACGAACAAAAGCCTGGTGACGTAGTTTTTGCCCCACCTACGCAATGTTTAACAAAGACTCTGTGTCTTTTTCTCCTGGACAGTGAACGTAGCCGGCCGGCAGGGATTCACTAAGAGTGAATTTTTAACTTTTACACCACCAAAAATGGTTAAATAATTATTTTTTCAAAAGACCAGAAATGTTGGGGCGGTAAACATTTGAACAGGTGTCATCGGCCAGTGGATCGTCGAATTGCGTGCGGCTAAAATCTGCCCAAAGTGTTTTTGAGGGTGGACACGACGGTGTGGGCCCGAAGACGAAGTAAAAGAGAACAGATTGTGCACGATAGACGGATCCTAGCAGTGCGGTGAGACCTGTCCGATCTTTTGGTGAGACCGTTCCTATATTTTATCATTCAAGTATATCAACATCATTATAATGACCAATTCAAAATTCATTCAAATGAGCTCATAAAATAAAATATTGTACCAGAGAATGAGAGGGGGAGAGAGAGAGAGAGAGAGAGAGAGAGAGAGAGAGAGAGAGAGAGAGAGAGAGAGAGAGAGAGAGAGAGAGAGAGAGAGAGTGTGTGAACTAAATAATTTAAGTGGTGGGTTGTGCAATATTAATTGTTTATCATGGTTAGTATATCTTAGTATACCAGATATTTTATTATTTTGTTACAAATGTTTCTTTTGGAGGGTAAAAAACCTGTAATTCTTATCAATGTTTAGGCTCAGATAAATGGGAACACGCCCCGAGGCGTAAAACGTGCATGTTTGGCACACATTTTTAAATATGTCTTTTAAATATGTTTATATGAATAAAGGGTAATGTCATTGGTAAATGTTACAAGTACGAGTGAGTTATTTCAGGTAACATATTTCGCCATTATTGGTTCGTTAACCCGAATCTTGGACCAAGGTAAGCCTAATATCATATGTTGTTACACAGACTTCCATCATGGCGCCCGGAATTATTCGATGTTGTATTTGCTAGGTAAAATTTTATGTGACATTAATTTGTATAATCACATTTGGCTCCGGTAATAACAGGGACTCGACATAAAACTTAATTTATGTGGAGTAACACCTACCAGGAAAGCGAAATAATTACCTGAAGTAATTGCGAAAGTACGCAAACACGTGAGTAAGATAGGGTTAAATTACTAGGTTATAAACCTATATGTGTTGGAAATATAATAGCAAACATGAGTACTAATGACAATATAACATTAGAAATCAGTACAACTGATGAAAATTTGACTAGTGAGATGGATGTTCCATTAACACAAACTAGTCAGATTGACGAGGCGAATACGCTTGCATCTGTAGAGACAGTAACATTAACCTCCATCTCAACTAGGTCAGAAAATAAACCAGATGATACAGCTGCTTTGATGCAGTTACTATTACATAAATTTGATGAACAGAGTAGGAAGTTTGATAAATTAGACAAAAAGTTAGATGAGCAAAAAAGCGATTCTAATATTAAATATACTAATTTAAATGACAAATTTGAGGAACAGAGTGTAAAGTTCGATGAAATAAAAAACGAAATTAAAAGACAAAATTATCACTTTGATGAGAGAATTAACACAACAGAAACACGTTGTGATAACATCCAGAAAACCACATTAGAAATTGTTAATGAGAAATTCAATAATAAAATAAGTAATTTAGATACTAAAATTGATCTAATTTATGAGACAGTTAATGACACAGTTAAAAGCCAGTTAGAGTCACAAAATACAGAAATAGAACAGAAGTGTTTAACTTTTGTAGAAAGTCAAATAGAGATTAAAACCAATGTTGAAGTGAGTAACCAAGTAGAACTGAAAACAAATGTTTTGCAAAGTCACTTAGAGAAAATTGAGTCAAATGTAGTAGATATTACAAAGAATATCGAAACTATAGATAATACCATATCAGAACATGAAAGAAATACCAAGAGTAGATTAAGTCTGTTACAAAGTAAGATCAAAGAAATTGATGATTTAGCTATACAAAATAATATGGATGTGCATGATAAATATGATTTAATTGCTAATAGTTTAACCAGTGTAAAAAATGAGTTAAGGGGGGAAATTCATAAAAATATTTCAAGTATTAATGATAGAGTGATAGTGACAAGGGATTTCTATAATGAAATAGAACTAGAAAATTTTAGCCATGAAAACAGGGTGATAAATCCCATGCGTTTTTTAAATCAGACACGGGATTACAATTATTTTAGTAGTAGTAGTTGGGAAGTGAAATTAATTAAAATAGTCAAATGTTTCAAGGGCAATTCAGTAATATGGGCTGAGGCTCATAGGTTAGAATGGGATTGCTATGACACTGTTGAGAAAGCGTTTAAGGGTAAATATTGGACGGAAGAAGAGCAGGAAACTTTAAGAAGCCGCATTATGGGAGCGGGTAATTTCATGGGACGTAACCCTAATAACAACAACATTACAATATACGTAACCAAACTTTACAACGAGGAAAAATATTTAGAGCCGCCCATACCATTTAAGTCATTCGTTAGATACGTGAGTAAGCACTTACCAAGAGAGGTGCAAGTTACTCTAATGACCAAATAAATAGAGAATTTAAATGAGCTTGAAAAAGTATTAAATATACTACAAAGCATCAATGACCGCGAAATGGGTAGACGACCCATTCAACAGAATATGACTAGTCATAACATCGAGTTTAATCGGCCAAGGCCTTATTATAATAATAATGGTAATAAATTTAATTATCGTACTGATTTACAGCAACCAGGCGATTGGAGTTGTTCTAGTTGCAGGAAGGGAAATCGTGCCAACATGCAACACTGTTACCAATGCAAAACGCCAAGAAATGAACCAAGGAGTAACAACCCAAAGCAGTTCGTACCTACAACCAGGGGAGCACCGAGTACCCGAGGAACACAACATCACAACCAGGGACCAACAAGGGGACACCAGGTACCCACCACCAGTAATAACAGGCCACAGCCGGAAAACTAAAGTCGGCAGTGGTAAATAGGACCCGACCACTGTTCAGGGAATCACATGAGGTCCGACCATTAGAAGATGTACAATCTAACGTAATAACAACTGATATCGTTGCTGACTTATTGGAGGAGGAGAGCGACACAACATTGGAGGTGAGAGCTGGACTCACGGAAATCAAGGTAACAATAGAAAATAGGAAATTTAAAACACTTGTTGATACAGGAAGTGAAATTTCAGTAATAGCCGAGAACATTTTAAGTGAGTTAAAAGAATTTAAAAAGAATATTCCAGTTCTACCCGTAGCAGGGGTTACAGTAATAGGAGTCACGGGGGTACGTAGTAAAAGGGTGACAAAACAGATACATTTAAGTTTCTCAATTGGAGATATGAATTTTGATAACACATTTTTGGTAGTCAAGGGGTTAAGTTTAGACATCATTTTGGGAAATGATTTTTTACAAAGAAATAAAGCTGTAATAAATTTTAAAGAGAAGGTGTTAGAGTTAGATGGGGGTGATCGGTCTGTTAAAATTAATTTTGAAAATGTGATAAATAAAGTTAGAACAACTGGTGTGAAATTGTTACAGAAGCGAATAGTTGGGAATAACTTAGATACTAAAATAAATTTTTGTAGAGAGGGTGAGTATTTTGAAGATGTTGATAATGAAATGAGCAATATTAATAATGCAGTATGGGAGATAAGGGCGGATGAATTCTGTAGTGGGGGTGAGGTGATAAGGAGTGGCCAACGTATAGCGTTATGGCAGGTAATAGAGCAGTTTAAGAGAGTGTTTGCCGATATTCCGGGAAGGGCAAAAAATTATGAATGTATGTTACAGATTAAGGAACACACACCATTCATGCAGCGGAGCTATCCAGTGCCTTACTCTAAACGACGAGCGGTGCAAGAGGAGTTGGATAAGATGATGGAAGGTGGAATCATCGAGAGGTCAGTATCTCACTATTCAAATCCATTAGTGGTGGTAATTAAAAAGGACGGAGGAGTAAGGTTGTGTTTAGATGCAAGGAAGATAAATCAGATCATCATACCAGACCGAGAATCACTGGAATCCATTAATGAAATATTTCAAAAGTTTAGTGGAGTGAGGTTCATGACATCATTGGATCTGACGGCCGGATATTGGCAAGTGCCATTAGCAGAGGTAAGTAGGCCATACACAGCATTTTTATTTAATGGGAAAAATTATCAGTTCAAGCGACTACCATTTGGGCTAAATACCAGCGTAGCTAGTTTCATTAAGTGTTTGGATAGAATTTTGAGACCAAAAGATTTAGATTTTCTCACAGTATATGTGGACGACATTTTGATAGCGTCACGTACATTTGAAGACCATTTAAAGTATGTGTTAGAAAAATTAGAAGCGGGAGGCTTAACCGTAAATTGGGACAAGTCCAAATTTTTACAAACAAAGATTAATTTTCTAGGATTCATTATTACATCGGAAGGAATTTCCGCCAACCCGGACAAGGTCGAATCTATTATGCGTTTCCCTGAACCACGAAACATAAAACAACTTCAGAGTTTTCTTGGACTGTGCAACTTTTATAGGAAATTTCAAAGGAACTACGCACATATCACCGCAAAGTTAAGTGCGGTATTGCAGAAGAACAGGCAATGGAAGTGGGGAGACGTGGAGCGTGGAGCCTTTGAAGAAATAAAACGAAAATTTAGTAATATGATTATGATGAACCATCCGGATTTTGATAAAATGTTTTATTTGCAGACGGATGCCAGCAATGTAGCTGTAGGCGCGGAGCTGTATCAGGAGGATGAGGAGAGGGAACATCTAACCATTGCGTTCGCCAGTCGACCATTATTGCCTGCAGAAAAGAATTATACCACAACGGAGAAAGAATTGCTCAGTATTGTGTTTGCAGTCAGCAAGTTCAGGACTTACATCTTAGGCAACAAAACAATTATTCGAACCGATCATAAAGCTTTGTCATTCCTCAACACTTGTAAACTTGCTCACAGTCGATTAACCAGGTGGGTACTTGTTTTGCAGGAGTACAACTTCGAGTGGGAGTATATTAAAGGAACCGAGAATAAGGTACCCGACACTCTTTCCAGAGTAGATTGTGAGAATAATAAAACAGGTAGGGATTCAAAAGAAATTGAAATTTTTCAGATTAGCAGAGAAGACAGAATCTTTGGAGAAGAGTTGAAGGATATCAAAACCATGCAGAGAGCAGATGGTAAGTCTGGGAAAATAATACACAGTTTAGAGATGGAGTTGGACGACTCAGAGTACAATCAATATTTTCAAATCTACAAAGGGTTGTTGTTTAAGAAGGTAGTAGGGGGTGAGCGTGACTGGAGATTGTGGTGCCAGCAGTGTTGGAAGAGAAGATTATTTGGGACTGTCATATAAGATATGGTCATTTTGGGGCTAAAAAGTGTGTGAATGTTTTAAAAGAATCATGTATTTTCAGGAATATGGAGAGGCGAGTGAGACAGCTGCTGAGGAGTTGTGACTTGTGTCAAAAGTCGAAGGTGGTAAACTACAGAGTAGAAGGTGAGTTAAATTATATTAAGGTGGAAAGACCTTTTGATTTAGTTGCTGTGGATTTGTTTGGACCATTGCCGAAGGGTAGAGGCGGAGTAATTTATATATCTGTATTGCTTGACACTTTCTCAAAATATGTAAAATTGTATAGCGTGAAAAGAGCTACCAGTAAGGTATTGAGTGAAAAGGTGACGAAAGACTATATGATTAACGTGGGTAAGCCAAAGGTAATTTTATCAGACCATGGGCCGCAGTTCATCAGTGGAAGATGGCGCCAGACCTTAGGATGGGAAGGCAACCTCACGAAGCATACGGCTGTGTATCATCCCCAGTCCAACCAGGCTGAGCGTGTAATGAGAGAAATAGGCAGGATCTTCAGAGCCTATTGTCACGCTAAACACAGCGAATGGCCATTGTATGTAAGAAAGGTAGAAACTTGGCTAAACAGTACCACCCACGAGTCCAACGGCTATACACCCCATGAGTTGGTAAGAGGAACACGCCCCCCAAGAATTTTGGAACAACTGTTCGACTATCCACCTGAGAGCAGGGCACCTGATGTAAACATTAAAATCTGGTTGGCTATCGAAAACTTAATCAGCAAGGGTGAACAAAGAAAACGTAGACACGACGCAAGAGGTAAGTGGGTTAAGTATAATATAGGACAAATGGTATTAGTAAAAAGGCATGACTTATCGAGTGTGCAAGACAAAGAAATTAAGAAGTTCTTTCTCTTATATGAAGGACCGTATGAGGTAGTAGAGATTAAAATGCAAAATTCTTATGTGTTGCAGAACAACGTAACTGGAGAGATAGTAGGAACACACAATGCTACAAATTTAAAATTGTACTGGTCATCTTAGGTATATCTTATAAATATTGTTGTTTTGTTTAGCGAGTGTATGAGTATTAATTTGGTATATTATTATTTTTTTCAGAAGGGACTCTCCCCCATTTTCGGGCGATCACAAACTCACCACCTCTGATCGTGGATTTTGGAATTCTGGAGGCGGACCATGGTTGGTAAGTGCCATGTGCACAATTTTATTAATATCAAATAAATTTGAAATACCGTTACAAGTTACATAGAGTTCTTATTACAGATACACCTGAAACCCAAAATAAATTATATTTATTGTTACATAAATTGTCGCTTCCAACGTGGAGCATCACAAATTTAAATTATATTTGCAATGTTGTATTGATACATAATTTTGTCGCCCTGGACTTGGGGCACGACATGCCTAAATTTATGTACAAACATTTGTTACAATATATATATATATTATAACATCACCAAATTCAGATAAATTTTGATAACAATAAGTATGTATAAAAAATGCTAAATGATACTATGTTTGAATAAATAAATTATGTGGGGAGTAAAAAATAAATAAAAGGTAATTAACATAGAAGGAGAAGGAGGAATAAACCGAAAGTGATTAATAAAGAAACTAAAATAATAGACTGACAGACAAACGACATTGACCCAACCCCAGAGATTGGCCAGTTAAGAAACCAGTTAAGAAACCAAAATAAAGAAAACAAGACGAATGAAGGAGAAGAAGAATGAAAACCAACAGAGAACAAACCCACGAGGAAGAAAACAAAATGAAACGCGTCAAGAAAACTAGACAAGGAAAAAAATAGAGAAGGGAGAAGTAATGTAATCCAAGATAATAAAGAAAATGAAACCGGTTAAGAACCAAAACTATTAATGAATGTTAGTATTGATAAAATGACAATTATAAACAGTCAGTAATATGAAACAATGTATAAAAGTACACTAACCAAAAGAGTTAGGGATATATGTAATTTGTTAACAAAGAAAGACACAATATTAATAATTTTATATAGATAGTGTATAGAGAAAGAGAATAAAATGATGAGAAATAAATGGAAGTTGAACTAGTGAAAGTGATTTATCCTAGAGTGATATAATACTAAAGAAACACTAAGTAAATTATAATGAACACTAAATAATTTAAGAAAGTGCAAGTGAAAAATAAATACAAATATTGTCTATCATAAAAATAGTAAGAGGAGAGTAGGCTAAGATAAAGACTTAGTAAAATAACCTATGTTTAAGTTATAAGAGTGAACAATAACATTTAACAAAGTTACAATGAATAATATTTAGAATAGAACATTGATTCAGTAAATAATGAACACTAAGTAGTGATATTCACTGTGATGACTAAGAAATAGTATTGTTATAACTTCAGAATGTATTGTAAAAATTTAAAGGTGTGTTACACAAGGAAAGGTAATAAGATGGTGTTAACATGGAAGGGAGAGAAAAAAGCATTAGAAAATAAGTCTGTATTAACATTAAGTAAATACCCATGTTATAAGGGGAGTTTAATGAAAAAAGTTCAATAGAGGTGAGATTGTTTAGCACCAGAACAACAAATAAGAAATAATGAATTGTATAAACTATTGTTTATGAATTGGATATGGCTGTAAGAGTCATACAGACCATAGACCCAGATGTTATATGTTATATTGGAAATGAATAGCAAATAATTAGCAAGTAAGATTGAATAACACAGTTGTTACTAACCAAGATCACAAAAAGACTAAATTAAAACACATCCAGAGACATTAAACCTAATTATAAATGCAAAACAACAATTTAGGACTAAATGAAATATATTGTGTATGAAGCCGTAAAAATCCAGTAATGGCTACTTAAATGTGAAACAGGCCTAACGGTCAAACATAAGCAATTACTGATTGTATAAAAATCACCATGTAATGGACAAATCCAAGGTGACTAATTCACCAAGTATGAATGGTAGTTATTATTAAAAACCAAATATTAAATTAAGGAATTATATAAACAGAGAAATGTAATTAGTAAGTAGGAAATTAATTGTAAACTTAGAAAACTTGATAAAACCCAATATTGTGGGGTACCAAAATAATCTTTGTGAGAAAATATAAATGACAGTGCAAATAGATAATAACTAAGAAGGAAGATAAGAGGAGGAAGAAAGTCCGAAGATATGGGAAGATTTGAAAGGAATTCAAAAATTGATAACAATGTATTCATGTTCAGCTCGCCCAATGAAATTAATGATGTAACCATGGAAATGACCGTTTAACGAGGTAATTACCGTTGAATACGATTACTTGGAAAGTGACGCTATCGCAAGCCAGATGCGAAATTTCTGTACAACACATTTTCATACTTAAAACAATTTAAAAGTAAAACCAAGTACAGAAATTGATCGTAAAGAAGTCTGATGGATGCGGAATACCATGACCAGAGAGAGGAGACATTTAATTGAAGACGAAATATCTAAATAAGTCCAAACAACTTTGAAAAAGATGCCGAAGCGTGATTAAAGAACAAATGAATTATATTGATGCCACAATCCTTCCTTCTCGACATCCAGAGTAATACCGTACTACAACGCTGTTAAGTATCAGTTAAATTATTTCAACTTCCAAAAATAAACGCACTTTGAATATTTCTCAATGTATGTTGAATACCACTGAATCATTTTTATTCTCTTGCAAGGATTGAATCGTAATATTAAATCACTGAAAATTTGTTAACTATAGAACTAACCTCATATTTATGTACGACTTTTAAACATCTTGTATGACACGCAAACAAAACAATTACCACTACACATTATCCTACTTATGGAAAAAACATTGTAAGGTTGTGTATTTTTAATATTGTAACTGCATCTGAACCTTTTAACATGATCTAAAGAGCCTACAAACATCGATCGAAATATTTGTTGATTGGCATATTAAAACGCCATACTGTGTTTATTTGTATTCAAAAGTCGATTGTTTAACCCTGGAAAGTCTTATAAAGAATTATCCGGTGCAGAATTATATATGAAAAATTAATTACAACTTGTGTCTATAAAATATTGTGCTAATATTTTCCACTTACAAATATAAATACATAATTTATTATTTAATTCCACCTACCTGTTAAAATTTTCTTGGTCCAGGATTCTGTCACACGAACGTAGGATGCAAACGTGGTTTACAGGTTATTGGAATAACTTACGCTACTCATTATTTGAAGAGAATTATGATTTTATTTCTTTACTTTAGAGAAAAAAACTTTTGTTAGACTATTTCTTCAAAATTTGAAATGAAATATAAGTATAATGATTTTCCGCGAATAGCTACATGATTGAGACAATTACTATTTTATCTTACTTTTACGTCTTACCTTAATGTAATACAGACATATGTCAGACCGCCCAGTCTGCCTTTTCACACACACACACACACACACACACACACACACACACACACACACACACACACACACACACACACACACACACATACACACACACACACACACACACACACACACACACACACACACTATAATTTAATCCCATTATTTTTTAAAACCCCATTTTTAACTTTGGTATAACCTTTTGATATACATTGATGCTACTGCTGGCCACGTGGCGTCATCCCGACTTCCTTTTTAAACACGCACAATTTTCTATTATGTCCGATTTCTTCTTCCATATTTAGGCGAATTGTACCTACTCACTCTCGGATTTTTTAACAAGTTCCACTTAGTATGCTTTGATGTTAATAGTTACTTTTTAAACCCGGTGGCCGGGCAACCTGCCTGGGCCGAAATCGGTGATGGACTGCGGAGGGCGTCTCTACGTTCGCTCTCAACTAGATTGCGGTCTCACAAGGCGGCAAGCAATGCCTTCTATTTCAGCGCCACTGCTGTGTCACTTTCAACACACTTGGTTTTTTGTGTGTTTGACGTGGATGACATTTGGTAAGCACTGGTTGACGTCACAAAAGAGGTTGGGCTTAGACTTACATCCGTCGTTTATGATTATGTGCAATGCGAAAATCTCGCTTCCACGCCATGTTGAGTTTGCTACCGTGGCGTCATCTGCGCACATGCTGGGGTGGTGCGTTTGGGCGCGGACGTCACACAAATGTAAAGTTCTTAGAATCGACGCCGAGCACATTCTTCTGTAAAGGTTACACAACTGTTACTGCGTACTATTCCTTGGTTAGCGCAATGCTTTTATTCAAACACGTGGACTGGCCACACAGATGGACATTGAATTTCAAATATTTTTTAAAATAAATCCCCAAAAATTAATAAAATAAAAATCCTTTTATTTGACCCATTACAATATTAACTTCAAATTAATAATAAATCTATACTGTGTGTGTTAAATCGTGTTTTATTTTCATTAGCAAGGTGTATGTTTAAAAATATAATGTATAGCGAAGGTTTCTGATGCGACGTCTAGCGCGCAAGTAGCGAATACTGCAACTGCTAACTCGATTGACAAAAAATTGAGAAAAGGCGGGACGGATTGAATTCGTCACCTCGTTCAAATAGAACATTGATAAGTAAACAATTTTAATTGTTTTATATAAACAATTTGGCGCCACCCGGAGATTATCCACTACGTTTGAACCTCAGATCGGGAACCACGATACCTGGTCCCCAGTACGTTCGCTACGGGCCTAAACATCGTGAATTACATCGCCGTGCGAGGACGCAGTGGTAAGAAACACAGACACATTTTTACACTCAGACACAGTTATATTTTACAGAGGTATACGAACGAAGAGAAGACGAGACACGAGTTTTGTTATAATATATATATATATATCGCAACCCAGCACTTCTTAATTAGGGTATATATTCTGTACATTCACACAGACACGCACACTTTCGTCCTTTACATATTTGATTTTATCTTATAACCCCTTTTTTAGCTAATGATTTTCTTTCAAAACCTATATACATTGTTGTGATTCTGATGACCAATTGAATGATTATATAATTTAGAATAAACTTCTGGTTGTTGGTTACTTATCTGCGCATTATTCCAACGGCTCCGACTGTTCCACGCACTCCCGATTTCTCCTAACAATTCACTTTCTTTTTTCTTTTACTTTTAACGTTCTATTTCAAAACAAAATACTGTTAATCCACATTTATGTTAAAATTTTTGTTAATCCGCATTTTATACGTGCGGTGTTGGGCGCGCACCCGTAATTTATTCCGGAACTTTTGCGACTGTACAGTACGATGTAACGGTATAGAATTGTATGCAGTCTTAGTTTTAATGTTATATCAATTCAATCACTTTTCAAAGTGTTAATTTTCACCTGTGAGTAGCCCCAGTACAGCAATGCACAGACAGTTAGCCTAAACAATTGCCCAGACGTATTGCGTAACCGCCCAGCAGCAGGCTTTTTGTGAATCACAGTCTGCAGTGGGTCATTAGAGAGTGAACAACAGTAAGCAGTATCAGACAGTAAAGTTTGTTAATTAAAAAACAGTGGCCTCGGGTTTACAAGATAGGCCGTTAAAACAAATTCGGCCTATCTAAGAAAGTGTGTAAACATTTAAAAGTATTAAAAGTGTACAAATAGTGTGCGGCCAGTTCCATTGCAATGCACGGCTGAGCGGCCAGACAATCAGCAGACAGTTACCAGAACAAAAACGGTAGCCTCGGATGAGTTCTTGGTAGGCCGAAAAATACAAAAGTAGGCCTACCAAGTAATATAAAATGACGTAAGGTAATAATAAACTGTGTTCGGAGTGGAGAGTGACTAGTGAAAACAGTTCCGGACAATATCGTGTACAACATTTGGATATTACGCAAATAGGTAACAAGTGTAAAGACAGTTCATTTGGCCAAAACATTATAATTAATAAAGAGCTCATTAATTAAATAGGAAGTTTTAAAAAGAAATGTAAATTGAGTGAGTGTGTGTATGGGTTATCAAAAGTACTGGTTCAACTAGAAAGATGTAGTAGTAGTCTATACAAAATTATTGGACTAAAATTTTAAATATTTTTAATATAAAGAAAACGTAATAATCAATGATAGAGTATTTAATTAAAATAATAAAAAGAGTAATTAAAAGGTTCATTCTTCTATAAACATGTGTTAGAGTAAGTCATTACGCCATAACCATTTCCTAGTTTTCTGTGCTGACAACTCGTCTAACGAAATTTGGGATTTTCTGAGTTTTAAGGGTGGTCAGATAGCGGGATTATGTTACGATTTTTATAAGGGCAAGAGTGTTCAAAGTTTACATGTAAAACTAAAAAACATGTTGGCGACCTGGGTAATTTAATAAGGTAAGTTTTACGGGGACCATGACGGTAAGTAAAATTCTGGCAGCGGTAAGTATTGTTTTATGATGAGTGTGTTATTTAAAATAAAAAGGCAGAAGGCGAGGACCTTTACAAGTGGCGACCCTGCCAGGATTCTCGTATAAATATTATAGGAGCTAGACCTGTTTTAAAGCACAGAAAATAGGAATTGGTAACGGCGTATTTGTAGAAATAATCGTATATATATTTACGCTATAAAAGGTTATGTTTTGATAGGGTTATTGTGTTTACTTGTCCTGTTGACAATGATTGTGTTAGGTGTTTTGATTTTATAAGACAGTAGTGGTTTTTTATATATAAAGGGTATGATATAAATAAATTTTGAACATGACTGATGTACAAGATAAGAATAGACCTAACGATAGTGTAGGGGTGGAAGAAAAGGAGTATACATTAAATGACATATTTGACCTTTTAAAGAAAGTTTTTGACGAGATGGACAAAAAGTGGGATGAATGGTTGCGGGAACTAAAGACAGGCCGGTTAAAGGAGAACTCAGAAGTTGAATTAAAACAGGTAAGTGATAATAATGTTGTTAATGATAGTGAGGGAATAATTAACCAGGTGAGTGATAACGATAATTCTAATTATGAATTAATAAATAACAGTGACAAAATAGTGGGAGAAGTAGTGTTGACTAGTGAATATAATGATGGTGATTACAATCCTGAGGTAAGTGGGAGTAATACAAGTAATTATAATGATGAAATAACATTAAATAAGAATAATGATTATATAGCTGAAAATGGGGTATCTAAGAATGATACGGTAAGTAACAGTGGTGAAATTAAAAATGTGGTGTTGGAGTGTAAGGTTGTGAGCAGAGAAAGTGTTGATGAGGTTATAAGTGTGTGTGTAGAGAGGTTAAATGGGCAAAGGGCAGATGTTCTCCAAGTTTATGGTGAAACAGAGTTTTCACAGGTGTTTAATGAGGACAGAGTTTCCTCCGGTATTTGTATAGAAGACAAGGTGTCTTCAGATGGTCCCTGTATTTTTTGTGATTTGACTGGTAAAGCCAGTAGAGGTAACAAATATTTAATGGTGCCCTTTGCATGGGATGGGAGAGTTCAGTATGGTTATGAGAGGTGTTGTAATGAAAGAGAGAGAGAAATAAAAATTTTTGAGATTAATAGAGGTTATGAAATGTTGGTGCAGGTGTTAGATATAGAGAGAGATGAAGAAAGTGAATTGTATTATGAAACAGAGAGAGAGGAATATGTGAATAAAACTGTTATAAATGATAAAACAACTGACTTGATGTTGAGAAAAAATATTTACGGAGACTTTATAAAAAATACTGATGTTGACTTGATTTATGATAAGATAATTTTGGGGGTTAACCCTATAGATTATTATTTTGGCATAATGGAAAAAGTAAAATTTTATGGCCACTACACAGAGAATAGCCATATGATGAATGCAAATAAAATTGACAAATGTTATACAAAAATAAGACTATTATACGATGATGGAGGTTGAAAGCAGTGTATGGACATCTTAAATACTTTAATAATATGGTAATGACCCAGCTGATTTTGACATTGAAGTGTGATATAGCGGAATAATAATGATGACGATTTGTAAATAAATGTTTAGTAAATTTATTTGTGTGTATTGTAGAATGTTAAGTAAACGATGTGTATGCAGGTCATTGTTGAAATAATAATAGTAATAAAAAAGTTGTAAGCTAAATAAACAACAAGATTAATTTTGGAGACAGTAATTAAAGAATTGTAATTGTTTTGATAGCAACTGAACTTGTATTTTCAATAATTAATTTAATTAAAACAATTTGAAATGTTTAAATATTCTGATTAATTTAAAGGTTGTATAATTGAATTTTCCAATGGATTTAAATTGTTTTATGAGACTTGATATTAATAAATAAATGTTAAATTGTTTGACATGAAATAACATTGTTGTTAAATGTTTCAGAGGCTACGTGGAGATATTGGTGTGTGTGTGTGTGTGTGGTGTGTATTTTGTGTTCAGGTCAATAGTTGGATAATGTACTGTAAGTATAATGTTCATAATACCAATCAGATAGAATAAAATGCTTACAGGTGTGAAAAGAGTAGTATAACACACCAATAATAAAAATGAATTGAGATAATGGTATTAAATGAAAACGGTAATTAAAAAAAAGTAATAATAACTAAAAGGGTGAATTAAAATTATATTTGGTTTGAACTGTAATTAATAGACTTTGTTAAATATGTGAACTGTAAGATTTATAAAAATTGAAAAGTGCAGTACAGCTGTTAGAGGTGAGGTAAGCAGAATGTTGAGTGGTCATAACTGTGTTTATGAAAACAAGTCTGGCACACAAGTGTTTATGTAAACAGGTATGCTGTATGTTGTGACTGAGGTCTACAGTCATGCTTGGTGACAATAATAAAAAATGTTGTAGTCTGCTGAATCAGTATCTTGAGTAAAATCTTATGGTGACATAAAAGAATTGAAGTTAATTTTTTTCAGATAAAATAATAATGAGGTAATTACTGTAACTTAGAGTTTGAGAAATTAAATACAATTAGATTAATTTGGTAATTAAATTAATTGAAAAGATGATTTTAATAAGAAATTTAAATTTATTCTGATCCAAATTTCAAATGTAATTATTAAATATGTACTTTACGTGAATTGGAACCTGAAGGAAATTTTGTGTGAATGCTATTAAAAATGTTTGGGAAACTTAGAAGTGTATATTACTGTTCATATAAATTTTTACTAATGTCAATCTACGTTTTATGTTTTAACTGTAGATTCCCCACCTAAGTGCGGTCATGACCTCACCGGATCATGACCGTGAAAGTAGTTAATTGTGGTAAATCATTAATTTTACTTGATATAACCGGCTTGTGGTTTGTTTCATTTTGTTAACCCGGTGGTTTGTTAGACTTAGTAGGGGGGTTATTTTTGGGGGGAATCTACCAAATTTTGGAACAGGTCTATTTTCACCCAGATAGGGGTGGTAGTCCATTAGGGGTGTATAAATAAAAAGCAGTAGGTGTAATACCGAATTTTATTGTAACGCCGAAGCAAGGATGGGGGTGGAATAAAAGAAAAAAATGTCCACCCCTTCCGCATCAGTCCTTGTGAAAGCAACTAGACGCTACAGTCTAGGGGGGTAATAGTGAGTGTGGATGGGCGGTGACCCAGTTACAGGTCACGAGGGAGATGTGATTACGGCTAGATTGAGGTCTGCGAGGGCCAAGAAGTCTAGTGCTGCACACAGTAGAATGTAACGGGTATCAGGGGTTAAGGGATTAAAAAGGGGGTAGTAGAAAAAAAAAATTTTGTTTATTCTATATAAATATGAGTAGGCTAATAAGGACATAATTTGTATTTTAGGTACGATTACTGTGAGTCAATGTAATCTTGTAATGTATCATTTTGGCTGGGCAATATTGTACGGGGAATATTATTCAATTTAACTGGAATTTATGTGTACTACTGTAAACCTGTTTTTTTGTTAATTTGTTTTATTAACACTATTTTTTAGGGTCTATAATATGAAATGAGCCAGTACGTTGTCAATGAACCAGTACGGCTAAGAGGAAACAAACCAGTTGTGGGATATGGAGTGTGATGGAAGGCCGTTTGTTGATCTTTTCATTGAATGTTTCAAAGTCAGGCGATACTGTAGTGGGTATCGGTCCGAGCTTATGGTGGTGGGATCTCGAGTAGAGAAGTCCCGTAAGATCGGATGCGTGCTGCCACAGTCGCCAGACTAGGGGGGTAAGAACCCATGATTTTAGTAGAGTGTTCAGGGGGTTGCGGCGCCATATCCTCACTGATCCTCTTAGGTTTAGGCAATAAGAGTTTGAACGCTTCAGCCTTCAACCTCTTATTGGGGGGGGGTATTGTAACGGTATAGAATTGTATGCAGTCTTAGTTTTAATGTTATATCAATTCAATCACTTTTCAAAGTGTTAATTTTCACCTGTGAGTAGCCCCAGTACAGCAATGCACAGACAGTTAGCCTAAACAATTGCCCAGACGTATTGCGTAACCGCCCAGCAGCAGGTTTTTTGTGAATCACAGTCTGCAGTGGGTCATTAGAGAGTGAACAACAGTAAGCAGTATCAGACAGTAAAGTTTGTTAATTAAAAAACAGTGGCCTCGGGTTTACAAGATAGGCCGTTAAAACAAATTCGGCCTATCTAAGAAAGTGTGTAAACATTTAAAAGTATTAAAAGTGTACAAATAATGTGCGGCCAGTTCCACTGCAATGCACGGCTGAGCGGCCAGACAATCAGCAGACAGTTACCAGAACAAAAACGGTAGCCTCGGATGAGTTCTTGGTAGGCCGAAAAATACAAAAGTAGGCCTACCAAGTAATATAAAATGACGTAAGGTAATAATAAACTGTGTTCGGAGTGGAGAGTGACTAGTGAAAACAGTTCCGGACAATATCGTGTACAACATTTGGATATTACGCAAATAGGTAACAAGTGTAAAGACAGTTCATTTGGCCAAAACATTATAATTAATAAAGAGCTCATTAATTAAATAGGAAGTTTTAAAAAGAAATGTAAATTGAGTGAGTGTGTGTATGGGTTATCAAAAGTACTGGTTCAACTAGAAAGATGTAGTAGTAGTCTATACAAAATTATTGGACTAAAATTTTAAATATTTTTAATATAAAGAAAACGTAATAATCAATGATAGAGTATTTAATTAAAATAATAAAAAGAGTAATTAAAAGGTTCATTCTTCTATAAACATGTGTTAGAGTAAGTCATTACGCCATAACCATTTCCTAGTTTTCTGTGCTGACAACTCGTCTAACGAAATTTGGGATTTTCTGAGTTTTAAGGGTGGTCAGATAGCGGGATTATGTTACGATTTTTATAAGGGCAAGAGTGTTCAAAGTTTACATGTAAAACTAAAAAACATGTTGGCGACCTGGGTAATTTAATAAGGTAAGTTTTACGGGGACCATGACGGTAAGTAAAATTCTGGCAGCGGTAAGTATTGTTTTATGATGAGTGTGTTATTTAAAATAAAAAGGTAGAAGGCGAGGACCTTTACAACGAGTTGTTATTGCAGACTGGGGCGAAATTTATTGTCTCAATTTCTGAAGTAGTGAGGGAGTCACGTGACTTCAATCTTTTGTTCTTGTTGCGTTTGGAGGCCAGTTTTGACGTGATTATTAATTTGAATCTACATTCCAGCGGTGATGTGAAGCTGGGATCGGCTCTGATGTCATCTGGCGTGACTCCTGATTACAAAGGTCAAAGTTTATACTGCTAAAAATAGCTGCCTCGCTTGCATTTTACTGGTGACCTTGACACTATTTCGCTCACTTGCCTGCGTCGTTATAATTTAGGAATAAAATTTACATTTATTATGTTGTGACCTCTTTTCCTCAAATTATCCCGGGTAGACCTAAACTGTCCCGTTACAATACCCCCTCAATGAGAGGTTTTATGCTGAAGCATAAAAACTCTCATTGACACTCACATACTTCCTAAAGGGATCAGCCTGGATATGTTGCCACAACCCACTTTGTTTTATAAAAAAATTTTGTTAACTTACCCCCTGGTCCAGTGATTGCGGCCGCACCTGAATGACCTTACTGGACTTCCCTTTCGAGATCCCAACACCGCAAGGCCAGACAGGCACTTGATGAACCTGCTCTGACGCGCAGGCCAGCACAGGACCGCCGCCACAGCATCACCAGACACTGAAACATGAAATGAAAATATCAAATAGTGGCCTTGCATAATACATATCCCTAACTGATCTGGTTCCCCTTAGCTGTGCTGGTTTGCGTTAAGAAGCACTTTTATTTTTTTTAACTTCTAACATATACATTGATACATACTTAACATAACATGATATAAAACATTGAAACTTCAATACTAACATTCTGTATGCCCTTCTCTTGTTAATTCTTGTTCCAAAATTCTAAATATTTCCCTGATTACCATCAGACTTTAAATAAACATTCCCCATTACAACATTACAAATACCTTCCATTATATAATTCACATTTAAAATAATTAAATTCATTAGTAAAATTCTTTTATAGAATAAAACACATTTAAATCAACTACATCAGAACAAATTATTTACTTAACAATCATTAAGCATCTTCATATTACTCCTTAAATCAACATCAAATCATTTAATTACATCATAAAATCAACTACACTTTCCACGTCATTCACATAATTCATTTTAATATTCAATAACTCGTTACTAACAATTTAGTAACCTCCTTCTCCCTCATTATCTAATATCCCCCCATAACCCAGTTACAATTAGGTAAATAAGCTCACGGGTACACCGGTTTTGGTATTTACCTTGTTGCATAAATACTCTATTATTTATTCCCCTGGGTTGTAATGGCCAGCTCCTTTTCCACACACACTATTGCTTAATGATGTTGGACTGTAGCGCCCATTTGCCTCCACAAGAACTGGGGTTTATTAGGGTGCAAACGCTGCTTACACCCTTCTTGCTTCAGCGTTATATAAAAATTCGGCATTACTGATGTCCAAGGACACCAGTAATCCTACTACAATGATTCATATGCCCTTAATACGGTTCTATCACCCCATTCGATGGTAGCCGCTGTTCCAAAGTTACGTTGACTCCCCTGATTAAATCCCTTGTTAATTTCTAAATTGTACCAATTTCATAGGCAACCAACCATGGTCAGTTTACAATGAGTCTGCCCACAGCTAGTTGTCATCCAAAACCACGGTCTGGGCTGGTAAGGCCGGGACCGCCCGAAATGTGGGGAATCGCATTTAAAACATACAATTACATGTTTTAGATTCCTACACTTACATAATAAACATTAATATTATTACATAAAATAAATATCTCAACTTTAAATTTGCATAAAATTTATAAACATTACACTTTAATTTCAATTGAACCTTTCAATAATCAACCGTTAATTATTTATCGTTTATCATACACTTTAAATTCTCCAAAATTTTAAATTTGTTACCAACATTCATCTTATACATTTCCTTTATTAGCTCCTTTCAAATTAATTCAACTATTTCATCAAACACATTTTCATTACTTCAACACAATTCACAAAGTTGAGTATACTTCACCTTGCTACATCATTACATTTAACATCAACACAAAAGTATATACAATCCACATTATTATTCGTTATTGTTTACCACAAATCATCTCATAATACAGTCCATTTCAAAACCCCCTATTCACATAATTAAATGTTCATGAACACTAAATGTTTAACCACCATCATCGAATAATAATCTTGTCTTACGTCTACACAATTCATTTTTTATTAAATACATATTGTTATTATGATTATAATAACCATCATCATTAATTTTATCCCTCGTATCAATATAGTATTCACATTCAAAAACATTATTGCATACTATTAATTCAAAAATCCTGTCGACATTCGGTATGGTCAATTCTCTCTTAGTATCATCTGTTACGATTAAATCTTTTATCATTTCTTTAGTATAGTAATCATCTACTATGAGTAGCCCCATCTTATATACAGGTAAGTCATCAGCATTATTATCACAGTTATCATCATCTATTGCTGCACTAACCACATCTCAAGGTAAGAATTCAATATAATCATCAACTCTCTCACTATTCATTCTATTTCTTAATTTTTTATAACTTCTACTAACCTTGAACAACTCTATCTCCCTCTCAAAATACCTCTCATCATAACACCATTTCACACTTTTTCTATCATTCCATGCAGAGGGTACTAAATCATAAAAACACCTCCTGGCTTTTCCAGGAACACCACAAAAACTCAGGGAACAATTTGAAAACGCATCGTTTTCCAATAAGGGACTCTTGCCCTTCAAAAACAAGAGTGAACACCTTGGTTCACAATAAACCCGGGGAAAATTTACCCTCTGCCCCATATCCCCAAAATAACTCTCTTCATATTCTCTCTCTAACTTACAAACACTGATTTCTACCCCTTCACAACCCCCTACTCCCATTATTCTCTCACTCTCCTCTACTATTTCTATATTCTCATCATCACTATTAATTTTCACTGTATCACCTTTAAATACCTCGTTTTCAACTATCTTACCACTATTTTTAATTATATCATCATAATTCTCAACCCCACTTACCTTATTATATGTTACCGGATCGTCTATATTCTCGTTTAATTGATTGGTCTCTTCACTACTTTCTACCCCCACTATATTCTCATAATTATAATTAACACCATTACAACCACTTACCTTATTATATGTACCATTTTCTACCCCCTCCTTTATCTTTCTACTTTCGTTTACTTCGTCTTGTAATTGTTTTACAATAGCACTAAAATGTTCATCAACCTCTTCTAAACTTTTATTAATATCAAAATTGTTGTTTAATTTCGTTTCTAATCTCATTAATTTGATCATTCATTTTCGTGTTTACTTCATCAAAACGACTATTTATTTTATCGTACTTTTCATCGAAATTACTCTTTATTTCATTATTTTGCTCTTTCAACTTTTCATTTAGATTACTATTCTGTACATCAAATTTTACATTAATATCCACTCTTAGTTCATCTGAACTTTCTTTCATGCTACACACCATACTATACAAACGTTTCAACATATCATCGTCATCAGATTTTTTACTTTGGACCGGCGTTGATTGATGTTCAACACTTTCCATTATTCTCGACTCGGTTTCGCTTAGTTCAATATTTACTTGACTTTCTTTACTGCCGTCAGTGAAGCTGACGTTCTCATTATCTTCATTCGTATTCATTTTGGCTATCTAACTCTTATAGTACATACAAACAGATTATATCATAACCTTACTACTTACGTTTACATATTTTTTAGCTACCTTAAATAACCATTCTGTTCTCCCAAGTAGGCCTGTATTTATATAAAATTTATTTATATAAATGTCCCTGTTCGGGCGCCAATTGTAATCTTACTTTTACCTTACACTTTGTTTATTTTATTTTGTGTTTACAAAATTCAGCCTCGTCACTCAACTCGGCCGCCATCTTGTATTAGTACCAACCATAAGTAAATTCTCATTACTCACCAGGGTTCGGATCAGCGAACTGGAAGAACAGAATTAGGTTATTTTCAGGAAATGAATCGTCTTTTGTTCTACAGATACCATTACCCTTTATTCTTATTCATAACATTTACACATTAAAACCTTCTTTAAAGAATGAAAAATTACATTTTATTTATTCGGCCGTGAGGCGCAACTCATGAAAATCAAGTTAGCATTAATTATTGTCATTATTTTTATTCTTTACCAAAATAGAATTCATAGAAAAAAACTATCAATTTATATTTTTTAAATATACCGTATATATACACCCTATATATATCGCAACCCAGCACTTCTTAATTAGGGTATATATTCTGTACATATTTAAAAGGAATAAATCCGAAATTAGTACCAAGCCACGTGTTGTTCAATCAAATATACTGCAACTTACCGTCTCTAACTTTATGCAACGATGTCTTCAGTCTAAAGTTGACATGTTTCGGGACACTTGTCCCATCCTCAGAACTTAAAAGTATGTTCTTATATCATCGAGCGATGATATAGTTGTCAAATAATTAAAATATTAAAATCCAATTAAACAAAAACACAATACTTAATGTATACAGTCGAGCATGACAGTTAAACGGTGCACACCGTACGGTAGCTGACCATGCACTGAATCAAGACTGACTCTTATTACGACAATAACGCAAAGCGGTGTCGTACAATATATTCGATTTAAAAAGCAGTTGATCGTTTAGGACACGCGGCTTGGTATCAGCATTGTTATAAGCTCTGTAAATTTCGAACTCCTCAAGGGCATTCATATGTCGCCCTTTCTTGCATATGTGAAGAGGTATCAAGTTTGTTTTAAAATTAGTGTAATTGTGATTCTCTATGATGAGGTGTTTTACAAATTTTGATCTAATGTGGTCCAAACTGTGAAAGTGTGTAGGCGGTCTATGTTCTGTGAACCTTTTTAAAAAGCCACGGCCTGTCTGGCCTATATAAAAGGCGTCACAATCATCACATAACAATTTGTAAACACCTGTTTTGTGTTCGAGGTTGGTAGGTCCATGTACGCGGAGGTTATTCAAAATGTGGTTAGTGGTCTTGTATGTGACGTTTATATTGCTATTTTTATTGAAAATTGACCCAAAAACCTTAGGCATAAAGTATGTACGAGTATATGGTGTTGTAATGTATTTGCGTGTTATACTCTCACGAGTTCCGTGTCCGTTAATGTTTTTACGGCTTTTCTTATGTCTTATGTGGAGTTAAGGAAGAAATAAAGTTTCTACATATTAAGAAATCAAATTTAAATTCTAAATTATACAAAATACATTTACAACTATTGAATAGCACACATCCAGCCATACTAGATCATTTTTGTAAATAATGACATGAAGCAGATAATTTATCAAATGCGTATCAAGCAATCGAATAAACTCCAAAGGTTATTAAATAGTAAATTACCGATGTCCAATAACGTCCGATGTAAACACAAATTTTATATACGTTTGCAGAATTTAACTTCTATTGATTTAAGTACTGATGAAATGGATTTATTAAAGAAGGGCATGAAATATAATCTTCCTTTACACAAATCTAATCTCAATCGTGAACACATCATTGCTGAAGTTATCAATGCGGAAACTGTTGTTAAGGCAATGGTTGACCAAAAAGATCAAGACGAGACGCGGTTCTTAATAAACGACAAATTCAATAAGATCATTAAAAATCAGAATAATAACATTTACTCTCCTTTAACAAATATTAATTATAATAAAGAACGAAAAATTTTATCAGAACTAAGACATAAATTATCTGTCAATCACGCTCTCGTTACTAAGGCTGATAAAGGTAACACCGTGGTTATTATGGGTATGAAAGATTATGACAATAAAAACAAGATTTCATTGTCAACAACAACATTAATAAACTAAATTCTGACCCAACTGAACATTATGTAAAACAGTTAAATCAGAGTATAAATAAGTGCACACATTTGTTCAACGAGTGAACTAGAAGATCTTTGAAACCCATAAATTCGAAAGCACCCACTTTGACAGGCTTACCCAAACTCCACAAGGAAGGTATCCCACCGAGACCACTAGTAAATTTCTCCACTGCCCCGGGATATAAAACGGCTAAAAAACTAGTCAACATAATAAAGCATAATATACGAATAACTAATGATCATAGTTTAATTAATAGTATTGACTTTGTAGATAAGGTTAAAGACTTAATAATTGATCCATCTTACAAACTTGACTCCTTTGATATTATAAACTTATACACAAACATACCAGTAGCTGAGACCCTACGAATACTTAAGATTAACCTTATTAATACTAACAAACTGGATATTGAAAGTATAAATGAATTGATGGACGTTTTGGAACTGATTCTCGATCAAAACTATTTCACCCACAACAATCAATTTTTCAGCCAACAAGAGGGGTTAGCAATGGGTTTCCCACTTTCTGGCCTCCTTGCAGATATATACCTGAATAATTTTGAGAATTCCTTTATTCTTACTAATAACGGACACAGTGATAAACATAATGTTTTATGGCAGATATGTTGATGACACCTTTTTAATATATAAAGGCACACAAAGGCAAATTGATAGGTTACATAATTATTTAAATAGTATCAATGATAATATACAGTTCACACTTGAAAATGAAGACAATGGAAAACTGAATTTTCTGGATTTAACAGTTGCTAAAAACAATAGTAAAAAACTACATTTTAACATTTATAGAAAACCTACAACAACCGATATTGTGATATACACTAAGTCCTTTCACCCAATATCCCAGAAAATGGCTGCCTTTCACAGTATGATTAATCGACTTCTGTCTCTGCCTCTTGGTGATAAAGAATACCATGAGGAATTGAACACCATTAAATACATCGCAGTCACTAATGGTTACGATGTTGGGGTGGTGAATAATATCCTCAGAAAACATAAGAAAAGGCGTAAAAACATAAACTGACATGGAACTCGTGAGAGTATAACACGCAAATACATTACAACACCATATACTCGTACATACTTTATGCCTAAGGTTTTTGGGTCAATTTTCAATAAAAATAGCAATATAAACGTCACATACAAGACCACTAACCACATTTTGAATAACCTCCGCGTACATGGACCTACCAACCTCGAACACAAAACATGTGTTTACAAATTGTTATGTGATGATTGTGACGCCTTTTATATAGGCCAGACAGGCTGTGGCTTTTTAAAAAGGTTCACAAAACATAGACCGCCTACACACTTTCACAGTTTGGACCACATTAGATCAAAATTTGCAAAACACCTCATCATAGAGAATCACAATTACACTAATTTTAAAACAAACTTGATACCTCTTCACATATGCAAGAAAGGGCAACATATGAACGCCCTTGAGGAGTTCGAAATTTACAGAGCTTATAACAATGCTGATACCAAGCCATGTGTCCTAAACGATCAACTGCTTTTTAAATCGAATATATTGTACGACACCGCTTTGCGTTATTGTCGTGTTAAGAGTCAGTCTTGATTCAGTGCGTGGTCAGCTACCGTACGGTGTGCACCGTTTAACCGTCGCACTCGACTTTATACATTAAGTATTGTGTTTTTGTTTAATTGGATTTTAATATTTTAATTATTTGACAACTATATCATCGCTTGATGATATAAGAACATACTTTTAAGTTCTGAGGATGGGACAAGTGTCCCGAAACATGTCAACTTTAGACTGAAGACATCATTGCATAAAGTCACAGACGGTAAGTTGCAATATATTTGATTGATATATTCTGTACATTCACACAGACACGCACACTTTCGTCCTTTACATATTTGATTTTTTCTTATAACCCCTTTTTGAGCTCATGATTTTCTTTCAAAACCTATATACATTGTTGTGATTCTGATGACCAATTGAACGATTATATAATTTAGAATAAACTTCTGGTTGTTGGTTACTTATCTGCGCATTATTCCAATGGCTCCGACTGTTCCACGCACTCCCGATTTCTCCTCACATTTCACTTTCTTTTCTCTTTCACTTTTAACGTTCTATTTCAAAACAAAATACTGTTAATCCACATTTATGTTAAAATTTTTGTTAATCCGCATTTTATACATGCGGTGTTAGGCGCGCGCCCGTAATTTATACCGGAACTTTTGCGACTGTACAGTACGAGTTGTTAATGCAGACTGGGGCGAAATTTACTGTCTCAATTTATGAAGTAGTGAGGGAGTCACGTGACTTTAATCTTTTGTTCTTGTTGCGTTTGGAGGCCAGTTTTGACGGGATTATTAATTTGAATCTACATTTCAGCAGTGATGTGAAGCTGGGATCGGCTCTGACGTCATCTGGCGTGACTCCTGATTACATAGGTCAAAGTTTATACTGCTAAAAATAGCTGCCTCGCTTGCATTTCGCTGGTGACATTGGCACTATTTCGCTCACTTGCCTGCATCGTTGTAATTTAGGAATAAAATTTACATTTATTATGTTGTGACCTCTTTTCCCCAAATTACCCCGGGTAGACCTAAACTGTCTCGTTACACTGATTTGTACCTGGATGTAGGAATGGCTATGGTAAAAATTCCTACAAAGGAAATCATTTCTTTAGACCTCCCAGGGACGAAGATCAGTTTGCAAAGTGGGCGAGAGCAATTCCCAGGAAGGGCAAATGTCTTACACATAAATCTTCTATCTGTCAAGTATATTTTTCTGATGATTTGATTTTGAAAGTAGATTCATTTGTTGTAAACAATAAAAAGGTCGAAATTCCAAGACTGAGATGGAACTTAAAACCTGGCGCGGTACCTCATATCTTTCCGAATTTGCCTACATATTTGACAAAGCCTCTAAAATTCCAAAACTCACCAGCAAAAAGGCAAATACAGCAAGCACAAACAGGCCAAGAAACAAGCAATTCGACAAACTGTTCTGTGACAGAAACAGTGAGTTCAGACCACCCCCAGACTAGAACACACCAAGATGATCAACTGGATGAACAAAACCAAATCATGTTGCTGAAACGGAAAATACAAAATCTAACCCATACTTTGACACGAACTAAAAATAAACTGCGTTGTGAGAAAGCAAAAGTTGTTTTACTAGAAAAGAAACTTGCCAGAAAGGAATGTGACTCATATGAAAGAGGGATGAAGAATTTAAGTAAAAAGCAGAACATGACTGTAGATGCTATGGTTAAAAAGTCTAATTTGTCAAATTCCAAAGGAATGAGGTACTGTAATGAGCTAATACTGGAAAATTTGCTGCTTAAAATCAAATCCCCAAAGGGATACAGACATTGCTTGCAACATGATTTATTACCGCTTCCGTCGGAAAGCCACCTGAAAAGACTGTCTAAAGGTTTAAAATTCCCATACGGGGTAAACACTAACGCTTTAAATGCCATATCAGACTTTCTGCAAGAAGAAACTGATGAAAATAGATGTCTCGGAGTAGTAATATTCGACGAAGTGAAGCTAAGGAAGGAAATGCAGTTTAATGCAACCTCTTTGAAAGTTGATGGGTTTGTAGACTTTGGTGATTATACACCTACGGACATGAAAAATTCTCTGGCGAACCGTGGCCTGGTATTCATGTTTGTGCCTCTGTGATTCAACTGGGTACAGCCTGTAGCAATGTACGTAAGCAGGAATGCAAACCTGGGTGATATTCTGGCAAAAATTTTGATACAGATTATCTTGCAGTTCGAGCAGTGAGGTATAAGAATAATTGGATTTACATCAGATGGTAGTCAATCTAATAAAAAGGCGTGGACGAACTTAGGAATCTGTGGGAAAAGAGGTATGATTAAATGTAGTATTCTGAATCCGGCGGAGGAAGACAGGAGTATTTGGGCATTCTCAGATGCTGTCCATATAATAAAATGTGTGAGAAACTTTTTCCATGACAAAGTGTCAGTATTGTACAATAACGACACTGTCAGCTATGAATTCTTTAGACTCATTTACAAACTGGACACTACTGCTGAAAACACAGGATTTAGGACAGCCCTAAAGTGACAGCAGCCCATCTTGATCCTACATCATTCCAATGTATGAATGCAAGGTTTGCATTCCAGTTATTTAGTAACAAGCATAGCCAACGCAATTAAATTTTATCGTGACACAAACTGTGACACGTTAGGTAGTGAGAAAACAGAAAGCTTCAGCAGAGACATGAATGACCTTGTCGATGCATTAAATTCATCAATTCCTACAAAGGGACTTTACAATAGATCAGCGTCTCATCATATATTATTGAAATTTCTACAAATTCTTAATTCAGAAAGCAACACTTTTGCCTCAGAGAGAACTCTAGAATCACTCACGGTTACTCTAAAAAGTACTCTGGAGGCATCCAAATATTTGTGGAGCAAGAAATTTAAATATGTACTTACTGCAAAATTCAATCAGGATCCTCTAGAATGCCATTTCTCCGCTCTTTGTCATGTGATGACCATCCATCTACAGTTGTTTTTCTACATCTTCATATGTTGCAGTCTGTATATGTTCCACTTAAACTTACGTTGGCAAAAGGAGCAAACTGTGAACTGAAAAGTGAATCTCCACTCACTTCTTTTCTAAATCAAATCCATGAAATGTGTAAGGAGGTAGAAAATGAAAACAACGCCCTCAAGAAATCAATGGAGTTGCTCATCAAGGAAAATGTAGTTTTAAAGGACTCGGAATGCTACAATTGGGGAGAGGAACTATCTGAGCTTAAAACTGGTGCTCCAAAAGAATGTCTCATGTATCATTTGGCAGGGTACATAGTGAGAAAACCATCTAGAATTACTGACTGTGGTGACTGTGCTGTTACACTGAGGAACAATCGTTCTCCTAATCTACCTGCTGCTGTGTGGACAAAAATAAAGATTATGGAACTATCGAAGAAACATCTCATTTAACGCACCCTTCAAATGGTGTTTATCATGTACTATTGCATGTAGAAACAACTGTTACAATAAAACTTAGTTCACCAAACAGTATGTGTGGGGATATTTTTTATTAATGTTTGGATGAAATCAAAGAATTTAATGTGCCCGCAACGGGTAGCGTACGATGTTGCCGTGAACACACACTAGACATTGTAGGCAAGCTAATTTTCAAATATATCCAGTGCCGATTCTTTTTCCTTATGAAGGAAATACGTAGAGAAATGACCAGTACAAAATCAGCTAAATCCTCTCAGAAAATTTCTAAGGTTTCGAACTGCTGACATCCTAGGGTGAGTACATTGTTTAAATCTTACATCCTTTTGTATATGTACACATTGCAGTGTATTGCAAATATAATTTTAATTGTTACAACATGTGAAAACATTTCATGATGTGCTATTATTATTACATTATTAATAAATTAAGTCCCTAGTTCTGGGCGACAAATGTGATATTATGTTTTATATGGATTACAACATTCTAATTTTATTCCACCTACCTTAAATTCTGTCCAGGATCCCAACACGAACTGTGGATGCAAGTATGATTACAAGGTTACACTAATAACTTGCGCAACTCTCATTAAGGATAAAACCATCAATATTTTATTACTCTCTTTAAATCAATCATTTCTTTCCAGATATTTAATACGGGTACAAAACTATTTCTCTGATTATTAGCAAAATCATAATATTAAAATACAAATACAAATTAACATAAACATATTATATTTATGAAAGCTGCCCAGCCTGCTCACTCACACATACATTCCATTTCCAAACCCCTTTAAATATAAATACGCCCCATTTTATTCAAGATTAATACATATACCCCTGCCGGCAACGTGGAGTCTCCCCGACTTCGTGGTGCATCACTCAAAATTTTAATCTGTATGTCCGAAAACAATTCATGATGTCACTTTCTTCTGAAAACCGCTCACTACCGCATCTTGACAAAAACGGCACTCACTTTTCTGGATGTTGAAATTTATTAATAGGCCCTGTTTGGCCGGCTGCCTGCGCAGGCGAGCGTCAGTAAGAGACTGGCAAATGCGTTCTCTAAGTCCCCTCTACTAAATTTCGGTCGGACAAGGCAGAAACCAATGCCTGGTACTTTTTAGTCATAGCGGTGGCACATTCAACAAGTGCAAACTCCTGGGTGCTGGACGTTGACGATATTTAGTGTTCACTGGTCGACGTCACAAATGTGGGTAGGACTTAATTTCGTTTCCGTTGTTTTGAGACCACGTGCAAACAAAACCTTCGTCTCCAAGCCATTTTGTTTCAAACAACTCGGCGTCGTTTAGGCGCTCCTCAGATGTTGGTGCTTGAGCGTTTGTGTGTGTGTCACACAATTGCAAAGTTCTAAGAATCGTCAACCCGCACATTCCATTGCATTGGCATCACCTCACAAGTCTTTTGTTCTAACTAAGCTTCATTTGAACACGTGACCGTCCACACAGATGAAACCGAATTCAACAATATTTTAATAAAATAAAAACCCAAATTTAATAAAATAAAAACCCCCTTTTTGCCCCGTTACAATACCCCCCCCCCCAATGAGAGATCTTCTGTCGAAACAGAAGAAATCTCATTGCTAAACCCCTAAGAGGATCGGTGAGGATATGGTGCCAACAACCCCCATTAGTTCTTATACATCATGGGTAAACTACCCCCCTGGGTTTGAGACCATGGCCGCACCTGAACGAGATCACTGGACTTCTCTATACGAGATCCCAACACCATAAAATCGAACAGACACGCACCACAGCGCACCTAACCTTCTAGCATGCCACCCCAAAATCCAAACCCCTGGCCTTATACCATGCCAGATCCTCAACCGATATGTTCCCCCTTATCATGCACACTGGGCTGCCTTTAGCAGTTACTGGGCTTGTACACACACTTATTACTACATCCTAGCAAAAAATTTATTCTTACATTCAAAAAATTTATTTAAGTTGAAATCAAACTGCTCTATCTCCATTACTTTCTTCAAAATCAAAAAATAAAAATCTTTTATCTGAATTGATTAATTCTCTTCGTTACTATGAATAATTAGAAAAACAAATAAACTGCACATTTAATTAAAACATGAACTCCCTTATCCTAACATTTGATTATACATATATCCTATACAATATAATTCAATAACACTATTGATACACATAAACAATAATATAATCAAAACTCAAAAAACATCAATTTTTTTTTCCAAAAAAATTTAAATTTATTAAAATATACTTTTCTCAATATTCAAAAAATTTTAAAATTATTTAAATCAATTAAACAGCAAAATCTGCGTCCCTTCATTGCCCAAACTGGTCTAGTTTCTAACATCAACCATCAGCTGATCAAACTGGGTCAAGTCAACAACCTTGACCTACACAGGTTATACATAGGCTACATCATAAAATACATTAATCATCTTTAAAATTTTTACCTTCAACCATACTAAAACATAATAAAATAAGACATTTAAAATTACCATAGTATTATTACAATTAACAATAAAATTGACATTTAAATTACTCAAAATTACACATTTTACAACTTTACTTTATTCTCAAATTCTATTAAAATTTGTCACTCATTTCCATTAAGTTTATATTTTTACTATGACTCTCTTTCTTTAACATTCTCAATCTCCATTAGTTTGGGTGATTTAATTATTCATAATAACTTGACTGTATCAACTTGGCATATATACATTTATAATCCCCTCCTGACTCAAATATCACTAACAGCTTTAACTAACATGACACCCATCTCTATCAAAACATTTATCAAACATTCTCTAAACCCAACTTACTCCTCAACTCAATTCGCATCATTCTACTCTTATATAAAAAAAAAATACTCTCTACCCCTTTGTACTCAGGATGTGTGTTTCCCTCCCAAAAGCTCATTCCCTTATCTGGTCCCTGGATTCTACCTAGGCGACCCTTTCCGGCGCTAAACGGTCCCTTCCCGTCCCAACCACTTTTGTTGCGGACTCCTCACACCACCCCCTCTTACAAAATTCCCATCAACTCTAATTACTCTCCCAATACAATACTCTCATTTACAAAATATCTCCACTTATTTATTAACTCAATATATATCAATCAATACTCTACATATTATCCACATAGCTACTGCGTCACTATTACATCTCAAATTCTACATTACATTAATTCACAACAATATTACTCTCTCTATTACCCCTTTAAACTTAACATGGACTGATCTACATGTCCTAACAAAATATTCATCACCCAAAATCTACCTTTTACTATCTCTTACAAATCATTTAAAATTCTCAACTATATCAAATTACTTCCATCATTTAAATCAAAATCTTTTAACACATTAAAATCATTCTATTCAAACACTAGTTACCTTGGAAATTAGCAAACCACTTATACGTGACATTCTACTGCTGATCAGCTGATTTTCTTAGCAAGGTGAATGACCTTACTACAAACACATTTCAAAATTATACAAATCACACATTTTATCAATCCTTACCTCTAATGCAACAAATTAATACATTTATAAGACATAATAAACACAGCATAATAAACATCCAAAACCCTATTTCTCATAGCAAGATACAATGATTTAATTACTTCAAGAGCAAGTCATCATCTTTAGGTTACAAAATTTTAATTCGTTGCTCCCCTGAGCAACCACCCAGCCACACACTATTGTTTTTTCTGTTGGACTGTTGCGCCCATTTGCCTCCACAAGGACGGCATAGGTGGAGGAATTTAACATCTCCGTGTCCTTGCTTCAGCGTTACATTGGAAATTATTTGGATATCATCATATCCATGTTACAAATTTATACGCCCTTAAACGGGTCTACCACCTGGCCTTGCTGTTCCTACTCGAACAGAGTGGTAGCCGCTGTTCCATAGTTCCCGGGATTTCCCCTAATGTCACCCCCCATCAATTCCTAATATAAACCAATTTCAAGCCAGCTATTGTCAAGGTTCTTAATTTATGGCCATAGCTGACCGCTAGCCAAAACCACGATTAGTGCTGGTAAGGCAGTAATCGCCCGAAAAGTCGGGGAAATCAACTCTAATTTCAGGCATGTTATCATCATCATTATTATACACGGCACGGCAATCTATCAGGATACAATATAAAATTGTATCAAAGGGTGTGCCGTGTATTTTACGCCATTTTGGCCTCCGATGGAGGTAACACTCTCTGTTACCCCCAACACTTATCGCTACCTATGGTGGCACATGCCACCACCGTACTAGCCACTTAATAACTAAATTAAATCTTCCACATAACATCACTTCATTATTCACTGAATAATGAATACTCACTGCAATTATATTCCTCAAAATTTCCATATTTATTGTTAACATTTATTTTACATCACCTTTCAGTTATTATTACTTTTTAACTATAGTTTCTATTTAGTACAATTATCTCAAATTATTTTCATTATTGAATCAAAATCTTTTCACACCTGTAAACATTTTACTCTATCTAATTGGTATTATAAATTTTATACTTACAGTACTGCACATCACTCATACACTGTCCTAAATACACAAATAAAAACACCAAACACCCTGTACCTTCTGAAACAATAACAACAATGTTATTCCATACTGAACAATTTAACACTTATTTATTTATTAATTATTGTCAAATTCAAATCTCATAAAATAATTTAAATTCATTATCAAAATTCAATTATACAACATTTAAATCAATCAAAAATATTTAAACATCTCAAATTATTTTAATTAAATAAATCATTGAAAACACAACATTTTTAATTACTCTCACCAATTACAATAATTACAATTCATTTGTTATCCTCTTCAAAATTATTTTTGTTATTTATTTAGACTGCAAAATATTAATATTATTATTATCACAACAATTTCCACTACATACACACATTGTTTACCTAACATTTTACAATACACACAATTAATTTCACTAAACATTTATTTACACTTCTTCGTCATTAATTGTTCAATTTTATCACACTTCATTGTCAAACATCAGCAAGGTCAGAACCATAAATCAAAATATTTAAAATGTCCATTTATTAAGTTTATGTTCAGCCTCCATCATCAAATAATAGTCTGGGTTTCACATAACATTTTTCAATTTTATTTACGTACCTCATATGGCTATCCTGTGTGTAATAACCATAAAATTTTAGTTCATTCATTTTACCACAATAATCATACATAGGGTTATTTCCCATTATAATTATTTTATCATAAACCAAGTCAACGCTATTTATTTCTGTCCAGTCTCCATCAGTAGTTACATTCAATATAAGGTCAGTTATTTTCTCATCATAAGGTAAATTATTATTATTATTTAAACAGGTATCATCAAAACAATTCTCAATCTCTACTCTACAAAGTAAGTATTTCATATCATTTATTTTTACCACTTCTAACATCTCTTTCAACTCATTATCATTTCTTTTCAACTTATATAATTCTATCTCTCTATCAATACACAACTCTCTATCTAAATCTCTCTCATCATAACACCATCTCACACTTTCAACACCATTCCACACAGAGGGTACTAACTCATACAAAAAGGGGAAACAACTCAAAAACCTCATGTCTTCCAATAACAAGGGACTCTTGCCCTTCAACAATAACATTTGTGAACACCCTGGTTCACCATAAATATGGGGAAAATTTATCCTCTGCCCTACATATTCATCTAACCTCTCTTGCCACTCTTTCTCTAATTCATCAACACTAATTACTACTCCGTTACAACCCATTATTCTCTCACTCTCACTTACTATCTCACTATCTATTTTCAACGTATCACTCTCTGATACCACATTCTTAATTATATTATCATTTTCGACATCATCATTATCATTTGTTACCTTATTCTCTAATACCACATTTTTATACACTTGTTTTTCTACTGACTCTACCATTTTCTCTATACTCTGTTCTAATCTGTTAAAGCTAGTTTCTATTATCTCATTAGTATTCTCAAAACGTTTATTAATTTCGTTAATATCATTTTTTAATTCATTATTCTGCTTTTTCAACTCATCAAATTTATCATTGAAATTATTATTTTGCACGTCAAAATGACTATTTATAGCGTCAAATTTGCTATTCTGTATATCAAATTTGTTATTTACTTCATCGTGTTGTTTCTCTGAATTTTCTTTCATACTACATATCAAACTATACAAATCTTTTAACATGCTACTGTCGTCAACTTTTTTATTTTGATTCACTGGAATAGGTGTTGATTGATTTTCTGTTTTATCGTCAGTGAAGCTGACTTCATCGTTATTAATTTTACTTTCCCTACTCGATTTTGGGGTTATTTGAATCCCCGAATCATCTGTACTATTTGTTTTATTTGTAATATCTGGTTTTATTTTATTGTCCTGACTCCCATTTGGAGTCGAGTGGACCTCAATATTATGCATAACAGCCGACTCATCAAAATTGTCCTCATTAGCTATTTCATTGATATCTGAGCTATTCCCTGCCATTTTTATATTGTAAATTTACTAATTTTGTTTCACTACTCTTTAACTTACATCTACAACATCTTATATTTGATCTAACCTTAATTCATTGTTTTACGTACTTTACGTAATTTTTTACGCACCGTTACTTAACCTCGAATCACACTTGCATTCATCTGTAGGTGTGGATTTATAGCTATTTTATAAATCGAGTCTCTGTTCACAGCGCCAATTGTGCTATTATTATTACATTATTAATAAATTAAGTCCCTAGTTCTGGGCGACAAATGTGATATTATGTTTTATACGGATTACAACATTCTAATTTTATTCCACCTACCTTAAATTCTGTCCAGGATCCCAACACGAACTGTGGATGCAAGTATGATTACAAGGTTACACTAATAACTTGCGCAACTCTCATTAAGGATAAAACCATCAATATTTTATTACTCTCTTTAAATCAATCATTTCTTTCCAGATATTTAATACGGGTACAAAACTATTTCTCTGATTATTAGCAAAATCATAATATTAAAATACAAATACAAATTAACATAAACATATTATATTTATGAAAGCTGCCCAGCCTGCTCACTCACACATACATTCCATTTCCAGACCCCCTTTAAATATAAATACGCCCCATTTTATTCAAGATTAATACATATATCCCTGCCGGCAATGTGGAGTCTCCCCGACTTCATGGTGCATCACTCAAAATTTTAATCTGTACGTCCGAAAACAATTCATGATGTCACTTTCTTCTGAAAACCGCTCACTACCGCATCTTGACAAAAACAGCACTCACTTTACTGGATGTTGAAATTTATTAATAGGCCCTGTTTGGCCGGCTGCCTGCGCAGGCGAGCGTCAGTAAGAGACTGGCAAATGCGTTCTCTAAGTCCCCTCTACTAGATTTCGGTCGGACAAGGCGGAAACCAATGCCTGGTACTTTTTAGTCATAGCGGTGGCACATTCAACAAGTGCAAACTCCTGGGTGCTGGACGTTGACGATATTTAGTGTTCACTGGTCGACGTCACAAATGTGGGTAGGACTTAATTTCGTTTCCGTCGTTTTGAGACCACGTGCGAACAAAACCTTCGTCTCCAAGCCATTTTGTTTCAAACAACTCGGCGTCGTTTAGGCGCTCCTCAGATGTTGGTGCTTGCGCGTTTGTGTGTGTGTCACACAATTGCAAAGTTCTAAGAATCGTCAACCCGCACATTCCATTGCATTGGCATCACCTCACAAGTCCTTTGTTCTAACTACGCTTCATTTGAACACGTGACTGTCCACACAGATGAAACCGAATTCAACAATATTTTAATCAAATAAAAACCCCCTTTTTGCCCCGTTACAATGACAGTTTCAAATAAGTATTATTTAATACAGAAATGTGTATGTATTAAAACTTATTTGCGTGCTTCACGCTGGCGTACACAACAACGGGCGATGCTAGCGCCACGCTGCGGCGAACCACAGTAACTAGCTAAGTGATCTCACTTTCTCTTCTATTCGCTATGATAAAGCCTTAACTTGTAACAAAAAATTGTAATGTATTATACAAGCCTCCACTTCTATGTCAAAGTGGCAACTGGAAAAACCCAGGTAAATGGTTAATGAATAAAGGTTAGTGTTCTTACTGTTTGGAACAAAACAAGGTATGATTACTGGATAATTACAAGTTATATATAGTAAGCTTTTGCGTGAAGACAATTTATAAGTCAAATTATATTGTATCTGTAGAACTAAACCTAAATTGTATTTATTAAATTTAAATATTACTAAAATGTTCTACCAAGTGCCAAGTGACCATTTGATCAGTGTTAACTTTGTACCTTTAATTATTAAGAAAAAAACTGTATAAATTATTCCACCTATAAAATACCACATTAAGTCTAATATTAAACCAAAAACACAGAAAAAAGTAGCCATTACTATTCTATATTGAGTAGATCGCCACATAACATGTAAGCAATGTATGTATCGGATAAATAAAATTAAACCCAACCAAATACAGTTCTTTGGGTAGCTTGAAAAATAATGTTTTCTATATATATTTGCTCATTATCTTATTTAATTAGGTCTACATGAAATACACTGATTTTTTAAAATTACATGTTGTGTGTAGTACAGCAGTGCTTTTGTTTAGCCTTACATACAAATGGTACACTTTTTATGTTTCTGTTACACATAGTTTTTTTGTATTGAACTGGTATGTCCACATTTGTGCACATTCATCTTCAAGGTGGCTTGAATGTCTGCAAGTGTACAATTTCAAGGTACAACATAGGGAGGGGCACCTGCATGATAAAGCAGATGGCTTACCTCGAAGACCGTGCTCGGAAAATTGCCGACGTTGCCTCATAAAGGAAGAACAGAATGCAAGCGAACATCTTCAAGCCATCACTGTAGATTTCCTGGCAGACGGCTGGACGACACAAGATTTTTGACAAGAACAGATGACTGTTGAACACATTACAGCAATCTTGACAGCAAAAGAGGAAGGGGTCACTGGCTGGATTTGGAAATGTCTGCCATGGTTCTGAAGTGCTGAAGGGCTACTGGGTACAATTGAAATCTCTTATCTTGGAGAACGGATTGCTAAAAAAGGCTTGGAAAAGTGCAGATGGACGAGATGTGGTCATGCAGCTGATAGTTCCCCGAAGTAAAGTCTGTTTTGAAGGAGATGCATGACCGAACGTCTGGAGGTCACCTTGGCGTTAATAAAACCCTTGACAAAATACGGAAGCGATTCTAATGGCTTCATCTTTGCCACAACGTAGAGGAATGGTGTCGGACATGTGAAATATGTGCTGCAAGCAAGGGCCCACAAACCAGAAGCAGGGGGAAAATGACATACCGTAGTATAATGTTGAACTGCCATTCGAGAGAACTGCCATAGACATTGTTGGACCTTTCTCAGTTACTGACGATGGAAACCGGTTATAGGTATCATGGTTATAGGTAACTATTTTACTAAGTGGGTAGAAGCCTATGCAATTCCTAATCAGGAAGTTACCACTGTGACAAAGGCGTTAGTTCACAACTTCTGTTGCCATTATGGAGTCCCTATGGAAATCCATATGGATCAAGGGAGGAATTTTGAGTCAGGAGTGTTTAAAGAATTATGTCTTCTACTCGGAATTCGAAAAGCCAGGACAACACCTCTCCATCCTCAGAACGACGGAACAGTTGAGAGATTCAATAGGATACTTGAGAAGCATCTTTTGAAGTCTGTTGACAAGAACCAAACAAACAAACAGACAGGGACCAACGTATACCATTATTCCTCATATCATATAGGTCATCAGTACATGACACAACCGGCATGACTCCAGCAAAATTGGTGTTTGGGCAGAAGATTCGTCTTCCTGGGGACTTGATTTTCAGATCACCTGAGACACAGTTCAAGAGGCGCAGAACTATTCCTCGAAATTAGAAAACCAACTGTGAGAAATGAACTGCTTGATAAGAGGATGGCTGAAGATACCCAGTGATAAAATGAAAACTTAGTATGCAATTCACAGCAATAGTGTGCGAATGAAGGAGAATCAAAGAAGGAGTTTCAAAGTAGGTTTCAAAGAAGGAGATCAAGTTTGGTTGTACAACCCATAGCACCATCGTGGTCGCTCACCTAAACTTCAAACTAACTGGGAAGGACCTTACACTGTGAAGCATAGAATCAATGATATTGTCTATTGGATCCACCAGGAAGGACAGCAGAAATGCAAGGTTCTCCACCTAGATCGCCTGACCAAGTATTACTTCAGAGATGTTTTGCCAGTTCGGGTCGAACAGGCTTAAGGAGAGGGCAGTGTAACGATAGATGGAATCCTCTTGAAAAGTTGAGTGTCCTTCCACTCGTTTCTACACCAGTCGAGCACATGTAGCGTTTCACAAGGTAACATATAGTACCTTCCAGAGTGTTCAAGAGCACTTGTAAATACGCATTAAGCTGGCACGCCGCAGTAAGGATGGAAAGTTATTCTGGAACAGGTGTGCTACCTACATAAGCAATAGTGCTTGGTTTTGTCCCGCATTGAGCAATTTCCTTAGTGCGGATCGAGTGGTGGTTGAAGATAAGTGCAATGTGTTTAATGTGTTGTAATTAGTTTGGAACTCTATTATTTGATATTATTATTGTGTGTGGACAAATTTAACTTGAGTTACTATACAAGAGTACCTTGTTGATTACAAACTGTTATTTGTGATTAATTAAAGCTGATAATTAGTGACTTCATTGGTGTCTGTATTTTGTTTCCACTGTACCAAGTGACATCAGTGAGTCCATCGTAACAATATTATCATAATTATTAAATTTTATTTTGTAACATATTTATCTTGTTAATAATGTAATAAGACAATATTCGATTTTCTGCAGTGCTAATTGTAACATAATGACATACTTCATAAACTGTCAAAAACACACACTTAATAAACTGTAAAAAAGCACCCCAACTAACTTCTAACAGCGTGCTAGCAAGTATTTGAAAACAGAGAAACAGAACGAATGAATAAAATACTGGTTTAAAAGTAAGCATTACAAGCAACTGGTATTTGTAACAGTTACATTTGTAACTGCCACTTTCAATACTAGTTTACCACACGTCTAATTTGTACCACTTGATTAGTGTTGTGAGTGACTGAATGGCCTCTTTATGAAAGATTGCAGGTATAATTGGTTGACTATCTTCTTCCTCATCAGCTTCTCTAGATTCTATGGATATGAATGTTAATAATTTTTTCATCACTAAAAATTTTGAAGCCTACATCAGAAAGTCTATTTTACACAAATTTTTTATGTTGTCTTTATGTAAATTGTTAAATGCTGGTACGGATTGACAGACATCTAACAGTTCCAATGTAGAGTCAAGACTTTCGGGTTCTGTAAGCACTGGTTGTAACTCAGATGGCCATAGCTTGTTCCAGGCAGATTTTAGAATGTTTTCCATAATACCTTGTAAGGCATTGGCTGCATTATATATTCCGTCCTTTATAATGTATCCCTTCCAAAATTATTCTATGTACATATCGTTTCACAAAGGGCCAAATTTTGTAAAAACTTTCTATACTGCCTCTTAGAAGACTTGTCGATGCCTTGGTCCACTGCCTGTAGTAAACTTGTTGTACCAGGAAGAGATGTATGTTGGATGCCATCTGAATTAGATCAACATTCTTCTAAATCATCAAGAGGATGGGGTGGGAGCACAATCCAAGACCAATAGAGCCTTTTCTGGCAGATTTTGTTCTCTTAGTAAGCCAGTACCTGAGGACATAATTCTTCTTTTGACCGATGCTAGAAAATTTCTTTGTTCATCCAAACGTTACTTTGGGCATAATATTTCATAGGCAGCAAACTATAATTCATGTATTTAAAAGATAGTTGTTTTTCCACCTTGCCAATGATATCTATTGGCATTTTATGGTTCCCACTAGCACAGGAACTAACAAGAACTATAATACATTCTTTTATCACCTTATATCCAGAAGCCGTATGACACAGTTTCTTGTAGGAGAGGTTTCCAGTACAATCCTGTCTCATCATAGTTATACAATTGGTCCGAAGACAAACACATCTTATTAATATAAGCACTAAGTTTTTCCCAGTATCACGAAACTATTCCACTGTTTGCACTGAGCTTCTCTCCTCTAATCTGTCTGATACCAAGCGTCTCCTTGAACCTATGGAGCCAACCCTGACTTTCTTTAAAATTTGGTTCACCATTTAGTTTTTGAGTGTTCTACTTAATGAATTCCATGAGAGCGCTGCTGAGTGAACCATATGAACATGCTTCATTCAATTTTTCTAGAGTGGCTGTCATTAACCTATTTCCTTATCAACACATTCCCTTCTGCTTTGCACAATGCATGTTGCTTCTAAAGCAGTTTTGACATATAAGCACTTTCATATGTCTACTCCTGTGTATATTTAAGTGACACAGGTACATAGCAAAATTACAACTACAAGGGTGGAGTTTATTACTCAGTTTAGACGGATAAGATTTGCTTTGTGTGCCGAAGTTGATGACTGTACTCTTTGGTTGAGGGAACAGTACTTGCTTCTTAATGGGGAAAGAGACAAGAAAAAATACCTTTAGTGGGTGTCAAATTTCAGAGGGAGATGACTTTGTGAGGTTCTATTGTATAATAATCAATTCTTCCATTTATAATTCAAAGGTCACTTTTGAATATGGTTACAGGTATTTTTCGACTATGTTGGTTAACTGTCTTGCTTTGGGATGCAATCATTCAACCAGAAATAGTATTTGAAACCTTACTGCCCAGGCTGTTAGGCCGTGGTCTAAAGTCTATGGTGACAAATGTTTCGGCTTCACTATCGGAAGCCATCATCACTATCAGTAACAACTGGCACAGCATCCACCAATTCACCCCTGTAATGAGGTAGAGACTAGTATTTTGTTTAAGAAGGCCCACTCATATAGGCTTTCATACCAGCACAATCTGAGCTGGAAAACAGCATAACCAATCAGCATCAAGTGCTATCTGATTCGTTTGGGAGCACAGTATGCCAAATCCTTCATGATGGAACCATGTTTAAAGTCTCTATGGACTCCATGTGCAGCCGAGGGTAATAGGCACACTCCGAGGATAAGATCATAACAAATCCCAAAGGCACAAAATTCTCTTCAACAAATGCAGCTCTTTTATAATTAAATAAGAATCTACTTAAAGGTTTATGTCTTAATCTATTGAACAAATAAATACATGCAAAAGAAAAGTTAAGGATACTAATTTCAAATGATGTCCAGAGCCTCTTAAATGATTTAATATGACATTCAGTCTTCTATCTGCCATTCCTTCCTAATTTGTGAAAGTAACAAAACATACGAGAATATGAAGAGTACTTGGGCCCATTCAACTTCTGTAAAAAAAAAAAGATTATTATTAATCATCCCAAATGTACTATTTTTATTTTTTCATACCAAAATTATTTTAATAAATATACTGTAATATATTGCAAATAAAAATTGTTATTACAATTATTTAATTTAACAAAACATATCAAATATAATGTAAATGTAGATGCTTTGTGACATTTTGCTGTAACTGAAATTAAAACATAAGATTCTTGGTTGCTCTGTGTATTTATTAAAGAACAGGTATTCTAATATTATACAAATTCTTTCCGTATCCTCAATATATGTTCACAATTTTATTAGTGCATCACAAAAAATATTTCTTTACTGTAATATTAAAAATCGGTATGGAGAACCATACATGACTTCCATGTCCTAAAATTTATATTTAAAATCATTTAAATATTAATTAAATAAGTGGATGCTTGAGTTCTGAAAAAATTACGTATCAGCTACAATGGTACCACCATGTCAGATGGATTAAGACTATCCTCAACCTTCGTGAGGAAGGACTGTACTTTTGGATAAAATGTCTGTAGGTCGAACGAAGAGCTAGCTAAAGGTAGCTGCGATCTGATTCCTGTAATGAAATTGGACTCTCGCTGCGAGGGGCCGAGGGATGTGTATAGTGTTATCAAAGTCTTTCCTGTCAATACTATACTAGTCATTTTTCTTTTTAAAAATTGAGTCTTGATTTCTTTCTTTCCATTTGTCTTCTGATTTTCTGAATGACTATTCTGTTCACCCGTATAATTATAAATTTTCAGCAAAACATTTCTTCCTTAATACGTTTGGGTCTTCTGTTTAACATCCACCATTCTGATCCATGTCATAACGCTATATTCCACACAGGCTAGTATAACTAGCCATCAGGGAGGTCAAAATATTTTCAAGGAGGGGGCAAACAATTTTCCAAACGAGAAAAATATTTATATATTTTTTATACATACACACATGCACATATTAGTTTATAATTCTCATATCATAATAGAAATAAGTACACAGATTGTATTAATTGCTTTAATACAACAACACTGCCCAGCGATCCACAGGAAGCAAATCAATGTCCACCTTTTTGGCTTGCACGCGTTGTGTTGGTGTGGGTTTCGGCACTATCCATTTAAAAAGCAAGCAAACAATAAAATAAACATGAGTGAGGCCAGAAATAACGTGAATTTTGTATGTGTGTGTATCCTGCCGGCCTTTTTATTGCGGTAATCACAATAATAAAACTTTAGAAAAAGTAAACATTACATAATTGAGATATGCTTGCCTGCCAGGAACAATATATTTTCACTCATACGTGATTTAAATTAAAATGAAAAATATAGAATTTTGTTAAAGTGAAATGAAATGTTTCCATAGAAACTACTTCTTTGTTGTCAATAACATAGTACACATATAAAACTTATAAAAATTTACCTCCTCCATCATCAACTACCATTTTAATTTATAAACAAAATTACCCCCTCCACCCCTTCAACTACCCTTTTCATTTATAGATATTTCAACTACCTTTCTACAGTGAATTATTATGACCTTTTCAGGATACTTTACTTATCAAAATTAAGCACTATACTCTTGTTAAAACATAAAATGTTGCATGTAAACTACCCCTTTCCCTTAACCGATCTTCACCAAAAACAATAGGCCTCGAGTCCTCTACAATCCAGGGCTGTATGCAAAAAATTATTTGATTCTGTTTGAATTTGCGGCTGTTATCGTTTGCCATAGGAAAAATCACACACACACACACACACACACACACACACATTTTCGAAAAACGAGTTTCTTTCATGTTTTGATGGTAGTACAATCAGAATCTGCCGTTATCTCGAACACAATTTTTTTTGCCATGACCATACTTCCATTTCCTTATGGAACATGGAAGTAAAAATCAGTTAATTTTAATAAACATTTTAGTGTAACATTGTTTATAAAATATTTTCAAATAGAACTAGAATGTATTTGTTTTTTTACTTAAATGAAAAAAAAGACTAATATGGCTTGCATAAAACAGAAATCAAGCACATGTTAAGCATGGGTTCATCAAATTTAGAAAGTATAAAAAACCTATATGAAATAAAACAAAAAAATTAGAATTAATATAATATAATAAAGATTTGGTTTCAAAATATATAAAAGAAACTAGTATACAAAAGTGTATATGTATTGTAATGAGAACCCTATTGAACAGCCGAGAGCATCCTACACCCGTCCCTCCCCTAGCAGAGCAGGTGTGTGTTACTGCCAAGGTCATATTAAAGTATGTTCCAGTGTGTTCAAGAACACTTGAGGTACGCATTAAGCTGCCGTAGTCAGGATGTGCCGTAGATTCTAAAACATGTACGCTACATATATAAGGGACGAGGCTGGCTTTGTGAATCAGTTACGTTGAGCGATTTTCCTTAGTGCGGATCAAATGGCGATTTACCTCAAGTGCAGCAAAGTGTTATTGTGTTATAGTTAGTGTGGAATTCTAATAGTTGACATTACTATTGCATGTGTACAAATTCAACTTGAATTATTGTATGAGACTAATCTTGTTGAATAACTTGTTGGTTACAAATTATTACTTGTGATAATTAAAGCTGGTGATTATTGACTTCATTGGTGTCTGTATTTTGTTTTCAACTGTACCATATGATGATCAGGGAGACCGTCATAACAGTAGTGTCAGAAGTGAGATAGAACTGTTAACAGCAGAAATAGTGGACACCTTGTGCAAGACTAATGTAATTTGTAATTCATCTGTAAACATGGATACCAAACAGATGTTGGAAGCTTTCCAGGCGCTGCTGCTGCAGACAGAAAAACGACAGGATGAGAAATCAGAAGAGAGACAAAAAATCCTCCTGATGGAAACACAAGAATGGCAGAAAGCATTAATGCTGGAATCATAAGAACAACACAACGAGAAAAGTAAGCAGGAAGCAGGTAACATCAAAGTGTTGATACAGGAACAAAACAAGAACAAGAATGCAAGAACATACTACTGCAGAATTGGGTCTCATATGTGATGACTTGGGTGAATTATGAGGTAAGCTTAATAACCAAATTACTAGAATATCTGCTGTAGAAGAATCGATGTCAAATAAAATAGCTGAAGTAGAAAAATCTGTCTCGACTGTGGAAAAATCTATGTCAACAAAAACAGGAGACTCGATTGCAAATATGAAAGAGCATATTATGAGTGAAGTAGAACAGTTAATAAAAATATAGCCATGCGTTTCAAAACAAATTGCTGAACATACTGCACCAATTTTAAAGACAGAAAAAGACATGGAAAATAAGACAACAGAGAAAGTCACTTTGCCTGCAGCTAGGGCAGTTCATGTCAAGGCCCCAACCTTTGATGGAAGCACTCACTGAGCGACATATCTTTGGCAATTTGAAGCCACTGCTAGCGCAAATAATTGGACAGGGGAAGACAAGGCAGTTTCACTTGTTCTCGCTTTAAAAGGACCTGAAGCAGTACTACTACAGAAAGTGCCCCCCCCCCCTGAGAGCCAGAACATCTATGCCGAATTGATAAAAGCTTCAGAATTATGGTAATAAACATTTGTGCACTATGTATACTTCGTCAGTTGCGAACGAGGCGACAACACTCTGGTGCAAATGCGAGCTGGACAACGAGCCATCAAATGCTCATTGCAGGCATTGTCAATGAAGTAATTCTTCGCATGGACATTACGAATGTCTACGGATTCGTTGTGGACTTAAGAGAGAATGTCCTGAGGGTTGGACAAGAGAAGATAAAGCTTTGTATGGCTACAATGACAAGGTCCACCAACCATTTGATCAAGCAACAAGCAAGTGGCATTGGCCGAAAAAGAAGTCAACAGGTGTGATCAAGAAGAACCCTTTCAATTGCAAGCAGAAATGGAAGAATAAGCAGAGGAAGTGCCAATGAGTAAAAGACAAAAGAAGTGAATGGAAAACCAAATATGGATGTCGAGGAAAGCCTCTTACTTGTTCCTGAGTTAATGGAAGTGCCCGGGAGAAAATTTGCTGAAGATGAAGTTATGCAAGAGGTTGCTGATGAGTACCAAAGAGACTTGGACCAGCTAATGGCATCTAGGTCATCAGTACACAATGCAACAGGAGCAATTCCAGCAAAACTAGTGGTTGAGCGGAAGATCGTCTTCCTGGGAACTTGGTGTTTGGATCACACGAGACTGAATTCGAAGAGCTAGAGGACTGTTATTCACAAGTAGGCCAACTGCCTAGATCGCCTGGCCAAGTATTACTTTAGAAATGGTTTGCCAGTTCAGGATGAACAGGCTTAAGGAAGGGGCAGTGTAACGAGAACCCTATTGAACAGCCGAGAACGTCCTCCACCTGTCCTTCCCCTAGCCGAGCAAGTGTGTTTCTGCCAAGGCCATATGAAAGTACGATCCAGTGTGTTCAAGAACACTTGAGATACGCATTAAGCTGCCATAGTCAAGATGTGCCATAGATTCTAAAACCCGTAAGCTACATATATAAGGGACAGAGGCTACCTTTGTGAATCAGTTATGTTGAGCTATTGTCCTTAGTGCGGATCGAGTGGCGATTTACTTCAAGTGCGACAAAGTGTTGTGTTATAGCTAGTGTTGAATTCTAATAGTTAACATTATTATTACGTTGTACAAATTTAATTTGAATTATTGTACGAGACTAATCTTTTTGAATAACTTGTTGGTTACAAATTATTAATTGCGATAATCAAAGCTGGTGATTAGGACTTCATTGGTGTCTGTATTTTGTTTTCAACTGTACCATACGATGATCAGGGAGACCGTCATAACAGTATTATATAAAAATGTATAATAATTAATATTATTTAATCGTATTATTTCTTTTTTTATTATATGGAATACTCTCACACTTACCACTTCAGAGACACAATGTGCATACTAATATATTCCAACAGAGTTAATATGCATCAAGTTTACATGCATATTGTATGCTACGATCCAGTGCGTATTTTAACATAATAAATTTTAGTGAGATAACAAACTTTAATTTTCTGGCATTAGTATGGAGTGCTAAATAAAAATTAAATATCATAATTATTAAAATTAAATAAAATGTTATACAATATTGTATTAAGCTTCCAATATGCTGGAAACTCTTTTAACCCAAAACAATTTTTTTTTAATTCTATTATACTATTATTTATGGCAAATGACCATGAAATTAATATTAATGAATTGGTATTACTGGCAGATTATTTAGTGTAATGAAGTTTTTCTTTCTTTCCTTTTTTTTAAAAAGATGTAGAGGTTCATTCCAAGTCAAATCATCCAGGGGTGTTCACCCCACCTTCTCAGATTTTCATGAAATTTTTTTTACAGCATCTATGGACAAATATAACAACCCGTATTTTTCATTTTTGCCAAATTCGCTTTAGTTTTTTAATGATTTTTTGAAAAAAGTCCATTTTTAGCTGATTTGTTAGTCGCGGCGCGAGATCTAAAGAGCACTTTTCAATAAAAACTCTACTTGTATGGTTATTATTTAATATTAAGTTAAGAAACTCACAATACTTACTTAAAATTTGACAAGAATTCCAAATATAAAGTCAAAAATAACATTTAGACTCATATCAACTTGTTTTTCCACTTCGAAGTTCGCAATTGTGAATTTTTTTTCTCCGTACAGGCTTTTATGTAAATGTTTATAACTTTTTCCTGTCTGGCCCTATGAGGCTGAAAAAGGGCTCATTTGAAAGAGGATGAAATGTAATATAATAGCATAAAATAAAAGTCATGGGTATTTAATGACATCATTTTATAATTTAAGTACAACGTTTATATTTGATATTTCATTGAAATATTTTGCATAGTACCCTATCTTGTGTGGCCAATGAGGATTTTTTTTTACTTAAGGTATGCTTATATTTTTCTGTACTAAAACCTTCAGCTAAAATTAGGCTTATCAGTGTAACAAGGCCTAACTACCTGTCAAAACTAAAAAAATATAGATTTTAAAGAAGATTTGTCCGTATTTTAAAAATAATATCTTGCTTAGGTATTTATTGTTGAGTTAGCTTACCTTTTCAGTCTTAAATGGTATTACAGGATATTTATAATATATACAGGTGCTTCTTGATTGATGTGAAACTTAATATTTCCTTGCCCAGGCAGCATTAATATTTTGAATACTTTTTTTGGATAGTCTGAAAAGCATTCGGCCCACCTAAGCACTTAATTCAGGTACATCTATGCAGCAAATTATGTTTGTAAAAGGGACCCAGCACTTATCCTCTCTCCCAACGTTTCTATGTTCTGGCCAAAAAAAAGTTTTTGATGCCCAGTGAGGATGCATAAAATTGATGTAAGCATCTTGGTTGTCATCATCTAGCTCCAAAATTAGTCCGATATAACATTTTCTTTATAGACACAGCCTACATAGGTATTTGGTTGGAGATTTGGAAGTTGCACTTCTTGCAAAAAGCTGCAACGGCCTATTGGTCGTTACATATAATTTTAAAACTAGGCGTATGACCTAGATGGAAGCAAAAAATGTGCTGGACCCAGACTGACAGAACTCGGAATAAAACTCTCATTTAACATTAACACATTATTGTTTTATTAGTGTTTTCTTATATGACATGTCTTACATATTGTTCAACTAATTGATATTGTATTCTGCTACCAATTCATACATCTTTAAGTCATCAAAATAATTTATCTAAAAACACAATAACTAATTCAACAATTTAACTTCAAAATTCTAACTGCAGTATTGTATTGGTAGCTTTTAATTCAACACAATGACGGAAGAAAGAGACTTCCGAACTGAAATAATCTGAATGATAAATCACAGCATTCAAATAGGATAAAATTATTAACACTCAAACTCATGTTCGTACAGCAAACCTTATCTTTTGTTTAAAGAAAAAATATTACAAAAGGCTGCCATTGACTATTATTATTAACAAAATTTCACTTAAAAATTCTATCAGTTTTGTTGTGATCAAGAAAAAATTGGCAATATACATTTCGTTTAGACAACTGATAATAACGGTAACTGAAATTAAATTTCCTGATTACATGAATACAGTATTTTAATGAATCCGGCTACTATACAAGAATCCCTATTCCATTACTGCATATGAACCTATGTCAGTAGTATTCTTTACAATATCTGAGTGTCCAGTTAATTGCTGGACATTTAATTAGGTACCGGTACAAAGTTAATTTTTTTTTTATGTTTCTTGTCATCAATATTAATCACATTTTAAATGTCATTAACATTTCTCTGCTGCACCATTAAGACAGGATAATTAAGTTTATATGTATTTAGCAAAATGAGTCACTGAGCTAAGGAAATGCATAAGCTGTATACAGATACAGGATATATCATATGTGAATAACTTGAACTTATTAGTCTATCAGCATGTCCTTTTACTTTGTAACTGTTGAAGTGTAGTTGTGATTGCTGGGTTTGAATATATGGAAGTTTTTCACCTGTTTTTCTGAAGAATGTGGATTTCAACGGTAACCTGTGACGCTGCTAAACAGACGTGGTGCTGGTAGTGAAAAGTGTTTGATGATCCTCTTTCTAGTTGGCGGTCCTTCTAAGCTTTCAGGGTAGGAGTACATGTGGCTGACGGCACTGGGGAGGAAGCTCTCTAGTTGACATCTCCATTGATGGATTTTCCTGACACCATCTAAGCCCCGCATTTCTCCCGACTAGTCGGGAACCCTGAGACACTCTACGAGATTAGTTACGCATAGTAAATCACAGCGAAGCCAAACCCTGCCACCAGACCACGAAAAGCACTGTCAAAGGGCAGAAGAGCGAATGAAAGAGACTCACAGTTTCAGTTAACCCAGCACGGTTCGAGAAAAGCCAGCTGAAAATTGTAAAACAGCTAGACTGCCGGCCTACTTTATCTCGTCACCGTTCCCGAGCGGCAACCTTGATTTAGTCATCGCTGCTGTATACCTTGCCCCAGCGCAGCGCAGCAATCTCACTCAATTGGCTGAAGCAGGTCCAAAGGCAGTGGCCTTGGCGCGATTTATGAACTGGCCACTGGTTTCGAATTTAATTGCTTCAGCACAAAGCGATATCTTAAGGAAAAATCTTTGTCACTGCTGATACGTTTTGCTGCTATTTCGGTTTTGGGTAGTGGTTGGAAATAATGGAAGGACCTTGTGCCAATAACAATTTTATGATCACTAAAACGCAAAGTTAACATAGGTTCTACATTTTTTACATAGTCTGTATTGATGAATTGAAATGTTATTTTTGAAAAATGCTGGTCACAAATCTTGAACATTTCTTCTGGTGTACAAATCTGATCTTTATACGGCAATTTTTTTCTACAGTTGTCACAAATGTTTTTTCCAGGAATTAATATTATTCCTTTTTTTCTTTTTACTTCTTTAGCATATTAAAGAGATATTGGTCTTAAACCTGCTTTGATGACCTTTTTGTGAACATTCTTGGGTCGCAAACACTTTTTTGGTTATTTTCATAATATTCAGTATAGTAGAGATAATGATATAAACATAAATTGTAACTAGGTGTCAATGTTTTTCCTAACCTCCATAAGAATTGCTTTAACTTCATCTGGTAAATTTGAAACCAACAGTATTTCTTTCTCATCTGTAAAATTTGTGTTGTGACAAACAGAATGAGTGCTCACAACCACATTACACTGTTCTTTAGGTACTAACAACTCTTCATCTGAACTCATGATTATACATAGATAGTACAGTAATAAAGAAATAATTCTTTGTTTTAAACTGCACATTAATGGTTATCAATGAAACTTAATCGTACTAAATCAGACAAAATGATTGTTGAACCAGAATCACATGAATCAGACTACTCACTGTAGTTTGTATGTTTGTTCCAAACCCTACTGTCCCCTATTACACTGTATAAATTTATAGATTATAAAAAAACTATTTTACACAAAACCACTTCAAACAATGTATACACTTTTTTACAATGAATTAATTATGCACTGTTTGTATGCTACTGCAACTGTCACAACCAGTGTCACAGAGCAAACTGAGGCTTAATGTACAAACTGACTGGCTGCCTGTACAGTCATGTGGTATTCATATTGTAACTTGTAGTCCTGCCCTGTTGTAAGGTAAGTCAGTCATGCAAAATATTTCAATGAAATATCAAATGTAAACTTTGTACTTAAATTTAAATGATGACATTAAATACCCATGACTTTTATTTTATGCTATTATAGTACATTTCATCCTATGCCTATAAAGAAAAGTGTTATATTGAACTAATTTTGGAGCTAGATGATGACAACCAAGATGCTTACATCAATTTTATGCATCCTCACTGGCCATCAAAAACATTTTTTTGGCCAGAACACAGAAATGTTGGGAGAGAGGATAAGTGCTGGGTCCCTTTTACAAACATAATTTGCTGCATAGATGTACCTGAATTAAGTGCTTAGGTGGGCCGAATGCTTTTCAGACTATCCAAAAAAAGTATTCAAAATATTAATGCTGCCTGGGCAAGGAAATATTAAGTTTCACATCAATCAAGAAGCACCTGTATATATTATAAATATCCTGTAATACCATTTAAGACTGAAAAGGTAAGCTAACTCAACAAGTAAATACCTAAGCAAATTATTATGTTTAAAATACGGACAAATCTTCTTTAAAATCTATATTTTTTTAGTTTTGACAGGTAGTTAGGCCTTGTTACAATGATAAGCCTAATTCTAACTAAAGGTTTTAGTACAGAAAAATATAAGCATAGGCTACCTTAAGTAAAAAAAAATCCTCATTGGCCACACAAGATAGGGTACTATGCAAAATATTTCAATGAAATATCAAATATCAACGTTGTACTTAAATTATAAAATGATATCATTAAATACCCATGACTTTTATTTTATGCTATTATATTACATTTCATCCTCTTTCAAATGAAACCTTTTTCAGCCTCATAGGGTCAGACAGGAAAAAGTTATAAACATTTACATAAAAGCCTGTACCGAGAAAAAAAAATTCACAATTGCCAACTTTGAAGTGGAAAAACAAGTTGATATGAGTCTAAATGTTATTTTTGACTTTATATTTGGAATTCTTGTCAAATTTTAAGTAAGTATTGTGAGTTTCATAACTTAATATTAAATAATAACCATACAAGTAGAGTTTTTATTGAAAAGTGCTCTTTAGATCTCGCGCCGCGACTAACAAATCAGCTAAAAATAGACTTTTTTCAAAAAATCATTAAAAAAACTAAAGCGAATTTGGCAAAAATGAAAAATACGGGTTGTTATATTTGTCCATAGTTGCTGCAAAAAATTTCATAAAAATCTGAGAGGGTGGGATGAAATATTTTGTTCTGGCTGGATGATTTGATTTGGAATGACCCTAAAGCTCAAATACTGAAGACTGTAGTCAGACCACTCTCCTTTATGGCAGTGAAGCTTGGACCATGATAAAAAATATATAAATAAGAGTGAATACTATCGAAATGAGATTCCTCAGACATACTGGTAAGAAAATCCAAAAATTGTAGATAAGAAATTAGGTTTACTGACAATGTCTCGAGATAGAACCTTCTCAAGAAAGGGCTACTGAGGGCCAGATGAGATGGATGGGACATGTGTTACGTCTACATGAGGACTAACTAACGAGAAGAGGATCTGAGACAAAACCTTGGAGAAAGAACTGAAGAAGAAGACCGTCTGTGGAAGTCTGGGAAGTTTACATAAAAGAAAAAGTGGATAAAAAAGGCCCTGTTGTCTCCACTTCTTCCCACGTTCAAGGAATATGATAGGGGATGGAGTAATCTGGAAAGTTATGCTATTGATTGCTACACTTTGTGATGATGTGATGATTCATTTTCCTGTTTAAATATTACAAAAAAAAAGGTTATAAATGTCTGTATTATCTAACTGTAAGCAAGCACCAAGGTAATAGACAGAACAGTTCTGAGATATTCATAATATAGATGACATTAAATACTTTAAATATGTGTAAAGATATTTGTGTTCAATAATACATGTTAGTTTATTATTGAGATTTTCACTACTGTTTCACACATTTTCACTCACCATATCATTCGTTCAATTATGATATAGGCTGTTATTGTATTAGGTTAATATTGTAATAGAACGGTGTTGTATGCTTTTAAATTATTAGTTCTTAAATTGTACTTACTTTGTCGTTCGTTAAATAGTAATGAGTCGTTTATTACTTTTTCTAAATACTTACGAAGTCGAACGTATGCTCGCCGTTCAGTTTGAATTCTCCGCCTCGCCGTCTGATTGGTTCACACTGTTTGGCGAAGTCGAATTCGTCAACTAATGTATTTTTATCTTTTTATTTACCCCGAAACTTTATATTACTCCTTGAATAAATCAAACATACAGTTGTTGATAGGTACGAGGATTTATTAACACTTTATATAATCTGGTCAATTACAATTCTGAAATAAATCATAACATTTATCATAGCGCTGGCGTTTACTTGTTACGTAGTTGGCGGTCTGCTCAGTTCGATTCGTGTGTGTAGAGACGCTTAGTAATGGCATATGTTGCTTCGTTTGGATATTATCTCAGGGAAAAGTTCTTTGGACTACAGAATGTTGGTTTACAGACTAATAAATGCACAAAATTTCATAATATACCTTATAACTAATACAAAATATGTGATATCTTTAAATATGGAAAGTAAGTTACCGCAAAGGAGGATTAGTGCTCACTAGGTTAATGTTTTACTTAGCAAGTTTACGTTTTTTAAAACATATTAATATAAAATCAAAATTCAGTTATCTTTTTGTTTTATCAGAGGTGATTACTCAAGAAAGTTCAGTTCTAAAAGTTAGTTAAGTGACTGGTGAAGTGAAAATAAAATTGTTCAGTTACTGTTGATTATTTAAAGTTTTAAATTTGGTGAAGCATTTAAATTATATTCAACACATCCTTAATGCTGCTTCTCTTGGGCGATCCTCTTCTTCTGGAATACTTCTAATGGTCCCTTCTGGTACGGTTTATTGAGATCCAGGTTCAAATAATCTAATTTCGGTGTTCAGCTTCCATCAGTCTTGCAGGTTCAGATGTATCCACAGGTTTAGTTAGGTTTCTTCTGTTCTTCCTTCAGTAGTTGGTCATTTATGAATTTGGTTCGCTTCTTCCAAGTTTTTTATATAATATTTACAATATAATTGGTTGATTTATTGGATATCTCCTCAGTAGTTAATTTAGGATTGCTTCTTGTATCTCCTTAATCACAATTTAGTAAAATTTATTGATTTTATTACTTATTTGTCTTCATGGGCTACATACATCCACCCTCTATGCTGGTCAATAATGGAATAATCAGTTTTCAACGGTTATTCATGTAACAAGCTTTTGTTGTCATGGCAACTCTTCAAGATACTCTAATTCTCATTGGCTAATACCTTATAACATTGTTATATTCTAATGTTTTTTCATGTTCAAAATTTATAAAAATCCTTTAAATTATTATTACTTTCTTATGCTAATTGTAATATTAATTACACTAACACCATTGTTTTGCTTTTTTCTCAAAGATTATTTTGATATCACTTATAGTTACATTTGGTTCATTTATAACATATTTCTTATTTTTCCAATTGATATTTCTTTATATAATTATATAATTAAACTAAACATTATGTATCCATTTTGTACCTTATATTTTTACTTAAATACCTAAACATATTATATACTTTAATTGACTTTTTGCTATTGCTTTATCTTGAAACTTACAAAATTTCATAATATTACAAAATTTCATAATATTTCTATTCAATATTCTTTACAATCCTTTATATTTATTAATTCTATTTATTTGGTTTCTTGAACATTTACCAAGGAAACAAACTAACTTAATTAAAACAGTTGTGCTTTTAAACATCCCATATTTCATATAATTAACTTATTTTTCTTCATAGGTCCATTCCTGAAACTAATCTTCTAACTATCATTGTTTTCTGACCTTAACATTGCTTGTCATTTAAATTTACTAATACTATTTGGTTCATTTACCAACAAAGCTCTTATAACACTTTTTTAACATTATTCTAACTACTATTACTCCCATACCCACTCCTTTACTAATATTACCTTTTATCTTATTTCTAAGAATTTATTATTTACTACTGCTTAATGTTACTTACATTAATAATACAACAAGTCTTATTTACTACTTATCAACTAACATTCTGCTCTAACATGGTTTGACCTATTGTTAATAGTTTGTTGTTAATAGTATCATACCATAGAGTCACTTACACTTCATTTTTCATTTCACATAGTGTTTATTTATTTAATATAATTATCACTTTGTATGCTATGTTAGTTACATAGTTCGTGGTCATTAGTTTCCACTTATTCTGTTCTACACTTCACCTTTCATTTCACATAGTGTTTATTTGTTTATTTAATTAATTATCACTGGGTTGCTATCTGTCATTAATAGTTTCTTTATTATTATTTTTCATTTGTCACCTTTGTATTCAATTTACAATTGCTAAGCTTGATTTTATTCTACTTGCTTTTGGCTAATTTATTACTTATAGGGTATTTTGATTCCTATCTTCCTATCTTGGGTTTATACATTTATTTTTCTTTTCTTTTCTTTTAAATCACATAATATATCTATTTTACATTGCTTTTTCATATAGTTTACATCTCAATTATACCCTATCTGATTTTGTACATTTATTTTACATTTTGTTTTAGTTACATTTTAGGCTATATTGATTGTAGTCATATTTTGGGTTGTATCATGGTTTCTTGTTCTCTTACCTTATCCAATCTATTGGGTTAAGTCTTTGTCAGTGTCTTAGTCAATTTTTTATTTAGTAGTGTTGGGCTATCAATCTTCAGGTTATAAGTTTTTATTTTTCCTTCTACGTTCAGCTTTTCTTTCGTTAATTATTAGTGATTTTTGGTGCTATCTTATGTCATGTTACAATATATGTTATTGAGGAACTTACCTTAATTCTGCAGAGCTGTTTCAGAGACAGGCCATATTCTTTTTTTCAGTACTTGGTAATAATGGACGTCAGTGCTTCGCATTAAATGGAACATAACTTTAATTTGTCTATACTAACTTATGAACACTTCAAAATCAAAAATATCTGTCAAGTTAGTAATTAACTTATTTTGATAATTCATTTGGTTTACTGGTTGTTCACCATCAAGAAGAAAACATGCAGAATATTCACACTCACACAAGATATTTTCTGTCCTCCTCCAACTATTAGTTAAAAACAGATTTCTTAACATAGGTAAGACAATGTCTCTGATCAAGTTATAACAGAATTAGGCCTATATAGAAAAGTGAACAAACAGTCGTAACATATCAATGAAATTATTTTCACCTTTTTTGACTAATCAATCATTAATGTAATGCTACAGTAAAAAATGGGCAGTAGTTTACTTACGCTATCTAACTCCTTGTAATCATGTTTTGGCTGTACATTAAAGGTCTAAACAAATTACACTAGTGAAAAAAATTTTGCCACATTACAAAAAACTGTGTTACCACATGAATCAATTTATAATTTCATTCGATCTTTAAACCTAACTTCTGGTGGTACGTGAGCATTAACAGAAGGGTTAGGTCGGACAATTATCACCGTTACACTTTACCACGCAACGTTTTGACCACTAAACAAACTGCGGCCTTCTTCAGGTGTAAATTGACCTAGTAAATTAAATTTAAACTTAAGCCTACCCAAAATTCATTTAAAATATCGGTATGGAGAACCATACATGACTTCCATATTCTAAGATTTATATTTAAAATCATTTTCAGCCAAACAGCCAGGCTGTGTCTTACCTGCCTTTTTATTGCTGTATTAAATGAAAAATATTATATTACATTAAAATGAAAAAATTATAATTTTATTGCCTGGCAAAAAAATTATTTTATTTTTAACAATTACCATTGTTTCAAAAAGTTTAAATAAATTTTCAAGTACTTTACTCTTGTTAAAACGTAAAAGGTTGCAGGTAAACTACCCCTTCCCCTTAACCGATCTTCACCAAAATCGAAAGTCATTGAGACCTCTACAATTCAGGGACGTATGCAAAAAATTATTTGATTCTGTTTGAATTTGCGGCTGTTATCGTTTGCCATAGAAAATACGCTTGATAAAAAAACGTTGCAGGTAAACTACCCCTTCCCCTTAACCGATCTTCACCAAAAACAATAGGTCTTGAGTACTCTACAAATCAGGGCTTTATGCAGAACATTATTTGATTCTGTTTGAATTTGCGGCTGTTATCGTTTGCCATAGAAAATACCCTTGTTAAAAAAACGTTGCAGGTAAACTACCCCTTTCCCTCAACCGATCTTCACCAAAAACAATAGGTCTTGAGCACTCTACAATTTAGGGCTGTATGCAAATAATCTTTTGATTCTGTTTGAATTTGCGGCTGTTATCGTTTGCCATAGGAAATACCCTTGTTAAAACATAAAACGTTACAGGTAAACTACCCCTTTCCTTTAACCGATCTTCACCAAAATCAACAGATCTTGAGAACTCTACAATTCAGGGCTGTATGCGAAACATTATTTGATTCTGTTTGAATTTGCGGCTGTTATCGTTTGCCATAGAAAATACCCTTGTTAAAAAAACGTTGCAGGTAAACTACCCCTTTCCCTCAACCGAACTTCACCAAAAACAATAGGTCTTGAGAACTCTACAATTTAGGGCTGTATGCAAATAATCTTTTGATTCTGTTTGAATTTGCGGCTGTTATCGTTTGCCATAGGAAATACCCTTGTTAAAAAATAAACGTTACATGTAAACTACCCCTTTCCTTTAACCGATCTTCACCAAAATCAACAGATCTTGAGAACTCTACAATTCAGGGCTGTATGCGAAACATTATTTGATTCTGTTTGAATTTGCGGCTGTTATCGTTTGCCAAACAAACAAAATTACCCTTGCTAAAAAAAAACCGTTGCAGGTAAACTACCCCTTTCCCTCAACCGATCTTCACCAAAAACAATAGGTCGCGAGTACTCTGCAAATCAGGGCTGCATGCAAAAAATTATTTGATTCTGTTTGAATTTGCGGCAGTTATCGTTTGCCATAGAAAAAAAATCTACAGACAGACAGACACACAGACAGACAGACAGACACACAGACACTTTTCGGAAAACGACTTTTTTTCATGTTTTGAGTGTAGTAGAATCAGAATCTGCAATAATCTCGAACACGATTTTTTTTGCCATCACCATACTTCCATTCCTTAAGGAATATGGAAGTAAAAAAAGTATGAACCATAAAAAAAATAACCACCACCATCTACAAACTTAGACAAAATTATAGAAAACTATATAAAAAAAGAACTGCTACTTACCCTCTAAGTCCACTGGACAGAACCAAGAAGCACTGCCACATTCACGTACGTTTACACAACAAACAATGTCAGAGACAAGCAACACCTTGTTTAAATACAAAACTAAGCCCCTGGGCCCACCTGGCACAATAGTGGGAAACCATTAAAAAAGTTAAAGACTAACATATCTAAATTAGCTAAACACATATGGGATGAGCAACATAAAATCCTGTGGGATCAAGTAGTTATCACTGAGTGGGAACTATTTTTATAATACTCATAAACATAAAATCATTGAGGCATCTTTTATGGCTGTATATGATAATTATATCAGTCAGCCTAGTAAAGATGTATCTAGGATCTGGATTAAGAATGTAAAAAGTGTATGTATGTTGTGGTGGATGGGGTTAGCTGTAGGCAGGCCCAGGGGCTTAGTTTTGTATTTAAATGGGGTGTTCCTTGTCTCTGACATTGTTTGTTGTGTAAATGTATGTCAGTGTGTTGGTGCTTCCTGGTTTTGTCCAGCAGACTTAAGGGTAAGTAGCAGTTCTTTTTGTATATAGTTTTTTCTATAGTTCTATCTAACTATGTTGATGGTGGTTGTTTTTTCATTTTTTTTAAAGGTTCATGTTATTAGTGAATGAATCTTGGGTAAGCTAAATCTGAATTTAATTTACTAGGTTCATTTACACATGAAGATGACCACAGACTGTTCGGTGCTCAAAACGTTGTGTGAAAAATTATAACGATGATAACTGTCCGACCCAACCGTTCTGTTATAATTTCATTGTACATTGACATTAACATATAATTTCAATGCTATTTTTTTTATCTACATAGTATAAAAAAGTTAGTATAGGTCCTGTAGGTTAGTATGCGCATTTTTCAGAATTCCGATCAATTTACATTATATCTACAAAACCAAACGCAAAGTGTTCAAAAGATAAGAACTTTCATTGAGATTAGTGTAACAAATTCTGCAAAACTAGCTGGGTTGATTTTTGAGGGAAACTTGTTTACAAACAACGTGTGTAAAACACACACACACACATATGTATAAACCAGTTTCTGATTTTTGCATAATTTACTGTATACACTTCTGCAAATTTTGTGGCTTCTATGGGTCGGGTAGCTTAAACTATCTACAATACATAATTAGTAAAGGGGTGTTGTTCTTGTCACTATCTAAAACACATTTTATTTGAAGATGGTCATAAAAGACCAATCTATAAATTATTAAATTAATTAAATAAACAGATATGCCTAAAGTATTTAGAAATGTGGAATAATTTGTAAGCGGGATAAAAGTTAGTTCTCAGAGTTAAAAATTAATAGCACGATAATACACATTAATTATAAAACAGCCTTAATATATTAATGTGTGGGCCTATGTTTAAAAAAATTAGCGTCAACTTTGGGCATCAGTTTTTATATGTACTAAGGTCTGAAAGTTATTATTTAACTTTTTCTTCTTTAACAAATTTTTAATTTTTACTTTGTTGTTTTTTTTTATAACATGAGCGGGTAACATTAGAATGTTAAAATTTAACATAAGATTCATTAGTACTTAAAACATCCTTGCACCAGATTTTAACATTTTGATTTATCAACTTTACATGTCCATAAATACATAATTTATTACTATAATGCTAACTCACTTGTCTACAATTAACATTATCGTCATGTCACTCACTGTCAACAAGTTGGGTTAATTCCCAATAAACATACCTACACAAACTTTCGATATTTCGATTATGCGATTATTGACATCGATATGTAGTGAATATCGCTTATTTTGGTTAGATAATAGAACACATGAAAATTTATTTGTGTATGTCATACAGAGACGTAAGTGTCATCCATTTTATGATCGCAAGTTGATTCCTTGTTAATTGCAATATTTTGACACTCAGGATTCGATTTTCTTTGAATAAAAGACTTCATAAACTCTTTGGAACTTGTAGTTAAATTCTTGGGTTTCGTTGTCCATGACGTGTCCGTTACTTAACTAAATACAACTATTTCATTAACGACTCGGAACACAAAGTTTTTTATGAGTAAAAACATAAAGGTAAGGTAAAACTTTATGTTTTTACTCATAAAAAACTTTGTGTTCCGAGTCGTTAATGAAATAGTTGTATTTGTTGTAGTTCTTAATCTTTCTTCCCTCCTCTTCCGAAACTGGGAGCCACTGAGTTTACTTCGTTTCATATCAGCTTCAAATAAAATTTTTTTAAAATCGACTTTCTATAATAGCATTAGTATGATGCATAACGTGAAGTATTATAGATATAGGCCTACCCACAAGACGCACAAACCGCACACTCAAGATACTCATCAAGATACAATAACTGATGATCAAGAGTCAAAAAACAATCGACTTTCTATGAGGCTTTCTTTCCATGTCTTAGCTGCTTTACTCATTTGTTCCTAAAGTAGATCGTCAATAAGTCCCCCTTTGTTTAAAGAACGTTCAATTCCTTCCACTCCAAAAACGTAGAGCAATGAGCAGGACTATTTTCATGATCCTGAATACGGGGATTTAACTTTCGCCACGACGAAACCCCATTTTCACTATTAAAATGGCTTCTTCCATAGTTTTTTTTTTGTGGAAATAAAGTGCAACAAAAGCAAAACAGAGGCTTTTTAGTTGGGAAGAAACACATCCAAGTGCGATTTATCTTTTCGCCATTTTGCAAGGTTTTATCAAACCAATACTTGTTTGGTTTATAAACGGCATAGCCAGGAGGGCGGCAAAATGAGCATAGAGTTGAAAAAATTTTGTTCATTTTTTAAAACTAAAAACAACTTTTTTCTTTGATATGACTATTCCTTTCATAAAAGAAGCACAATCAGCCAGCTTGTCTGTTGTCATAAACCTTGCGTAATAAATAGTGTTAGTCTGTTTATGTTCAAGGTTCGTAATTACCGTTCATTATAATCGTTCATCGTAATCACATTCAAGGGTGCCGAGCGGAACTACTATACCACAGAAAAGGAGCTCTTAAGTATCGTTAGATGCTTAGAAAAATTCCGCATGTATGTTCTCGGTCAACCGTTGACGATAATAAGTGACAACAAGGCGTCGACATTCTTGAACAAATGCCATCTGAATAATTCGAGGATTACGCGATGGATTCTCGCTGTACAAGAATATAAATTCGATATCATCCATTGGAAGGGCAAGGACAACATCGTAGCCGACATCTTAAGCAGGTACCCCCACGATACGAAACTAGACGAAGTTCAGGACAATACGCATGAATATTTGGTCAATCACTTCACCGTTAAGATGAAACTCGAAGTACGAAAATTAACCAAAAATATTGGAAAACACCAAATAGAAGATAACAAGCTTAAGACAAATATTAATAAAATTAAGGAGGGAAGTTTAGACCAAAATTTAAATAAATTTTATAAATATGTCAATAACAAATTATATAGGCGGCAGCGGAACGAATGGAAGCTATATGTTCCTAACAAAGTATCAGGGGACATAATCGCTGAAATTCACCAGATGTTTGGACATTTAGGGACGAAAAAGTGCATGAAAATGCTACAGGAACATTTCACGTTCGACCGGATGTTGAAGAGGGTCAAAACTTATATACAAACATGCGACGTTTGCCAGAAGTGTAAGGACACCAACAACAAACAGCTGTTTGGTGGCACACGCGCTGTGATAATTACAGCAAGAGGAGATCTGGTAAGCGCGGACTATTATGGACCTCTACCGACAGGAGCAGGTGGTGTTAAATATTTACTCGTAATAGTGGATAATTTTTCAAAATACGTTAAGTTATTCACCCTCCGAAGAGCAAAAACCACCACGACGTTGCGGAGAATAAAAGCTTATTGTGAAAAGTTCGGACAACCAAGGGCCATTTTGACGGATAACGGGACCCAGTTCACTTCCAAAAAGTGGGTCAACGGTTTAAAGGAGTTGAACATTGTAACGAGAGAACAGAGGTCGTACCTGTTAAAATGTGTCACACTTGTTTATTTTGTGTATTAGTGTGAATGTAGTGTGTTTGCCTCACACCGGTCGTTACATAAATCGACGTCACTACTGGAGTCTGTAGCGTTGTCAAAATTACCAGTACAACCTACCTGTTAATTCATAGGGGTTGCGAATCCCGGGTGGCGCCAAATTGTTTCTATTAAAACAATTAAAATAGTTAAATTATAAGATGATACGTGTTATTAGCATGGACAGCTGGAGCGTTCGAATGGTTCCCGCCGCTATACAGGTTGCCGTCTCGACCACTCGTGATGAGCGCTAGTTGGTTATTGAATAAAACTTGCTAACACACATATACTCTACAACGTCCTATGAAATAAAAAGATAGTAATACTCGGTACTGTGATTTTAATACATATTTTGGTCATTAAATAATATGACAAATGAATTATAAATGTTTTGATAATAAATAGCTCCGGTTTATAACATGAAACACAAATACTCAGAGTTGGCAAAATTGATTTTAAAACACTTTTCGTTGCCGAGATGGCGTCAGTTACATACAATATATTACTATGTTTAAAATCTGGGGTTCTTTGGATTATGAAATAAGACATAAACGTTGGTTACATTAAAACAGTACACTACCATACCTTATACGTACTTAGAAAGTATAATGTGTTTTTACAAATTGTTCAGTAGTGTCGTATTTTTGTTACAAAATGGTACTCTTAAGCAAGGTTATATTTTGATTAATAAAATGTTTTTATGTAAGTACATTATGCATTAACACCTTTGAAAGAAAATAATATTTGTTCAATAGTGAGAAATTTTATCATTTGGAAAATATTTAAGGTAATTTGGTTTTTTGGGATTAAGGAATTTATTCGATACTTATCAGTTCAGATAGTGCTGATGTGTTGCCATCTAGGGTAGTGGATATTCTTCAACTTCGGGCTGGTTTTAAGCTTCGAACATCTTTTTCAATCTTGTCTTGGGTTTTTGTTCATTAATTTATTCAATTTGGTTCCAGGACATCGTTAATTCTTGGTAGGTCGACATCTATTCGTCGTTGGTCATCTTGGTTAACTTTCGAAACTTTTAGTAACTATTTAAATTAAAATTTCAATCTTCACAATTATGCGTGCCGCTTACCCACGCGTCGTTTTTTCAAGTCTCATATATTTAACGGAAAACTAGCCTTCAACGGCTCGTTACTATGGTAACAGCAATCCTGGGATTGGTTAAATACTCTTTCAAAAGCATTGTTAAGAGATTTGAATTTTTATTCAAATTTATCAAGTATTTTCCTAATGGTTTTATTCCTTTATAGTTCCTTTGGGGTAATAAATGATATCACTATTATCTTTCTTTCCTTTCAAAGTTTACAACGATACCTCATAAGGTCATATTCTGTTATACATTAACTTTAGTCTAAATATTTGACATTTGATAAATTACATATCTTTCTTAAATTAAACTTTTACAATAACATTTCTGTTTTAAAATGATTGACATATAATTACTGGCCATTTACTGGTCTTAGATTAGTAAAGTTTCTTTCAAAATTGTTACAATTTACATTTGAGTGTCTCTGACAGTTAGATGTTTTCATAGCCAAGATTAGCCATGATGGTTTTTTGGTGTATTTCTTTTAAATTACATTTTGAATTCAGCCTGATGGGCTTCACTCAGTTATCATATTTGTTTGTGTTTTAACTACTATTCAACATACATTTTCATTACACATATTTTAAAATATAATAATTAGGCTTATGGACTGTAGGTTCCCTTCAGCCATATCCTCTTTATAACATTGAACCAAACTATTCTTTATAAGTTACTAGTTATTGTTAGTTCTAATATCAATTCCTTTCTTTTGTTACTTCCTAGAGTGATAAACATCATCACTTCTTGCAAAATTATGAACGTTAATTCCCCTTTCAACATGGGGTGTTTTATTCATTGTAGTCTTAATTTTAAAAACAAACTTTATTTCTATTCTACTATCTCCTCCATACCATGTTAATACAAACTGTTTTTGTCTGGGCTTTCTCCCTGAATAACATTACATGCTTCTTTTATATTTATTTGGAATATTATTTTTAATTATTTTTAGTTATATAAATGTGTACAAGATCACTCCAATCATTGATTGTTTATCAATGTTTTATAAAGTGTTTTCTTACTTATCATTACATTTTTATTGCTTAACATACACTTTCACTATTTTTAGTGTACTTGCACTTTCACTATTGCACTTCACTTTGGTTCACTGTTTGTATTGAGTGTTATTTAATGGGTAATCCCTATACTTTCTCCTATTATTTCTCACTATTTCTTTACAGCATAATATTTATTATTAATAATATTAGGTTATTTATTTTTTGTTAAACCTAACCTTCCTCATAGTGTTAGTGTATTTTTTCTACACTACGTTACTTTACAATCGTATTGTCTTTAAAATAAGTACATAAGTTAATTCAGTTATAACAATAATATTTGTTTCATCAATAAATAATTATTTGGGGTTTATTTACAGTATTCTATCCTTGAGTATACTATTTTTCCCCTTTATATGTGTGTTAGTTTCCCCTTGGGTTTAACCTGTCTCCTCTTCATTCTTCCTCTTCTTCGTCTTCTTCAATAGTCTTCATCTTGGTTCGGTTCTCCTCTTCTCATCTGGTTCGATTTCTGTTTAATCGTAGGGATCTGATCTCTTCCTTTGAGTCTTCTTTAGTTCTGGGTTCATATCTTCCTTTGTTAGTTCATAATTGTTTGGTACATCACCTTTTTTCTTGAGTATGGTTCGTGGTTCCCTTCTTTGTGTTTTTGTTGTTGGTTCAATCACTTGGGTTGGGTAATATCGTCGTTCGTCGTGTCATAATATTAATATTTTATACATTTTTTAAACATTTTATTTTATATGAAGTATTTTTATGTTAAGAATTATCTTTTTTATCACTGGTACGGGATTTGGCTTATTTGTGTCGTAACATAATGCCTCTCCTCTAAAATTGATCATTTTAATAAAACACTAGCATAGTTTTTTATGAAATTATCAGTTATAGATAACCTTTTTCCTTTTCTTTCTTGTTTGTTTCTCCATTCTTCGTTTCTCTTCTTACTTAATTCATTCCATTTTATTTGGATCTGTTTTTATTTATTTCCATTGGTGCATTTTCCCTCATACACAATTTTTTACCCTAACTTTTATAGTAGCTGGTTTCTCCCATTACTGCTCATTTTTCTGAGACCAGAGGCATATCATCTCTGCTCAGTTTATTTGGATTGCTGGACTTTTCAACAGTCAATCTTAAATACCTTCTTTGTCAACATGTGACTTAAATCAATAATAATATAATATAATAATATACTTTGGGATTGTCCACCTTGTGGTTTGTTTATAGATCACTTTGGCCCTTTACTCATTCTTCCTTCCGCTATACCTTAACTATATACTGTCATCTACTGATCTACTCATACACTTGATTGTTTTTATATTTATTCATATGTTAATTTCATCATATCTAACTTTTCATTATTTTGTTTTCAATGCTCGTTATGATCATTTTAATTGTCTTAGACATTTTTTATTCTTTTCTTAGTCATTCAGCAAGATTCTGCTTTAGCCATATCTGTATACATATTTGTTTTATATACAATTTCTCTCTCCTCCTTGTACCAGTTAAAATTTTTTTTTTTTTTTCTAGAATCCTTTTGCAGTATAATTTCAGGTATGTATCTCAGTAATTTGAGCTTGATTTTATTTTTTGGTTTATTTCATTCTGCATTAAATATTATTTTTGATAATTCTTTGGTAAGTTAATTGTCTTACCTTAAAAGAATGTTTGTAGCGTATTCCTTTTTAGTTATTTTTTGTTTAATTATAATAGTAAGTTTGTGATTCTTACATTTTTATTATATAGGATTGTGTGTAACTTATTCCTTATTATCTCACTTTTTACTTCATACTTCATATCTCGATCTTTTATTAGACTGTAAATTGATTTAAATTGAAAGGAATTTGTGTAACTGTTTCCTTTGTGTTTTTTTTTTCTTTATTATATTAATTCTTTTTATTATTCCGCATATATCATCTAAATAAGGTAGTAAGATGCTCTTACAATCTTTTTTGGAATTTGGAAATATGTTTCATTTCACAATGGTTTTATTCTTCTTCGTAAAACTTTTTTATCGAAGTTTGGTTATAAACTCCCTTTATTTTTCTTGTATTGATATTGCTTATCTGGTAAGTATTATTACCATTATCTTTTGTGATGATATACGGTCCTGTATATAGCAATAATAATTTCTTTGCTATACCTTCCATTGTACTTGGCAGTTCACGATTTTTAATTAATATTTTTTCTCCCTCTTTATATTTGATTATTTTGGGTTGGTTTTTTGCATATTTGGCCTTTTGTTTCTCAATCTTTTCCATTATTAGGCTGTACCATTTGTTTTTATCATACGGGTCTTCTGGGTTTTTTGGGAATTCTATTATCTCTTGGATCTCTCTATTTGGCTTCCTCTCGAACATCATTAAGTAGGGTGTACTTTCAGTAAATTGGTGATAGCTGATATTTAAAAACACTTCGGTTGAAGATAAATATTTGTACCATTCTCTCTGGTTATTATGAGAATAAGTTCTCAAAATGCGTCCCACCTCTCTCAACATTCTTTCTGCTGGATTACTACTAGGGTGGTATATTGAAGTTTTATATGTTTTAATATTTAGTTTTAGTAATTCTTCTCTCCACCTTCTTCCCTTAAACTGCGTTCCATGATCGGTTATTATCATGTACGGTTTTCCAATCTCTAACATGTATTTATTTTTAATAATATCTAATATTTTCTTTGTTGTGGCTCTGTTTATAGCGTATAGTTTGGTGTACTTGGTGTAATGGTCAAGTATGATAACAATGAATTTGTATCCATGTCTTCCTCCGCTACGTGGGAATGGTCCACATATGTCGAGGAACACCTTCTCTAGTTTGGCACTTGATGTGATGGGTATTATCGTTCCATCCTTCCTTTCGTTATTGGTTTTGACCATCTGACACAATGTGCAGGTTTTTATGTTTTTATTCACTTTTCTTGCAATATTTTTTATGAACAAATCTTCCTCTAAAGCTTTTACCATTTTAATTGTTCCCATGTGGCCGAATCTCACATGGTAATCTTTGATGATTTGATTTTCTAATGATTGAGGAATTACTAGTTTCCAAGTGTCTTGGTTCTTTTTTGTTTTTATAAATAAAATATCATTGTATACACAGTAAAATTTGTTAATAATTGTTTCAGACTCCATCAGTCTTTTTCTGATGTTGGATATTTTTGTATCTTGCTCTTGTTGCAACACTATTTGGTTTACAATATTTTCCAGGTCTTTCCTATCTTTCAATATATAATACACTTTTGCTATCTTCCCCTTTTCTCCTTCAAATGTCTGATTTACTACATTTATTCTGGATAACACGTCAGCCACTATGTTTTTTCGTCCTGGAATATACTCCCATGTAATGTGGTATTCTTGCAAAGCAAGTATCCATCGAGTAAGTCGGCCATGATTCAACTTACACTGTTTGAGAAACGATATTGATTTATGATCGCTTCGGACCGTGATAGGATATCCTAGTATGTACGTCCTAAACTTGCCGCACGCGAATACTATGCTGAGCAACTCCTTTTCTGTAACATTGTAGTTACGCTCGCAACTATTTAGTATTCAGCTGGCGAAGCTAATGACCAGGTGATTGCCATCTTCGTCTTCCTGGTACAGCTCTGCGCCTAGACTTACATCACTAGCGTCGCAGTTTAGGTAGAACGGTTTTTCAAAATTGGGGTGGTGTAATATAACAGTATCAACAAACTTTTGTTTAATTAATTTGAGCACTTCCTCTTGTTCCGCTCCCCACGTCCATTTTTCTTTCGAAGAGAGTTGTTTGGAAAATTTTGCTGTTAGGTGGGAGTAGTTGGTCTGAAACTTCCTATAGTAATTACATACTCCTAGGAAGGATTGCAATTGCTTTTTGTTTCTTGGTGATGGGAAATTTTGTATGGCTTCAACCTTCTCTTGGGATGGAGAGATTCCCTCCTCGGTTAGGTTGAATCCTAAGAACTTCACTTCTTTTGCAATAAACTTTGATTTGTCTAATTTAAGGGTAATATTGTTGTTGGATAATTTTTCCAATACATGTCTGACTCTTTCGCAGTGTTCGTCCCAGTTTGCTGACGTGATAAGCAGGTCGTCAACGTACACTGTAGTAAATTCCAGTGCCTCTTGACCCAACACTTGGTGTCCATGCACTTCACGAACACTGCTACTGAATTAATGAGTCCAAATGGTAACCTTTTGAACTGGTAATTTCTACCGTCAAATATGAAAGCCATGTACTGTCTACTGTGTGGGTGCAGCTCCACCTGCCAGTACCCACATACAGTATCCCAGGTGCTAATATATCTTATCCCATGAAATCTCTTCAGAATTTCTTCTATTTCTCCTGGTGAGGTTCGGTCATTGATAATCATTTTATTTATTTCTCGGGCGTCCAGGCAAATTCGTACCTTGCCGTTTTTCTTGGGTATGGCTACTATGGGGCTGCTATATTGAGAGTGACTATACTCAATGATATCTTCAGCAATCATTCTATTTATTTCCATTCTGACTTCATTTTTCAGGGAGTGTGCTATGGGATATGATTTCCTGTGGAAGTCTACCGGTTCTCGGAACTGGATTTCACACTGGTATCCTTTAACTTTTCCTGGGGTGTTTGAAAAGACATGCTGATAATCGTTATAAATGGCAATTAGTTTTTAGACTGTTGCTCACTAATTTCCTGCAGAGGCCATTCTCTTTGGAAGGTTATGATCTCTTCCAACTTCTGTTTCCACAAGGCTTTACGCTCCTCCTCCTCGGCCATGGTGATAGATGGTTCACGCCTCTGACAATAATAACTCTTCAGTCCTGGATCTTGGCTCAAAGCAATTGGACTTGGTATACAATTTATAATGTTTGCGGACCAGGTTCCTTGTTCCGAAGTTAACAACATGACTTCTTTCTGCAGGTTTATTACTGCTGAATACCTTCTTAATACATCACATCCGATAAGCATGTTGAATGGTAGCCCACTTGCCACGAGAAATATAATAGGGATGGTTGATTCTAGATTATTTAACTCCAATGATACTTGTTTTCTCACCGTTTTGTTCTGTTTACCAGTTGCGCCAATGATGATTATATTATTTATTGGCAGTGTAGGGATTGGTGTTCGAGAGTGAGCTTGAATTCGTTCTAATTCAGGCTGGTTGATTAGAGAGATATTAGACCCCGTATCCACCATGATAATGGTTATTGTGCCGTTTATTGTCGCCTTTATATGAACAATTTCACTATTATTTTGTGGTAATTGATTGGCCTCTTCTTCGAGAAGTTCTTCTCGAATATCCTTTAAATAATTATTGTAGGTTATCGTGATTACTTTGGTTTCCTTATCTGACATCGTTCGACGTATCAACCCAAGTGATTGGTCATGTGAAGGGCGTTCATACTTTTTCACTGACCCATTTAGTTTAAAGGTGGTTGCTGGCTGACGGCCAGGTTATTTGACTGGTCGTTCGTTTCATTGTTCGACACTTGTTGCTGGTTATTTCCATTCTGAAGTGGTTCGTTGTTTCTGCTCACTGATGGTTGATGGTTATTATTGTTGGATGTGTGGTACCATGATTCTGGGTGCCAATTCGGGTTATATCTTCGGTGGTTATTCTGCCTTCTCCCACTGATAAAATTTACGTGACGTCGGCCGTCGCTTCTATTTGGATTACCCCCGGGTCCCCGGTTGTACTGGTAACTAGGATGATACCGGTTGCCGTAGTAATTATGGTCATTGGGGTGACCGTTGGTGCGTTGTTCAGGTTCCGCTCCTCTGTAACTATCATTTGGTCGGTTATTATTTGGGCTGTTTCTATTGTTGTCTTGATTCCCTGAATGATGGTTTTGTTGACCTCTGTTACCAGGCTGATTATTCGGAGGGTGATGCTGGGTATTTCTATTGTTCTTCATTATTATTATTATTGTTTCGGCCCCAGTTATTCCGATTATTGTTTTGTAGATGATTGTATGGTCCATGGAAATTAGTCGTATTATTATGTTCATTCCACTTGTTATACCGTTGGTTCAGGATCCGGTTTTTTTTTGGTATTGGCCATCATTCTCCAGGTCTTCCAATAGGCTAGCCATTCCTTGAATTGTTTTTATTTGTCCTTGCCTTCGGGCCTTCTGTATTGCTTCTTCGTAATGATAACCCAGCTGTATTACCAAAGACTCCTTGGGTATCTTGGGTTCCAAATTTCTGGCTAAGCATACTTTTCCCAAAAAGTAGGATGTTAAAGTGTGTCCTCCTTGTGACTTGTATCTTCCATTATTGATATCATTGCGGACCACATTCTGTGTGGACTCGGACCAATATTTCTCCCGGAATTGTTTCTTAAACTCTTGTGTGTCATTGATCTCGGGTCGAGTGGCTGTCCACCAGTTGTCATGGGTGTCTCGGAACATTTCATCGATCATACTTCTCACACTGGACCACCTGGTTTCTCTATTCTTCTCTATCAGCTCTTCTACCCGTTTGAGGAATTCTATTGGGTTCCTCCGGTAGCTGCGGAAATTAATTATTTCTCGATTTTTACTGGTTATGATCTGTGTGTGATTATAAGGTTTCTCTCTTAATGCATCTAATTCTTCCTGCATTTGCTTCTCCCGTATACTGATCCCCTGGATTTTCTCTCTGTTTTCTCTGGTCAGTCCGTCTATTTTATCTATGACGGTGTATACTTTCTCCACCCGATTGTTTACATCTATTTGTAGTTCTTGGTGCCTCTCCTCCAGTTCCTTGACCACCTCCTGTTTGTTCTTCTGGCATCCTTCGGTAAGGACTTGGTAGAATTCCGTCGCTCTCAATTTACCTTCCTCCTTGACATTACTGATTTTATTATTCAATTCTTCACGGACTTGTATCACTGTTTCGTTGTTCTCCGTTACCGTTTGCCTGATCTCTTCTCGACATTCGACCAGTTGTTGCTTCCATTCCTCCTTGGTTTTCTCACTTTCTTCCTCGATTTTCCGTTGGAGAATATCATGATTATTTTCCATCTTTTTATTTACTATTTCTAGATCCTTCTTGATCTGTTTCTTCAGCTCTTCGCTCTTCTTTTCCAATACCTCCTGACTTTCATGTATCACCTTCATTTGCTTCTTCAATTCTTCACTATTTTGGTCCAGTTTTTTATTCCAGAATTCCCTGTCCTCTTTTCTTCCCTCTTGCAGTGATTCTAATTTTTTATTCAAGTCTTCCTTGTCTTCCTTTCTTCCCTCTTGCAGTGATTCTAATTTTTTATTCAAGTCTTCCTTGTCTTGTCTTCTATCTTTATTCATTTGTCCGAATTGTTGCATCATGAACTTCATCATGCTATCGAGTTTGGTTTCTTCTGTTGGTTTGACTGGTTGGTTATTTATCATGACTTCCGCTTCTATTTCTGGTTCAGGTGGATTTGGATTTTCCAATTGGTCCTCCTGTGGATTCTCTTCCAACAATTCTCCAGTCGTTTCCTCAACTTCTATTTCCTCAACTTCCTCCATTTCTTCTTGATTTCCTTCTTGGTTTAATGCTTCCTTCCCTTTGCGCCTCGTAACCATACCATGTCTATTCATAACCGCCGCTAGTTATTCTTTCTAGCCTCACGTTGCTGGTTGCCAATATGTAACGAGAGAACTGAGGTCGTACCTGTTAAAATGTGTCACACTTGTTTATTTTGTGTATTAGTGTGAATGTAGTGTGTTTGCCTCACACCGGTCGTTACATAAATCGACGTCACTACTGGAGTCTGTAGCGTTGTCAAAATTACCAGTACAACCTACCTGTTAATTCATAGGGGTTGCGAATCCCGGGTGGCGCCAAATTGTTTCTATTAAAACAATTAAAATAGTTAAATTATAAGATGATACGTGTTATTAGCATGGACAGCTGGAGCGTTCAAATGGTTCCCGCCGCTATACAGGTTGCCGTCTCGACCACTCGTGATGAGCGCTAGTTGGTTATTGAATAAAACTTGCTAACACACATATACTCTACAACGTCCTATGAAATAAAAAGATAGTAATACTCGGTACTGTGATTTTAATACATATTTTGGTCATTAAATAATATGACAAATGAATTATAAATGTTTTGATAATAAATAGCTCCGGTTTATAAACATGAAACACAAATATCTGAGTTGGCAAAATTGATTTTAAAACACTTTTCGTTGCCGAGATGGCGTCAGTTACATACAATATATTACTATGTTTAAAATCGGGGGTTCTTTGGATTATGAAATAAGACATAAACGTTGGTTACATTAAAACAGTACACTACCATACCTTATACGTACTTAGAAAGTATAATGTGTTTTTACAAATTGTTCAGTAGTGTCGTATTTTTGTTACAAAATGGTACTCTTAAGCAAGGTTATATTTTGATTAATAAAATGTTTTTATGTAAGTAAATTATGCATTAACACCTTTGAAAGAAAATAATATTTGTTCAATAGTGAGAAATTTTATCATTTGGAAAATATTTAAGGTAATTTGGTTTTTTGGGATTAAGGAATTTATTCGATACTTATCAGTTCAGATACTGCTGATGTGTTGCCATCTAGGGTAGTGGATATTCTTCAACTTCGGGCTGGTTTTAAGCTTCGAACATCTTTTTCAATCTTGTCTTGGGTTTTTGTTCATTAATTTATTCAATTTGGTTCCAGGACATCGTTAATTCTTGGTAGGTCGACATCTATTCGTCGTTGGCCATCTTGGTTAACTTTCGAAACTTTTAGTAACTATTTAAATTAAAATTTAAATCTTCACAATTATGCGTGCCGCTTACCCACGCGTCGTTTTTTCAAGTCTCATATATTTAACGGAAAACTAGCCTTCAACGGCTCGTTACTATGGTAACAGCAATCCTGGGATTGGTTAAATACTCTTTCAAAAGCATTGTTAAGAGATTTGAATTTTTATTCAAATTTATCAAGTATTTTCCTAATGGTTTTATTCCTTTATAGTTCCTTTGGGGTAATAAATGATATCACTATTATCTTTCTTTCCTTTCAAAGTTTACAACGATACCTCATAAGGTCATATTCTGTTATACATTAACTTTAGTCTAAATATTTGACATTTGATAAATTACATATCTTTCTTAAATTAAACTTTTATAATAACATTTCTGTTTTAAAATGATTGACATATAATTACTGGCCATTTACTGGTCTTAGATTAGTAAAGTTTCTTTCAAAATTGTTACAATTTACATTTGAGTGTCTCTGACAGTTAGATGTTTTCATAGCCAAGATTAGCCATGATGGTTTTTTGGTGTATTTCTTTTAAATTACATTTTGAATTCAGCCTGATGGGTTTATCTCAGTTATCATATTTGTTTGTGTTTTAACTACTATTCAACATACATTTTCATTACACATATTTTAAAATATAATAATTAGGCTTATGGACTGTAGGTTCCCTTCAGCCATATCCTCTTTATAACATTGAACCAAACTATTCTTTATAAGTTACTAGTTATTGTTAGTTCTAATATCAATTCCTTTCTTTTGTTACTTCCTAGAGTGATAAACATCATCACTTCTTGCAAAATTATGAACGTTAATTCCCCTTTCAACATGGGGTGTTTTATTCATTGTAGTCTTAATTTTAAAAACAAACTTTATTTCTATTCTACTATCTCCTCCATACCATGTTAATACAAACTGTTTTTGTCTGGGCTTTCTCCCTGAATAACATTACATGCTTCTTTTATATTTATTTGGAATATTATTTTTAATTATTTTTAGTTATATAAATGTGTACAAGATCACTCCAATCATTGATTGTTTATCAATGTTTTATAAAGTGTTTTCTTACTTATCATTACATTTTTATTGCTTAACATACACTTTCACTATTTTTAGTGTACTTGCACTTTCACTATTGCACTTCACTTTGGTTCACTGTTTGTATTGAGTGTTATTTAATGGGTAATCCCTAGACTTTCTCCTATTATTTCTCACTATTTCTTTACAGCATAATATTTATTATTAATAATATTAGGTTATTTATTTTTTGTTAAACCTAACCTTCCTCATAGTGTTAGTGTACTTTTTCTACACTACGTTACTTTACAATCGTATTGTCTTTAAAATAAGTACATAAGTTAATTCAATTATAACAATAATATTTGTTTCATCAATAAATAATTATTTGGGGTTTATTTACAGTATTCTATCCTTGAGTATACTATTTTTCCCCTTTATATGTGTGTTAGTTTCCCCTTGGGTTTAACCTGTCTCCTCTTCATTCTTCCTCTTCTTCGTCTTCTTCAATAGTCTTCATCTTGGTTCGGTTCTCCTCTTCTCATCTGGTTCGATTTCTGTTTAATCGTAGGGATCTGTTCTCTTCCTTTGATTCTTCTTTAGTTCTGGGTTCATATTTTCCTTTGTTAGTTCATAATTGTTTGGTACATCACCTTTTTTCTTGAGTATGGTTCGTGGTTCCCTTCTTTGTGTTTTTGTTGTTGGTTCAATCACTTGGGTTGGGTAATATCGTCGTTCGTCGTGTCATAATATTAATATTTTATACATTTTTTAAACATTTTATTTTATATGAAGTATTTTTATGTTAAGAATTATCTTTTTTATCACTGGTACGGGATTTGGCTTATTTGTGTCGTAACATAATGCCTCTCCTCTAAAATTGATCATTTTAATAAAACACTAGCATAGTTTTTTATGAAATTATCAGTTATAGATAACCTTTTTCCTTTTCTTTCTTGTTTGTTTCTCCATTCTTCGTTTCTCTTCTTACTTAATTCATTCCATTTTATTTGGATCTGTTTTTATTTATTTCCATTGGTGCATTTTCCCTCGTACACAATTTTTTTCCCTAACTTTTATAGTAGCTGGTTTCTCCCATTACTGCTCATTTTTCTGAGACCAGAGGCATATCATCTCTGCTCAGTTTATTTGGATTGCTGGACTTTTCAACAGTCAATCTTAAATACCTTCTTTGTCAACTTGTGACTTAAATCAATAATAATATAATATAATAATATACTTTGGGATTGTCCACCTTGTGGTTTGTTTTTAGATGACTTTGGCCCTTTACTCATTCTTCCTTCCGCTATACCTTAACTATATACTGTCATCTACTGATCTACTCATACACTTGATTGTTTTTATATTTATTCATATGTTAATTTCATCATATCTAACTTTTCATTATTTTGTTTTCAATGCTCGTTATGATCATTTTAATTGTCTTAGACATTTTTTATTCTTTTCTTAGTCATTCAGCAAGATTCTGCTTTAGCCATATCTGTATACATATTTGTTTTATATACAATTTCTCTCTCCTCCTTGTACCAGTTAAAATTTTATTTTTTTTTTCTAGAATCCTTTTGATTCAGTATAATTTCAGGAATGTATCTCAGTAATTTGAGCTTGATTTTATTTTTTGGTTTATTTCATTCTGCATTAAATATCATTTTTGATAATTCTTTGGTAAGTTAATTGTCTTACCTTAAAAGAATGTTTGTAGCGTATTCCTTTTTAGTTATTTTTTGTTTAATTATAATAGTAAGTTTGTGATTCTTACATTTTTATTATATAGGATTGTGTGTAACTTATTCCTTATTATCTCACTTTTTACTTCATACTTCATATCTCGATCTTTTATTAGACTGTAAATTGATTTAAATTGAAAGGAATTTGTGTAACTGTTTCCTTTGTGTTTTTTTTTCTTTATTATATTAATTCTTTTTATTATTCCGCATATATCATCTAAATAAGGTAGTAAGCTGCTCTTACAATCTTTTTTGGAATTTGGAAATATGTTTCATTTCACAATGGTTTTATTCTTCTTCGTAAAACTTTTTTATCGAAGTTTGGTTATAAACTCCCTTTATTTTTCTTGTATTGATATTGCTTATCTGGTAAGTATTATTACCATTATCTTTTGTGATGATATACGGTCCTGTATATAGCAATAATAATTTCTTTGCTATACCTTCCATTGTACTTGGCAGTTCACGATTTTTAATTAATATTTTTTCTCCCTCTTTATATTTGATTATTTTGGGTTGGTTTTTTGCATATTTGGCCTTTTGTTTCTCAATCTTTTCCATTATTAGGCTGTACCATTTGTTTTTATCATACGGGTCTTCTGGGTTTTTTGGGAATTCTATTATCTCTTGGATCTCTCTATTTGGCTTCCTCTCGAACATCATTAAGTAGGGTGTACTTTCAGTAAATTGGTGATAGCTGATATTTAAAAACACTTCGGTTGAAGATAAATATTTGTACCATTCTCTCTGGTTATTATGAGAATAAGTTCTCAAAATGCGTCCCACCTCTCTCAACATTCTTTCTGCTGGATTACTACTAGGGTGGTATATTGAAGTTTTATATGTTTTAATATTTAGTTTTAGTAATTCTTCTCTCCACCTTCTTCCCTTAAACTGCGTTCCATGATCGGTTATTATCATGTACGGTTTTCCAATCTCTAACATGTATTTATTTTTAATAATATCTAATATTTTCTTTGTTGTGGCTCTGTTTATAGCGTATAGTTTGGTGTACTTGGTGTAATGGTCAAGTATGATAACAATGAATTTGTATCCATGTCTTCCTCCGCTACGTGGGAATGGTCCACATATGTCGAGGAACACCTTCTCTAGTTTGGCACTTGATGTGATGGGTATTATCGTTCCATCCTTCCTTTCGTTATTGGTTTTGACCATCTGACACAATGTGCAGGTTTTTATGTTTTTATTCACTTTTCTTGCAATATTTTTTATGAACAAATCTTCCTCTAAAGCTTTTACCATTTTAATTGTTCCCATGTGGCCGAATCTCACATGGTAATCTTTGATGATTTGATTTTCTAATGATTGAGGAATTACTAGTTTCCAAGTGTCTTGGTTCTTTTTTGTTTTTATAAATAAAATATCATTGTATACACAGTAAAATTTGTTAATAATTGTTTCAGACTCCATCAGTCTTTTTCTGATGTTGGATATTTTTGTATCTTGCTCTTGTTGCAACACTATTTGGTTTACAATATTTTCCAGGTCTTTCCTATCTTTCAATATATAATACACTTTTGCTATCTTCCCCTTTTCTCCTTCAAATGTCTGATTTACTACATTTATTCTGGATAACACGTCAGCCACTATGTTTTTTCGTCCTGGAATATACTCCCATGTAATGTGGTATTCTTGCAAAGCAAGTATCCATCGAGTAAGTCGGCCATGATTCAACTTACACTGTTTGAGAAACGATATTGATTTATGATCGCTTCGGACCGTGATAGGATATCCTAGTATGTACGTCCTAAACTTGCCGCACGCGAATACTATGCTGAGCAACTCCTTTTCTGTAACATTGTAGTTACGCTCGCAACTATTTAGTATTCAGCTGGCGAAGCTAATGACCAGGTGATTGCCATCTTCGTCTTCCTGGTACAGCTCTGCGCCTAGACTTACATCACTAGCGTCGCAGTTTAGGTAGAACGGTTTTTCAAAATTGGGGTGGTGTAATATAACAGTATCAACAAACTTTTGTTTAATTAATTTGAGCACTTCCTCTTGTTCCGCTCCCCACGTCCATTTTTCTTTCGAAGAGAGTTGTTTGGAAAATTTTGCTGTTAGGTGGGAGTAGTTGGTCTGAAACTTCCTATAGTAATTACATACTCCTAGGAAGGATTGCAATTGCTTTTTGTTTCTTGGTGATGGGAAATTTTGTATGGCTTCAACCTTCTCTTGGGATGGAGAGATTCCCTCCTCGGTTAGGTTGAATCCTAAGAACTTCACTTCTTTTGCAATAAACTTTGATTTGTCTAATTTAAGGGTAATATTGTTGTTGGATAATTTTTCCAATACATGTCTGACTCTTTCGCAGTGTTCGTCCCAGTTTGCTGACGTGATAAGCAGGTCGTCAACGTACACTGTAGTAAATTCCAGTGCCTCTTGACCCAACACTTGGTGTCCATGCACTTCACGAACACTGCTACTGAATTAATGAGTCCAAATGGTAACCTTTTGAACTGGTAATTTCTACCGTCAAATATGAAAGCCATGTACTGTCTACTGTGTGGGTGCAGCTCCACCTGCCAGTACCCACATACAGTATCCCAGGTGCTAATATATCTTATCCCATGAAATCTCTTCAGAATTTCTTCTATTTCTCCTGGTGAGGTTCGGTCATTGATAATCATTTTATTTATTTCTCGGGCGTCCAGGCAAATTCGTACCTTGCCGTTTTTCTTGGGTATGGCTACTATGGGGCTGCTATATTGAGAGTGACTATACTCAATGATATCTTCAGCAATCATTCTATTTATTTCCATTCTGACTTCATTTTTCAGGGAGTGTGCTATGGGATATGATTTCCTGTGGAAGTCTACCGGTTCTCGGAACTGGATTTCACACTGGTATCCTTTAACTTTTCCTGGGGTGTTTGAAAAGACATGCTGATAATCGTTATAAATGGCAATTAGTTTTTAGACTGTTGCTCACTAATTTCCTGCAGAGGCCGTTCTCTTTGGAAGGTTATGATCTCTTCCAACTTCTGTTTCCACAAGGCTTTACGCTCCTCCTCCTCGGCCATGGTGATAGATGGTTCACGCCTCTGACAATAATAACTCTTCAGTCCTGGATCTTGGCTCAAAGCAATTGGACTTGGTATACAATTTATAATGTTTGCGGACCAGGTTCCTTGTTCCGAAGTTAACAACATGACTTCTTTCTGCAGGTTTATTACTGCTGAATACCTTCTTAATACATCACATCCGATAAGCATGTTGAATGGTAGCCCACTTGCCACGAGAAATATAATAGGGATGGTTGATTCTAGATTATTTAACTCCAATGATACTTGTTTTCTCACCGTTTTGTTCTGTTTACCAGTTGCGCCAATGATGATTATATTATTTATTGGCAGTGTAGGGATTGGTGTTCGAGAGTGAGCTTGAATTCGTTCTAATTCAGGCTGGTTGATTAGAGAGATATTAGACCCCGTATCCACCATGATAATGGTTATTGTGCCGTTTATTGTCGCCTTTATATGAACAATTTCACTATTATTTTGTGGTAATTGATTGGCCTCTTCTTCGAGAAGTTCTTCTCGAATATCCTTTAAATAATTATTGTAGATTATCGTGATTACTTTGGTTTCCTTATCTGACATCGTTCGACGTATCAACCCAAGTGATTGGTCATGTGAAGGGCGTTCATACTTTTTCACTGACCCATTTAGTTTAAAGGTGGTTGCTGGCTGACGGCCAGGTTATTTGACTGGTCGTTCGTTTCATTGTTCGACACTTGTTGCTGGTTATTTCCATTCTGAAGTGGTTCGTTGTTTCTGCTCACTGATGGTTGATGGTTATTATTGTTGGATGTGTGGTACCATGATTCTGGGTGCCAATTCGGGTTATATCTTCGGTGGTTATTCTGCCTTCTCCCACTGATAAAATTTACGTGACGTCGGCCGTCGCTTCTATTTGGATTACCCCCGGGTCCCCGGTTGTACTGGTAACTAGGATGATACCGGTTGCCGTAGTAATTATGGTCATTGGGGTGACCGTTGGTGCGTTGTTCAGGTTCCGCTCCTCTGTAACTATCATTTGGTCGGTTATTATTTGGGCTGTTTCTATTGTTGTCTTGATTCCCTGAATGATGGTTTTGTTGACCTCTGTTACCAGGCTGATTATTCGGAGGGTGATGCTGGGTATTTCTATTGTTCTTCATTATTATTATTATTGTTTCGGCCCCAGTTATTCCGATTATTGTTTTGTAGATGATTGTATGGTCCATGGAAATTAGTCGTATTATTATGTTCATTCCACTTGTTATACCGTTGGTTCAGGATCCGGTTTTTTTGGTATTGGCCATCATTCTCCAGGTCTTCCAATAGGCTAGCCATTCCTTGAATTGTTTTTATTTGTCCTTGCCTTCGGGCCTTCTGTATTGCTTCTTCGTAATGATAACCCAGCTGTATTACCAAAGACTCCTTGGGTATCTTGGGTTCCAAATTTCTGGCTAAGCATACTTTTCCCAAAAAGTAGGATGTTAAAGTGTGTCCTCCTTGTGACTTGTATCTTCCATTATTGATATCATTGCGGACCACATTCTGTGTGGACTCGGACCAATATTTCTCCCGGAATTGTTTCTTAAACTCTTGTGTGTCATTGATCTCGGGTCGAGTGGCTGTCCACCAGTTGTCATGGGTGTCTCGGAACATTTCATCGATCATACTTCTCACACTGGACCACCTGGTTTCTCTATTCTTCTCTATCAGCTCTTCTACCCGTTTGAGGAATTCTATTGGGTTCCTCCGGTAGCTGCGGAAATTAATTATTTCTCGATTTTCACTGGTTATGATCTGTGTGTGATTATAAGGTTTCTCTCTTAATGCATCTAATTCTTCCTGCATTTGCTTCTCCCGTATACTGATCCCCTGGATTTTCTCTCTGTTTTCTCTGGTCAGTCCGTCTATTTTATCTATGACGGTGTATACTTTCTCCACCCGATTGTTTACATCTATTTGTAGTTCTTGGTGCCTCTCCTCCAGTTCCTTGACCACCTCCTGTTTGTTCTTCTGGCATCCTTCGGTAAGGACTTGGTAGAATTCTGTCGCTCTCAATTTACCTTCCTCCTCGACATTACTGATTTTATTATTCAATTCTTCACGGACTTGTATCACTGTTTCGTTGGTCTCCGTTACCGTTTGCCTGATCTCTTCTCGACATTCGACCAGTTGTTGCTTCCATTCCTCCTTGGTTTTCTCACTTTCTTCCTCGATTTTCCGTTGGAGAATATCATGATTATTTTCCATCTTTTTATTTACTATTTCTAGATCCTTCTTGATCTGTTTCTTCAGCTCTTCGCTCTTCTTTTCCAATACCTCCTGACTTTCATGTATCACCTTCATTTGCTTCTTCAATTCTTCACTATTTTGGTCCAGTTTTTTATTCCAGAATTCCCTGTCCTCTTTTCTTCCCTCTTGCAGTGATTCTAATTTTTTATTCAAGTCTTCCTTGTCTTCCTTTCTTCCCTCTTGCAGTGATTCTAATTTTTTATTCAAGTCTTCCTTGTCTTGTCTTCTATCTTTATTCATTTGTCCGAATTGTTGCATCATGAACTTCATCATGCTATCGAGTTTGGTTTCTTCTGTTGGTTTGACTGGTTGGTTATTTATCATGACTTCCGCTTCTATTTCTGGTTCAGGTGGATTTGGATTTTCCAATTGGTCCTCCTATGGATTCTCTTCCAACAATTCTCCAGTCGTTTCCTCAACTTCTATTTCCTCAACTTCCTCCATTTCTTCTTGATTTCCTTCTTGGTTTAATGCTTCCTTCCCTTTGCGCCTCGTAACCATACCATGTCTATTCATAACCGCCGCTAGTTATTCTTTCTAGCCTCACGTTGCTGGTTGCCAATATGTAACGAGAGAACTGAGGTCGTACCTGTTAAAATGTGTCACACTTGTTTATTTTGTGTATTAGTGTGAATGTAGTGTGTTTGCCTCACACCGGTCGTTACATAAATCGACGTCACTACTGGAGTCTGTAGCGTTGTCAAAATTACCAGTACAACCTACCTGTTAATTCATAGGGGTTGCGAATCCCGGGTGGCGCCAAATTGTTTCTATTAAAACAATTAAAATAGTTAAATTATAAGATGATACGTGTTATTAGCATGGACAGCTGGAGCGTTCGAATGGTTCCCGCCGCTATACAGGTTGCCGTCTCGACCACTCGTGATGAGCGCTAGTTGGTTATTGAATAAAACTTGCTAACACACATATACTCTACAACGTCCTATGAAATAAAAAGATAGTAATACTCGGTACTGTGATTTTAATACATATTTTGGTCATTAAATAATATGACAAATGAATTATAAATGTTTTGATAATAAATAGCTCCGGTTTATAACATGAAACACAAATATCTCAGAGTTGGCAAAATTGATTTTAAAACACTTTTCGTTGCCGAGATGGCGTCAGTTACATACAATATATTACTATGTTTAAAATCTGGGGTTCTTTGGATTATGAAATAAGACATAAACGTTGGTTACATTAAAACAGTACACTACCATACCTTATACGTACTTAGAAAGTATAATGTGTTTTTACAAATTGTTCAGTAGTGTCGTATTTTTGTTACAAAATGGTACTCTTAAGCAAGGTTATATTTTGATTAATAAAATGTTTTTATGTAAGTAAATTATGCATTAACACCTTTGAAAGAAAATAATATTTGTTCAATAGTGAGAAATTTTATCATTTGGAAAATATTTAAGGTAATTTGGTTTTTTGGGATTAAGGAATTTATTCGATACTTATCAGTTCAGATAGTGCTGATGTGTTGCCATCTAGGGTAGTGGATATTCTTCAACTTCGGGCTGGTTTTAAGCTTCGAACAGCTTTTTCAATCTTGTCTTGGGTTTTTGTTCATTAATTTATTCAATTTGGTTCCAGGAATCGTTAATTCTTGGTAGGTCGACATCTATTCGTCGTTGGTCATCTTGGTTAACTTTCGAAACTTTTAGTAACTATTTAAATTAAAATTTCAATCTTCACAATTATGCGTGCCGCTTACCCACGCATCGTTTTTTCAAGTCTCATATATTTAACGGAAAACTAGCCTTCAACGGCTCGTTACTATGGTAACAGCAATCCTGGGATTGGTTAAATACTCTTTCAAAAGCATTGTTAAGAGATTTGAATTTTTATTCAAATTTATCAAGTATTTTCCTAATGGTTTTATTCCTTTATAGTTCCTTTTTAGGTAATAAATGATATCACTGTTATCTTTCTTTCCTTTCAAAGTTTACAACGATACTTCATAAGGTCATATTCTGTTATACATTAACTTTAGTCTAAATATTTGACATTTGATAAATTACATATCTTTCTTAAATTAAACTTTTATAATAACATTTCTGTTTTAAAATGATTGACATATAATTACTGGCCATTTACTGGTCTTAGATTAGTAAAGTTTCTTGTGAAATTGTTACAATTTACATTTGAGTGTCTCTGACAGTTAGATGTTTTCATAGCCAAGATTAGCCATGTTGGTTTTTTGGTGTATTTCTTTTAAATTACATTTTGAATTCAGCCTGATGGGCTTCACTCAGTTATCATATTTGTTTGTGTTTTAACTACTATTCAACATACATTTTCATTACACATATTTTAAAATATAATAATTAGGCTTATGGACTGTAGGTTCCCTTCAGCCATATCCTCTTTATAACATTGAACCAAACTATTCTTTATAAGTTACTAGTTATTGTTAGTTCTAATATCAATTCCTTTCTTTTGTTACTTCCTAGAGTGATAAACATCATCACTTCTTGCAAAATTATGAACGTTAATTCCCCTTTCAACATGGGGTGTTTTATTCATTGTAGTCTTAATTTTAAAAACAAACTTTATTTCTATTCTACTATCTCCTCCATACCATGTTAATACAAACTGTTTTTGTCTGGGCTTTCTCCCTGAATAACATTACATGCTTCTTTTATATTTATTTGGAATATTATTTTTAATTATTTTTAGTTATATAAATGTGTACAAGATCACTCCAATCATTGATTGTTTATCAATGTTTTATAAAGTGTTTTCTTACTTATCATTACATTTTTATTGCTTAACATACACTTTCACTATTTTTAGGGTACTTGCACTTTCACTATTGCACTTCACTTTGGTTCACTGTTTGTATTGAGTGTTATTTAATGGGTAATCCCTAGACTTTCTCCTATTATTTCTCACTATTTCTTTACAGCATAATATTTATTATTAATAATATTAGGTTATTTATTTTTTGTTAAACCTAACCTTCCTCATAGTGTTAGTGTACTTTTTCTACACTACGTTACTTTACAATCGTATTGTCTTTAAAATAAGTACATAAGTTAATTCAATTATAACAATAATATTTGTTTCATCAATAAATAATTATTTGGGGTTTATTTACAGTATTCTATCCTTGAGTATACTATTTTTCCCCTTTATATGTGTGTTAGTTTCCCCTTGGGTTTAACCTGTCTCCTCTTCATTCTTCCTCTTCTTCGTCTTCTTCAATAGTCTTCATCTTGGTTCGGTTCTCCTCTTCTCATCTGGTTCGATTTCTGTTTAATCGTAGGGATCTGTTCTCTTCCTTTGATTCTTCTTTAGTTCTGGGTTCATATCTTCCTTTGTTAGTTCATAATTGTTTTTTACATCACCTTTTTTCTTGAGTATGGTTCGTGGTTCCCTTCTTTGTGTTTTTGTTGTTGGTTCAATCACTTGGGTTGGGTAATATCGTCGTTCGTCGTGTCATAATATTAATATTTTATACATTTTTTAAACATTTTATTTTATATGAAGTATTTTTATGTTAAGAATTATCTTTTTTATCACTGGTACGGGATTTGGCTTATTTGTGTCGTAACAACATCCAACCGAAGTTTACCGCAATACAAAACCCTTGTACTAATCTTGCCGAGAGGATTAACCGGAAACTTGGGAACTTGTTTCGAATTTTCGTGAGTGACCGACATACTAAATGGTCCCAATACATAAAGACAATCGAAGCGTGTCTGAACGAGGTGTACCACGAGACAATCGAAATTACCCCTCATGAAGCACACCTCGGTACGAGACCTACACGAGCATGGGAACAATGCTTGGACAAAGGGATCATTAACAGTGAAGGAAAGCGGGAGAATAATATATTTGTAAACATCAAGGAGAAGAGAGAGAAGCACGCGAAGCGTTGCAACGAGAGTAAGAAGATAACGAAGTTAGCAATAGGCGACAAGGTATTGGTAAGAACATACCATCAATCAGACGCTATGTTGAGAAAAATCGACAAGTTCTTTGAACTATTTTCAGGACCTTATAAGATCAACCGTATCATCGCGGCGAGGCCACGTACGAGCTCGTGTAATGCGATAGCGGAAAGGTACGAGGAAGATTTAACGTGCGACAAATTAAGGCATATCATGAGCCGGCGAAAGAGGTACGGATTATACAAGAAAGTAATAATGACTCCGGCTGCTAGATGACTACAAAGCGGAATACATAAATCAGGTAATTTGCTCGCGAGACCAGTCCAGCTAGCCAAAGAATGATGTAAGTTTTACTATAATGTGTTTAATTCAAACTTCAATGTCAATTGCGTTTGTGATCACGATGTATTCTTTATTTACAATGTTAATTAGGTATCTAAACATCAATGTGTATAGAGTAATTTGATAACGTGTACCATGTATCAAAGGGACATTATGATACAATGATACAAGACATTAAATAATTGTGAAATAATAACTTGATAAAGATGTAGTGAATCGAGTAATTTGCTTATACAATTAATAATTTAAATATGAGACAATCGTTTTGTAACTTTAGGAATAAGCGTCTAGGTATACATCATGAGGTATGATGAATCCTTAATTGTTTATTTATTATGAATATTTCATTTATTAATGTAATCATTTATAATATGTGTCACAAGTTAATCTTATGTATGTATTTATTTGTTTAGCGACTATAGTTATGAGACACTAGTAGTGAATTAAAAGTATTTTGTTGTTATGTGATTCATCGATGTATGATCGATTGATTTAATTGCTAGCTAATCTTCAGCTAATATATTATGTTATATATGTATAACGAAAGAATGTAGACAATAACGAAACAAACTGTCTAATGAGTAGATGTAAATATCTTATTTCAATTATTAACATAAAATAATATTGTATAATCCGCATATAGACGGATAGAATGTAAAAAATGCGTTCATTTCACTCAGATGGGCGGCAATAAATTCATATAATCATGTAAGACCCCAAGATAGGGAATAACTATTAATTGCTCCATATGAGAGATATAGGTCATCCAACCATGTCCATTCCAAGGCAGACGTCCACGACTGGGACAGAGCGCAGAAATTGGATCAGATGTCTCCTGTTAATCCAACATCCAATCCAATTTGGGGACAATATAGTGATCAAAATTTTAAAAAATTTATAATTTCTTGATCAAGTGGCACGCTCACACACTCGAGTTGACAAACCCAGGCCCGAGTCGTAAATAAGAACGAATTAGGAACACGTCAGACCCGACGCCAGTGGGAAGACAATGAGAAAAACGCCTGAGTACACGCTACAATAGAAAATAGGGTACGTCGTTGACAGCACGAAGTTAGCTACGATTTACAGCGCCAAACAAACCAAGACAAAAAAAGGTATAGTCCAGTAGCCTGGTTACGCAGAAGTGAAATGGAACACATGCTGTGGGGTTAAATTGTAACGAGCACACGTATGAACGCTACACCCAGTAACAAAGGGTGCAGAGAAATCTTGACAAATATGTAGACAATAGAACGGATATTCAATGAATACTAGAGATACACACAGCCCAGCACGAAAACACGCCCTGACGTTCAGTCAGATTTACAACTAGAAAGCGTGGGACCCGTCCAGGGATGACACCCAACGAAGAGTTGAAAATTGGCGGAACGAGCGAAGGGTAAATGAACAATTGACCGAGACGCTGCAAACTCTTAACAAAAGCTATATCAGAGTGCCTCGACAACGTGGAAACAAAGGTTGATAGACAGGCGGGAAATTACTCTAGTTTCTGAGAATCAGCACAACGTTCGTCGCTGGAATATTCCGGGGATGTCGACGACCAACCAGCGTTTGGTATCTTCCAAAGGAACTGGTGGAGAGAGTAGTAACGACTTGAACGACGAATCAGGAAACCGATGACAAAAATCTACAAGGTGGTAGGAATTTAGGAACCTATCAACAACGGCCGAAGGCGTGGAGATGAGGAAAAATGCCTTCTGGGAGAGAACGATTGATAAAAACTGTTTGCGAGGACGCGGAGCCAAGTAGTAATACGGGTAATACAGTAATACAGTAGTAATTGAATAACAGTAGTAATGGAGTAGGAGTAGTAGTAATTGAAATAGTTTACGCGACTTACTCAACTTCTAACTCGGTTAATCAATCAGTGGAATTGTAACCAAGTCGCGGTCTTAAGTGAACTTAGACATTCAATTCAATCGCAATTCTACAAAACGTATGTTCGATAGTTTATATGAGTTACCGATAATTAACAGTGCGAATAGACATAACTATCGTTAAATACCAGTGTATACGTGACTCTAAACTACGACCGACACACAACATAATGCAATACGAGTGAGTAACAATCCGAGAGTAAAACAGTGGGTGACGATTTCAGACACTATTCAACCATAATGATTCTCAATTTTGGGCATCTGAACTGAGTGAATTAACACGAACACTATTACGCACATTGCATACATTACGTCTAAGGTAGACGAAATAGTTAGCTACATGAACACGCACACAGCAAACTCTAAAAGCAAACCACTTCAATGACGATGATTGTATCTTAACACTTGAAGCCATAAAACACTTAACGCCAGCGGAGAGTCCAACACCACACTATACATAACGAGAGTGGGGAAATTCAGTGAAGTGTTCTTCGATCAACAGAGATTACGATGTATAAGGAACGCACTAACGGATGTAATCTTACACCGATGGAATTTGTGGATAAGCCTTTTGCAAGATAAGTCTTTATGTTTCTTAAATGCTAGTTGATACATACTGCTGCACTGTCTCTTCTTTTCAAAGAGCTACTCTCGAGAGATTTCTGTAAATCTATATAAATCATAAATCTAATAATGTTAATATTAAAGTCATTCATCTGAGCATAATGAACGCATTTAGCTAGGGATAAAATATATTTGATTGCTTATTGTTTGTATGTGTATATTATTGTGTTGTATTTGAGTGTACTATATGTCTTGTTTTTCAAGAAACAACGAACGAATATTACTGTGATTTTGTTATTATGTGTTTTGTTATGTATTTGCAGGACATAATTTCATTTGTGGTTCAGTAATTTACTTAATCAATGATATAATAAATAAGTAATTATTACATATATACATATATCTTGCGTTCATTATTGCGATTAACCTTGACAATTAATTTATCACGTTCCAAGTGATTTTATCTTGTAACTTATAAAGAGTCTCAGAGTTATGCTAATTATCAATGGACACCCAAATCGACCATTGAAATGTCAGATTAACATGCTCATGTAAATTATATTGATTTGATAACTATATTGAGTCAAATCCGACAAATATAATTTACTTTTCCATATGTGTGTTAAATATAAATGATACCCAAGGAAAGTGGGGCTTTATAAATGTCAATTACAACCCCATTTAGTTAAACATAAATAGCATACAAATTTAATTAGACCCAATTCATTAATTTATAATTGGATGATTTAATAATTCATAATAATTAGCATAATTGCATTAAATATAAATGGCGCTCCAAGATCGTAGGGCATGGCAAACACAATTAAATAATTAATTGCCAATTCCATTTATATACACTAAAGTATTCACACAACAGGTTATGTATTATGTTAACAAATTTTCAGTGTGTTGTTTTTCTTAATTAATCTTTGAAAGAGAATATTTGGTTGACAGTGAGAGTTCCCATTACTTTTAGAAATATTTAAAGTGAGTTTATTTTTTGGAAATAGGGTAATTCAAAGATACTTAACACATCAGATGACTTGGTGTTATCAATCATTGAGTTGGAAGAGGATTGGGCTGCAATCGTTTTCTGTTTTCATTACTCTTGGGGCTTAAGTAGGTCTGGCGTCCTTTTCATATTAGATGTGGTCATATTTTCATTTAATTTCCTGGTAATATGATCCTTGGCATCAGTTGACAGTCCCAGTTGTTCGTCTGCTTCTTATTCGATCATCGTTTTGAATTTCGTTTACTATTTTTACATTTTTTGATTAAAAATTGGTCGTTCAATATTCGGCTTCTGTTCTGCAAGAGTGACGCTTTACGAGTAACGATATTCGACCGTAATTCTGTCCCTAACAGCAGTTGCTACGGTTACCAATTAAATTTGATTGGCTTAGATTGACATAATCCATTGTTATCAAAATTTGAATTCTTTTCAAAATCCTTGTATATTTTCTGATTGCTTTTATTCCTCTATCTTCCCTCCTAAGTATTAACTATTATCACTGTTATTTGTATTTCCTTTCATAGATTAATTTGAGACCCCACAAGTTTGGGTTATTTTAGGTTTTATGATTTTACAATTATTTTAATACTTGTTAATTACATTTCTTTTTTAAATATCACTATAATATTGACGACTCGGAACACTAAGTTTTTTATAAGTAAAGTTTTACCTTACAGCCTAAACCGGCTTTCACCTATAGAAGGCTTCATCAGAGGCTGTCGTTAGTAGCGCTGTTCGTGTTGTTGTTGGTGACGAGATAGTTTTTCGAAAGATCGAAGCTGTGTGTGTGTGTGTTGAGATGTGTTCGAATAATGCGTGCGATTTGAATTGTGTCTGTTCGTTTAGGATGTCGTTTTTATTTGTTTTTGTGTGTTTGTATATTTCTAATTGTTCTAGAGTGTCTAGTTTTCGGCCTTTTGTGTGTACGTGTAGTATGTTCATGTTATTGTCGATGTTTTTATATGTGTGGTTTGCTTCAATGAGGCGGTTTGCGAAGGTAGATTCTGTAGTGGTGTGGAGTGCTTTTGTGTGTTCAATGTATCTCTGTTTGAAGCTATGTCCTGTCTGGCCTATGTAGAATTTATTGCAATTTGAACAATTTAGCTTATATACACCGGGTAGATCGAATTTGTTTTGTGCTTTGGGCATGCGTTTTGATAGTGTGTGTTCTGTTTTGTTAGTAGTTTTGAAAGCGATTCTGTATCCTGCTTTTTTGAATTTGTGGGCGATTTTTTCTGTTTGTTTGTTGATGTATGTTAGTGTTATGAATTTGTTGTTTTCTGTCTTTGTCTGTTGTTTGTTTTGTGTTTTGTGTAGGAGTTTACTGACTATTGTTCTGTCATAACCGTTAGATTCTGCTAGATATTTTATCGTGTTTAGTTCGTCTTTGTAGTCTATTTCATCTAAGGGGATGTTGTTAAGTCTATATATCATGGTTCTAAAAGCAGCTAGTTTGTTTTGTATTGGGTGATTGGAGGTGTTGTGTATTAGTGTGTCAGTTGTAGTTGGTTTTCTGTATATACTGAATTTGTGCCTGTGTTCTAGTTTTGTGATGGAGAGGTCTAAGAAGTTTATGGTATTGTTGTGTTCGTATTCGGCAGTGAAGGTTATGTTTTTATGTATTTTGTTTATGTGCGTTAGTAACTGTTCACAAGTCTTTTGTTTCCCCTGTATAGTATTAGAATGTCATCAACGTATCAGTGCCAATATAGTATTTTATGTGAGTGTCTGTCATTGTTTGTGAGTATTTTTGTTTTTTCTAAGTGTTGGAGGAAGACTTCTGCTAGAATGCTGGATATGGGGGAGCCCATGGGTAGGCCTTCGTTCTGTGTGTAGTATTTATTGTTATAAGTAAAGTAGTTTTGTTTTGTGATAATGTTCAGAGTTTCTGTTATTTCATTGATAAGTTCGTCTGGTGTGTTGTTCTGTTTGAGTTTGTTTTGTAGGATGGTGATTGTTTCAGAGATGGGGATGTTTGTGTACAAGTTTTTAATGTCAAAGGAGGCTAATGTGGCGTTTTGGGGGATGTGCATGTCTTTTATTTTTGTTACTAGGTCAGTGTTGTTTTTTACTGCAATGTTGTTGTCTATTTGTGTGTGTTGTCTAATAATTTTGTCTAGATATTTTGCCAGTTTGTGTGCAGGGGCATTACGGTAGTTGATAATGGGGCGGATCGGAATGTCTTCTTTATGGATTTTGGGAAGCGCTTGGAGTGTAGGTGCTGATGGTCGGATTTGTTTCATGTAGGGCTTTTGTTTATGTGTCATAATGTGTTTGGCTTTGTTGACTATTTGTTTTATTGAGTTTTGGTATCTGTCGGTGGGGTCGTGTTTTAGTTCTGTGATGTTGTTCTGTTCCATGAAGTTTTGTACTTTTTTGTGTAGGTTGTCTGTGGGGATAGTTACAGTCGTGTTGCCTTTGTCAGTTTTTACAAATGTGATGTTGTGTTTGTGTGCCTTTTCCCTCAGTTTGATGGCTGTGTGTATTTCTGAGTTGTGGTTGTTGTTGTCTGGTGTCTTATGTACTCCTATTGTGTTGTTTATATTATGTCTTAATGTGTCTTGATGTTCTGGTGCTGTGTTTTGTATATTTGTTTCTGTGTCAATTATGAGTTTTGTCAGTGTTTGGTTGTTATGTTTGTAATGTATGTTATGTTTTAGGCCTTTGTCAAGGAGTGTTTGTTCGTTTTTTGTGAGTGTGACGTTCGTGAGGTTTACTGTACGTGGGTAGAATTTGTGCGAGGGAATTATATCTGTTTTGATTGGTGTCAGGTTTTTTATTCTTCTGTCGTGTTTTGTCTGTATGTTATGTATTTGTTTTTTTGTCCATTCATTTGTGTGATGTATTAGTTCAGTCATGTAATTGTGTCCGTATGTGTTGGCAATATGTAGGTGTAGTGTTAGAGCTTTGCGATTGAGGGCGTCTTTTTTCTTATATAGTTGTTTAATTGATTCTTTTATGTATGTTCTTTGTGCGATGTTTTGTGTTATTCGGGCGGCCTGATTGTTATGTTTAATTTTGATTTGGGCATATTTAGGTGTTAGTGATTTGTTTATGCATGTTTTGTTGAAAATTATGTGAGCTACAATCTTTCTAACCTTCAAAGTTGTGAACTTGTACGTCAAAATGAACAATTGTTTTTTTAATTTAAATCCTTATTATAATATTTTGATTTAAAAATGAATTACAATTTATCCTTGGTTAGTTATTCACCTCGGATTTGCTAATTTCTTTGTTAACTTATTACAATTTGTAGTTGTATGTTCTTGACAGTTAGGCATTTTCCTAGGCCTAAGTAGCCATTATTTGTATTTACTTATTTCGTACAAATGATGTCTCTTTTTATCTTAATGTGCTTAGCTTTGTTATTACAATTGGTTGTGTTATTTATTGATGTGTTTTGACTGTGTTGTAGTGTTATTATTATTTACTATTATTTTATATATCATGAATTGCTAATCATTTACTAGCTGGTTTTCTCGTTTGCATTTCTTTACTTTCTTATTTATTTAATCTGCCAATAAAACAATGTGGCTATTATTTACTACTTTTGTTCACATAAAATACAACATCTAGGTCTATGGTCTGTATAATTCTTCCAGCCATCTCCTATTCATAAACTTGCTTAAACAATTATTTAATAATTATTTGATAACATTTGTTTACAGTTCATTTCACTTTATGTCATTTTTTGGGTGATAAACAACATCACATTTTTTGAACTTACTTTAATAATGATCCCTTGTAACATGGGGTGTTTATTGATTTGTTTTAACTTCTTAATTTTTTAAATACTCTTTACTTTCACTCCATGCTAACACTATCTGTTTTCTCTTTCATGGGATTCTCCCTTTTAATTATAACTGCATTCAATTAAACTTAACAATAATGTTCTTTCTTAATTAATACTGTCTTCATCACTTTTCAGTGTTCATTATAAATTAATTAACTGTTTACACTTAATACTATTCTTAACAACTTTCTTATTTACTAATATTTTTCACTGTTAATCTTTTAGTGTTTCTTATTGATTTACTATGTGTTTATGCTTTTATACTTCACTATTTTTCACTATACAAACATTCTTTGTTATACATTATTCTCATTTAATCATCACCTTCACTTTTAAATTATTTATTGTTTATTATAATTTATTTAGTGTTTTTTTTCTTTATCACTTCATTTTGGGATTTTTACACTTCCACTTTTGCACTTCTAAAATGTTTTTGGTGTTAAGTGTTTCTAAATGGGTCATCCCTATTATTACTTTCTCACTACCGTACTATCTCTTTCATTACAAATATCATTAACAATATTATAACAATTTTATGTCTCTATTGATTTTAACATTACTTCTAACTCTAATATGTGAGTTAGTTTGCTTTTATATTTAACATTCTTTAATTGGGTTTCTTTCAATTGTCATTTACTTTATTATCCATTAATTGATAATAATATTTATTTATTACTTAAGTTATTTATTGGTTTCTTTTTCAACCTTACATTGAGTGTATTGTTTCTCCTCCTTTTCTTCTTTATTATTTGTTTCTGTCTTATCATTGGGTTTCCTTTTTATTTATTTCCCTTTATCTTAGGTTTGTTTCTTTTTCATTTTCCTCCTTCTTCATTTCAGTGTTATTCCTTTATATCTTGTTTTTCCATCTTCTCCTTTGGGTTCATTTTAATAAGTGGCATTGAATCATTCAATTCCTTCAATTGGTTTCATTTTGCTTGGTTTCGGTATTTTCCCTTCTTCATTTGGTTTGGTTAATCACTTTCTTCTTCATTTGGTTTTATTCTTGTTTGTTTCTTGTTGTTCCTTTCTTCTTTTGTTTTCTCTTGTTGGGTCAATCACTTGGGTTAGGTCATGTCGTCGTTTGTCGTGTCATTGTCTTTTGATTTTCTTTATATTAAACATTTTATTTTATATAAATTATTTTTTTATATTCAAAATCATCTTTTTTATCCCTGGTATTGGGGTGGCTTATTTGTGTTGTAACATAATGTCTCTCCTTCAAAATTGATCATTTTGATAAAACACTAGCATAGTTTTTATGAAATTATCAGTTGTATATAATCTTTTTCCTTTTTCTTTCTTGTTTGTTTCTTCATTCTCATTTCTCTCCTTGCTTGATTCATTCCATTTTATTTGGATCTGTTTTTATTTATTTCCATTAGTGTGTTCTCCCTTTTATATAATTTTTTCCCTAACTTTTTAGTAGCTGGTTTCTTCCATTACTACTCATTTTTCTGAGACCAGAGGAACATCATCGCTGCTCAGTTTATTTTTTGATTGCTGGACTTTTTCAACAGTCAATCTTAAATACCTTTTTTGTCATCTTGTGACTTAATTAATAATAATAATATATTTTGGGATGTCCACCTTGTGGTTTGATTTTAGATCACCTTGGCCTTTTACTCATTCTTCCTTCCGCTGTACCTTTGCTATATACTGTCATCTACTCATACAGTTGATTGTTTTTTTATTTATTCATATGTTAATTTCATCATTTCCAACCTTTTATTAGTTTGTTTTTCTTTTCTTCTTGTGATCATTTTAATTATCTTAGACATCTTTTTTCTTTTTCTTGGTTGTTTACCAATATTCTGCTTTAGCCATTTTCTGTACATTTGTTTTATACATAACTTCTCTTTTTTCCTCGTACCAGTTTTATTTATTTTTTTTATTTTTATTTATTTTTTTAATACATTAAATTTATTATAATTTCAGGTATTTATCTTAGCAGTTTTTGGTTGATTTTATTTTTGTTTATTTTATTTTGTTTTAAATATTATACTTAATAATTTTTGTAAGTTAGTTTTTCTTACTTTATAGGAATTTTTGTAACTTATTCCTTTCTTGGTACTTTTTGTTTAAATATTATCGTAAGTTTGTGGTTCTTACTTTTTTATAGGAATTTTTGTAACTTATTCCTTATTGTAGTTTTTTCATATTATACTTCATATGTCAACTTTATTTGATTGTAAGTTGATCTTGCTTTGTAGGAATTTTTGTAACTTATTCCTTCTTTTAATACTTTATATTAGGCCTCATAAGTCATCGAAATATTGTCGTAAGTTGTGCTCACATAATTTTTGAATTTTGGCATTTATTATGGTTTATTATGTGTTCCATCGGTCGGCCGTTTCTTCTTCTTCATCAATTACTTGTCTTCCTCCCTGAGGTGTGTTTGATTGGTTTCCATTACTTCTTGATGGAATCCAAAGTTCTGGTGGGTTGCGTTTATTATACGCTATTCGGAAATTCTCAGTTGGATTACTGCTGAAAGGTTACCAGACATAATTTTCTTCTTCGGGTTGGTTACTTCCGGATGGTGCGTCCCTTCTCTGGTTACCGCTTCCGGATCTCACTCCTACAACACTGTTCACCTGTTGTACATTTTCCGCATTCTCTTCCCTGGGGTTTTGGTTATCACTCTGATCGTTATTATTGTTTTGTTCATTTGATGGTGGCCTTGGGTAACGCCTCCCTTGATTATTTCGAGTGTTCCCTCGTATAAAGTGTACCCTTGGCTGATTGTTATTATTACGGTTATCTCCGTTTCCTCTTTTATTATTATTTTGATGATTTGGGTTGTTATAATTCCCATAATAGTTATTATTGTTGGGGTAATTGTTGGGACGCTGGTTTGGTCCATTGCCCCTGTAATTGTTATTGTTCTGATTGGTTTCGTTGAATGGTGGGTTGCCCTGATTATAATTTGGGCGGTTACCCCTATATTGATAGTTATTATCATTCCGGTTTTGGTTATTCGGGTCATTGTACTGGGGTTTGTTATAGGATGGATTGTAATTTGGTGGGTTTTGGTTTTCCTCCCCGCGGTTATATTTCAAATTGACCATTCGGTTACGTTGATACTGTCTATCGTTTTCATGGTCTTCTAATAAACTGGCCATTCCATGTATGGTTTTAATTTGTCCCTGTCCCCTGGCCCTCTGGATAGCGTCCTCATACTGATAACCTAGTTATATTACTAGGGATTCTTCTGGTATTTTTGGCTCGAGATTTCTCGCTAGGCATACCTTTCCTAAGAAGTACGAGGTTAGTGTATGTCCTGCCTGCGTCTCATACCTTCCATTACTAATATCATTCTTCACTACATTTTGAGTAGATTCGGACCAGTATTTTTTGCGGAATAAGGCTTTGAATTCCTGTGTACAGCTGATTTCTGGTCGAGTGGCAGTCCACGAATTGTCATTTGTGTCCTTAAACATCTTGTCGATGAGGCTCCTCACTGTCGTCCATCTGGTTTCCCGGTTCTTCTCTATGAGTTCCTCCACTCTCTTCAGGAATTCTATTGGGTTTCTTCTGTAACTCCTAAAGTTTATCACTTCTCTATTTTCACTGGTAATAATATGAGTGTTATTACAAGGCTTCTCCCTCAAAGCGTCCAGTTCTTCCTGTATCTGTTTCTCCCTCTGACTGATTCCTATTATCTTCTCTTTATTTTCTTGAGTTTGTCCATCGACCTTGTTGATAGTGGTATACACTCTTTCGACGCGTTCACTGATATCAGTTTGGATTTCCTTGTGCCTCTCCTTCAGCTTCTGGAGCACCTCATGTTTATTTTTTATGCACTCTTCGGTGGCGATTTGTTGCAGTTCTTGAACTCTGATTTTTCCTTCCTCCACGACGTTATTTATTTTGTTGGTCAACTCTTCCCGGACAAGTATGTCTTGGTTATAGTCTGTTTTATCTCCTCTTGGCGATCCACCGACTGTTGCCTCAATTCTCCCTTCGTCTTCTCGCTGTCTTCCTTCAATTGTCATTGAAGTGTCTCATTATTGTTCTCGATCTTGTTGTTTAATATCTCAAGATCTTTCTTTATTTGCCAGTTCAGCTCCTCACTCTTCTTTTCTAACATCTCTTGGCTTCTCTTCAAAGCTTCATGGTTTCTTTCCATCTTATTATTTAGAAGTTCTATGTCCTCCTTGATTTGTTTCTTTAACTCTTCACTATTTTGTCTGAAGAATTCCCAGTCTTCTTTTACTTCTTCCTTTTGTTTCATAAAATTTTCATCGGTTCTCTCCTGGTTCTTGTTCAATTGTTCCATAATCATCCTCATCATGTTCTCCATTGATTGGGTCGGTTTGTCTGGTTGGTCTCCGACCGTTACTTCTACTTCCAGTTCAGGTAGTGTTGGATTTTCCGGTTGGTCCTCTTGGGGATCCTCTTCGAACAACTCCCTGATCATTTCTTCAATTTCTTCCATCTCTTCTTGGTCGGTATTTTCAGTTCCTTTCCTTGTTTGGTATCTTGTAACCATGGAATGTCTCCTCATAATCGCTGCTAGTCTCCTTTTCTAGCCTCACCGGTTGGTCGCCAATCTGTAACGAAACGATCTGGTCGTCTTCTGAAAAATGTGTACAAGTGTTGTATGTATGTAGTGCGTTCGTCTCACACTGGGGTCGTTACATCTATTCTTGCGCTAACGATGTCCGTAGCGATGCTATAATTACCAGTACAACATAGCAGCAACCATACCTGTTTTTAAATAGGGGTGTGTGAATCCCAGGTGGCGCCAAATTGTTTATTACAACAATTAAACTTATTAACTAATCTCTTAATAGGGTGTTCTCAGCGATGACGGCCGGGGTGTTCAAATAATTCCCGCTTGTTCAGCCTCCTGAATCGAGTAGGTAGTTGTTCGAATTGCAACGTGAGCGCTGGTCGTCAAATCTAGCTTTCGTTAACAAACACAAGTAATACAATACACTCCCTATGAAATGAAAACAATAGTTAATCTTTGTTCTAGTTATTTTAATAGTTGATTTGTAATATTTCAGTTTGACAATTAATATTATTCTGGTTGATTAATAATTTTATACCGACATTTTACATGAAACACTTTCTCTCAGGCTGACGAAATCGATTCCGAAACGAAGTATTTACTCCAGCATGGCTGCAGTTTTGGTTAAGTTAAAATATACTCGTTCAAAATCGGGATTCTTTTGATTACAAGACAAATAATTCCTATGATTACAATAAAAAGTACATTACCTTACTTTAAGTGTACTTAAATAATAAGGTGTGTGGTTATAATCTGTTCTGTAGTGTCATTAAATGTGTTTATAAAGTTCGTATTCACACAACAGGTTATGTATTATGTTAACAAATTTTCAGTGTGTTGTTTTTCTTAATTAATCTTTGAAAGAGAATATTTGGTTGACAGTGAGAGTTCCCATTACTTTTAGAAATATTTAAAGTGAGTTTATTTTTTGGAAATAGGGTAATTCAAAGATACTTAACACATCAGATGACTTGGTGTTATCAATCATTGAGTTGGAAGAGGATTGGGCTGCAATCGTTTTCTGTTTTCATTACTCTTGGGGCTTAAGTAGGTCTGGCGTCCTTTTCATATTAGATGTGGTCATATTTTCATTTAATTTCCTGGTAATATGATCCTTGGCATCAGTTGACAGTCCCAGTTGTTCGTTTGCTTCTTACTCGATCATCGTTTTGAACTTCGTTTACTATTTTTACATTTTTTGATTAAAAATTGGTCGTTCAATATTCGGCTTCTGTTCTGCAAGAGTGACGCTTTACGAGTAACGATATTCAACCGTAATTCTGTCCCTAACAGCAGTTGCTATGGTTACCAATTAAATTTGATTGGCTTAGATTGACATAATCCATTGTTATCAAAATTTGAATTCTTTTCAAAATCCTTGTATATCTTCTGATTGCTTTTATTCCTCTATCTTCCCTCCTAAGTATTAACTATTATCACTGTTATTTGTATTTCCTTTCATAGATTAATTTGATACCCCACAAGTTTGGGTTATTTTAGGTTTTATGATTTTACAATTATTTTAATACTTGTTAATTACATTTCTTTTTTAATTTAAATCCTTATTATTTGTAATATTTTGTTTTAAAATGATTTACAATTTATCCTCGGTTAGTTATTCACCTTGGATTTGCTAATTTCTTTGTTAACTTATTACAATTTGTAGTTGTTTGTTCTTGACAGTTAGGCATTTTCCTAGGCCTAAGTACCCATTATTTGTATTTACTTATTTCGTACAAATTATGTCTCTTTTTATCTTAATGAGCTTAGCTTTGTTATTATAATTGGTTGTGTTATTTGTTGATGTGTTTTGAATGTGTTGTTGTGTTATTATTATGTTACTATTATTTTATATATCATGAATTGCTAATCATTTACTAGCTGGTTTTCTCGTTTACATTTCTTTACTTTCTTATTTATTTAATCTGCCAATAAAACAATGTGGCTATTATTTACTACTTTTGTTCACATAAAATACAACATCTAGGTCTATGGTCTGTATAATTCTTCCAGCCATCTCCTATTCATAAACTTGCTTAAACAATTATTTAATAATTATTTGATAACATTTGTTTACAGTTCATTTCACTTTATGTCATTTTTTGGGTGATAAACAACATCACATTTTTTGAACTTACTTTAATAATGATCCCTTGTAACTAGGGGTGTTTATTGATTTATAATATAATACCTAGATATGCCGTCATCAAAATAAACAGAAAATCAGAGACTGCAATGAAAATCAAAAGACATGCTGAAACAATGTGGATGAGAGAGGAACTTAAATATTTGTATAAAAAGAAAGCAAAATTAAACAGAGATTTATATATGACTCATTTAAAACTACTTGATAGCATTCATGTGGCCCTACTAGATAACACAATCCAGGTTATCAACAAATACGTTCATGACGTACTGCAACGGGTTTACCAAAAACAAAAGATTAAACTTCAAGCTCTTAAACATAAGCAGATAAGAGAGGAGGACTTCGAATGTAAACACAAGTTCTACACACGTGTCTCAAATTTGACAAGTATACAATTTACATCTGATGAAAGAGATATTCTTAACAAGGGGCTAAATTATAATATTCCTTATATCGGTAAAGACCACATGATTCGAGAAATTATTAGTGCAGAGGCCGCCGTAAAAACAATACCAAACCAGACTTTACAAAATGAAACCCGTGCCATAATTAATAATAGCTTGAATAAATGCCTAAAAACTATAACAAATAATGAAAAGCGCTGTAAAGTTAATCAAAGATACTTGAAAGAAAATAAAACCTTGAAACATATAAAAACTAAATTGATAGATAACAATGCACTGATTACAAAGCCTGATAAGGGAACACCGTAGTCGTAATAGACAGAGACGAATACACTTCAAAGGTTAATGAGTTCATACCAAATAATAATATTGTAATGATACAAACGGACCCAACTGCAGAGTTTGTCAAAGTTTTGAATAATAAAATTAACCTATGTACACGGCTGTTTGATAACGCCACACGCCGTGCACTAAAACCCATTAACGCAGAAGCACCACAATTTGTTGGCCTACCAAAAATCCATAAGACCAATATACCGATTAGGCCATTGATAAATTTCACAACTGCACCGAGCTACAATGTCAGCAAAAAACTTGCAGTGAAAATAAAAAACAGTATAAAGATAAGTAATAACCATAGTATAAGAAATAACATTGACCTTGTTAACAAATTGAAAAGCATTAAATTACGACCTAATTATAAAATAGCATCTTTTGATATTGTTGACTTGTATACGAATGTCCCTGTTCAAGAAACTCTCACTATCCTTAAAGAAAATCTTATTAACGCCAAAATATGTAATTCTGAATAAATCAATGATTTAGTTAATTTACTGGAAGTTGTACTTGACCAAAATTATTTTACATTTAATAATAATTATTACATCCAAAAAAAGGGCCTAGCCATGGGGTTACCTTTATCTGGTTTATTGGCTGACATATACTTAAACCACTATGAGAATACATATTTGCTCAATAACGTAAATAAACTTTCCAAGAAAATAATATCATATACACGTTATGTTGAAGATACGTTTATAATTTTTAATGGCACAATACGACAAATAGAAAATATGAAATTATACATGAATAGTGTCAATAAAAACATACAGTTCACACTTGAGACGGAGATAAATAATAAACTTAATTTCCTCGACCTGACAATTACAAGACTAGATGAAAAATTCCAATATCAAATATACGGAAAACCGACAACCACGGATCTCACGATAAATGCTGAATCACATCATCCCTTTTCTCAGAAAATGGCAGCTTATCATAGTTTAATACATAGGTTACTTTCCATACCATTAGAAGACAGAGATTTTCACGAAGAACTGAACACGATCAAATACATAGCTAAGGCCAATGGTTATAAAAGATCAATCGTGGATAATTTAGTCAAGAAACACAGAAAAAAGAAAAACAACATAGAATTACAAGAAAATAATAGAAATAAAATTAGGTATATAGCATCAGAATATGGTAACACCCTACCCAAAATTTTAAACAAAGTATTCAGTGGGATAAATATAAAAATGGCTTACCGAACTAATAATAACATTAATAAGATACTCTTACCTAAACATTCAAAATCAATTGAAGACAGGACGGGCGTTTATAAGATAATATGCAATGACTGCGACAGCTTTTACATTGGCCAAACTGGTAGACCTTTTAAAAAACGATTCAGAGAACATTTACCGAAAAAAGAATTTAGTAAAACTGTGTCAAATTACGCGCGCCATCTGATGGACAACAACCATAGTTATACTGATTTCACAACGAACTTCCAACCCCTCCATATATGCAGAAAAGGAAATTATATGAATGCTATCGAAGAATACGAAATATATAAGGCTTACAAAAATAAAAAAACAGAAGAAGTCATCCTTAACGATCAGCTGAATTTCCAGTCCAACCTATTATACGACACAGCGATAAGAATACAGAACAAGGTCCATAGTGCACGACATATAACAACATGAACACTGCAGTCGACTATAGCATGTCGTGGTGCGCACCACCGATATCGTGTGTGTCTCAAATCTGGGTATTTTATGTGTTTTTATGTTTATATTATATATATTGTTATGTGTAGAATTGTATATACAGTGTTTTTAATATTTTAACGATCAACAAACTTCAACAAGGGATATCCTGATGATGGGGCATATGTCCTGAAACGCGTTGAATTAAATATAGAGAAAAGGCCACCAGACGGACAAGAAAAAGGTAAACTATTTTACTAATCATATACTATAAGTGGCTTGGATACCGAAAAACATGGATCTCTTATTTACTAATATTTTTCACTGTTAATCTTTTAGTGTTTCTTATTGATTTACTATGTGTTTATGCTTTTATCCTTCACTATTTTTCACTATACAAACATTCTTTGTTATACATTATTCTCATTTAATCATCACCTTCCCTTTTAAATTATTTATTGTTTATTATAATTTATTTAGCGTTTTTTCTTTATCACTTCATTTTGGGATTTTTACACTTCCACTTTTGCACTTCTAAAATGTTTTTGGTGTTAAGTGTTTCTAAATGGGCCATCCCTATTATTACTTTCTCACTACCGTACTATCTCTTTCATTACAAATATCATTAACAATATTAACAATTTTATGTCTCTATTGATTTTAACATTACTTCTAACTCTAATATATGGGTTAGTTTGCTTTTATATTTAACATTCTTTAATTGGGTTTCTTTCAATTGTCATTTACTTTATTATCCATTAATTGATAATAATATTTATTTATTACTTAAGTTATTTATTGGTTTCTTTTTCAACCTTACATTGAGTGTATTGTTTCTCCTGCTTTTCTTCTTTATTACTTGTTTGTGTCTTATCATTGGGTTTCCTTTTTATTTATTTCCCTTTATCTTAGGTTTGTTTCTTTTTCATTTTCCTCCTTCTTCATTTTCAGTGTTCTTCCTTTATATCTTGTTTTTCCATCTTCTCCTTTGGGTTCATTTTAATAAGTGGCATTGAATCATTCAATTCCTTCAATAGGTTTCATTTTGCTTGGTTTCGGTATGTTCCCTTCTTCATTTGGTTTGGTTAATCACTTTCTTCTTCATTTGGTTTTATTCTTGTTTGTTTCTTGTTGTTCCTTTCTTCTTTTGTTTTCTCTTGTTGGGTCAATCACTTGGGTTAGGTCATGTCGTCGTTTGTCGTGTCATTGTCTTTTGATTTTCTTTATATTAAACATTTTATTTTATATGAATTATTTTTTTATATTCAAAATCATCTTTTTTATCCCTGGTATTGGGGTGGCTTATTTGTGTTGTAACATAATGTCTCTCCTTCAAAATTGATCATTTTGATAAAACACTAGCATAGTTTTTATGAAATTATCAGTTGTATATAATCTTTTTCCTTTTTCTTTCTTGTTTGTTTCTTCATTCTCATTTCTCTCCTTGCTTGATTCATTCCATTTTATTTGGATCTGTTTTTATTTATTTCCACTAGTGTGTTCTCCCTTTTATATAATGTTTTCCCTAACTTTTTAGTAGCTGGTTTCTTCCATTACTACTCATTTTTCTGAGACCAGAGGAACATCATCTCTGCTCAGTTTATTTTTTGATTGCTGGACTTTTTCAACAGTCAATCTTAAATACCTTTTTTGTCATCTTGTGACTTAATTAATAATAATAATATATTTTGGGATGTCCACCTTGTGGTTTGATTTTAGATCACCTTGGCCTTTTACTCATTCTTTCCTTCCGCTGTACCTTTGCTATATACTGTCATCTACTCATACAGTTGATTGTTTTTTATTTATTCATATGTTAATTTCATCATTTCCAACCTTTTATTAGTTTGTTTTTCTTTTCTTCTTGTGATCATTTTAATTATCTTAGACATTTTTTTTCTTTTTCTTGGTTGTTTACCAATATTCTGCTTTAGCCATTTTCTGTATATTTGTTTTATACATAACTTCTCTTTTTTCCTCGTACCAGTTTTTTTTTTTTTTTTTTTTTTTTTAATACATTAAATTTATTATAATTTCAGGAATTTATCTTAGCAGTTTTGGTTGATTTTATTTTTGTTTATTTTATTTTGTTTTAAATATTATACTTAATAATTTTTGTAAGTTAGTTTTTCTTACTTTATAGGAATTTTTGTAACTTATTCCTTTCTTGGTACTTTTTGTTTAAATATTATCGTAAGTTTGTGGTTCTTACTTTTTTATAGGAATTTTTGTAACTTATTCCTTATTGTAGTTTTTTCATATTATACTTCATATGTCAACTTTATTTGATTGTAAGTTGATCTTGCTTTGTAGGAATTTTTGTAACTTATTCCTTCTTTTAATACTTTATATTAGGCCTCATAAGTCATCGAAATATTGTCGTAAGTTGTGCTCACATAATTTTTGAATTTTGGCATTTATTATGGTTTATTATGTGTTCCATCGGTCGGCCGTTTCTTCTTCTTCATCAATTACTTGTCTTCCTCCCTGAGGTGTGTTTGATTGGTTTCCATTACTTCTTGATGGAATCCAAAGTTCTGGTGGGTTGCGTTTATTATACGCTATTCGGAAATTCTCAGTTGGATTACTGCTGAAAGGTTACCAGACATAATTTTCTTCTTCGGGTTGGTTACTTCCGGATGGTGCGTCCCTTCTCTGGTTACCGCTTCCGGATCTCACTCCTACAACACTGTTCACCTGTTGTACATTTTCCGCATTCTCTTCCCTGGGGTTTTGGTTATCACTCTGATCGTTATTATTGTTTTGTTCATTTGATGGTGGCCTTGGGTAACGCCTCCCTTGATTATTTCGAGTGTTCCCTCGTATAAAGTGTACCCTTGGCTGATTGTTATTATTAAGGTTATCTCCGTTTCCTCTTTTATTATTATTTTGATGATTTGGGTTGTTATAATTCCCATAATAGTTATTATTGTTGGGGTAATTGTTTGGACGCTGGTTTGGTCCATTGCCCCTGTAATTGTTATTGTTCTGATTGGTTTCGTTGAATGGTGGGTTGCCCTGATTATAATTTGGGCGGTTACCCCTATATTGATAGTTATTATCATTCCGGTTTTGGTTATTCGGGTCATTGTACTGGGGTTTGTTATAGGATGGATTGTAATTTGGTGGGTTTTGGTTTTCCTCCCCGCGGTTATATTTCAAATTGACCATTCGGTTACGTTGATACTGTCTATCGTTTTCATGGTCTTCTAATAAACTGGCCATTCCATGTATGGTTTTAATTTGTCCCTGTCCCCTGGCCCTCTGGATAGCGTCCTCATACTGATAACCTAGTTATATTACTAGGGATTCTTCTGGTATTTTTGGCTCGAGATTTCTCGCTAGGCATACCTTTCCTAAGAAGTACGAGGTTAGTGTATGTCCTGCCTGCGTCTCATATCTTCCATTACTAATATCATTCTTCACTACATTTTGAGTAGATTCGGACCAGTATTTTTTGCGGAATAAGGCTTTGAATTCCTGTGTACAACTGATTTCTGGTCGAGTGGCAGTCCACGAATTGTCATTTGTGTCCTTAAACATCTTGTCGATGAGGCTCCTCACTGTCGTCCATCTGGTTTCCCGGTTCTTCTCTACGAGTTCCTCCACTCTCTTCAGGAATTCTATTGGGTTTCTTCTGTAACTCCTAAAGTTTATCACTTCTCTATTTTCACTGGTAATAATATGAGTGTTATTACAAGGCTTCTCCCTCAAAGCGTCCAGTTCTTCCTGTATCTGTTTCTCCCTCTGACTGATTCCTATTATCTTCTCTTTATTTTCTTGAGTTTGTCCATCGACCTTGTTGATAGTGGTATACACTCTTTCGACGCGTTCACTGATATCAGTTTGGATTTCCTTGTGCCTCTCCTTCAGCTTCTGGAGCACCTCATGTTTATTTTTTATGCACTCTTCGGTGGCGATTTGTTGCAGTTCTTGAACTCTGATTTTTCCTTCCTCCACGACGTTATTTATTTTGTTGGTCAACTCTTCCCGGACAAGTATGTCTTGGTTATAGTCTGTTTTATCTCCTCTTGGCGATCCACCGACTGTTGCCTCAATTCTCCCTTCGTCTTCTCGCTGTCTTCCTTCAATTGTCATTGAAGTGTCTCATTATTGTTCTCGATCTTGTTGTTTAATATCTCAAGATCTTTCTTTATTTGCCAGTTCAGCTCCTCACTCTTCTTTTCTAACATCTCTTGGCTTCTCTTCAAAGCTTCATGGTTTCTTTCCATCTTATTATTTAGAAGTTCTATGTCCTCCTTCATTTGTTTCTTTAACTCTTCACTATTTTGTCTGAAGAATTCCCAGTCTTCTTTTACTTCTTCCTTTTGTTTCATAAAATTTTCATCGGTTCTCTCCTGGTTCTTGTTCAATTGTTCCATAATCATCCTCATCATGTTCTCCATTGATTGGGTCGGTTTGTCTGGTTGGTCTCCGACCGTTACTTCTACTTCCAGTTCAGGTAGTGTTGGATTTTCCGGTTGGTCCTCTTGGGGATCCTCTTCGAACAACTCCCTGATCATTTCTTCAATTTCTTCCATCTCTTCTTGGTCGGTATTTTCAGTTCCTTTCCTTGTTTGGTATCTTGTAACCATGGAATGTCTCCTCATAATCGCTGCTAGTCTCCTTTTCTAGCCTCACCGGTTGGTCGCCAATCTGTAACGAAACGATCTGGTCGTCTTCTGAAAAATGTGTACAAGTGTTGTATGTATGTAGTGCGTTCGTCTCACACTGGGGTCGTTACATCTATTCTTGCGCTAACGATGTCCGTAGCGATGCTATAATTACCAGTACAACATAGCAGCAACCATACCTGTTTTTAAATAGGGGTGTGTGAATCCCAGGTGGCGCCAAATTGTTTATTACAACAATTAAACTTATTAACTAATCTCTTAATAGGGTGTTCTCAGCGATGACGGCCGGGGTGTTCAAATAATTCCCGCTTGTTCAGCCTCCTGAATCGAGTAGGTAGTTGTTCGAATTGCAACGTGAGCGCTGGTCGTCAAATCTAGCTTTCGTTAACAAACACAAGTAATACAATACACTCCCTATGAAATGAAAACAATAGTTAATCTTTGTTCTAGTTATTTTAATAGTTGATTTGTAATATTTCAGTTTGACAATTAATATTATTCTGGTTGATTAATAATTTTATACCGACATTTTACATGAAACACTTTCTCTCAGGCTGACGAAATCGATTCCGAAACGAAGTATTTACTCCAGCATGGCTGCAGTTTTGGTTAAGTTAAAATATACTCGTTCAAAATCGGGATTCTTTTGATTACAAGACAAATAATTCCTATGATTACAATAAAAAGTACATTACCTTACTTTAAGTGTACTTAAATAATAAGGTGTGTGGTTATAATCTGTTCTGTAGTGTCATTAAATGTGTTTATAAAGTTCGTATTCACACAACAGGTTATGTATTATGTTAACAAATTTTCAGTGTGTTGTTTTTCTTAATTAATCTTTGAAAGAGAATATTTGGTTGACAGTGAGAGTTCCCATTACTTTTAGAAATATTTAAAGTGAGTTTATTTTTTGGAAATAGGGTAATTCAAAGATACTTAACACATCAGATGACTTGGTGTTATCAATCATTGAGTTGGAAGAGGATTGGGCTGCAATCGTTTTCTGTTTTCATTACTCTTGGGGCTTAAGTAGGTCTGGCGTCCTTTTCATATTAGATGTGGTCATATTTTCATTTAATTTCCTGGTAATATGATCCTTGGCATCAGTTGACAGTCCCAGTTGTTCGTTTGCTTCTTACTCGATCATCGTTTTGAACTTCGTTTACTATTTTTACATTTTTTGATTAAAAATTGGTCGTTCAATATTCGGCTTCTGTTCTGCAAGAGTGACGCTTTACGAGTAACGATATTCAACCGTAATTCTGTCCCTAACAGCAGTTGCTATGGTTACCAATTAAATTTGATTGGCTTAGATTGACATAATCCATTGTTATCAAAATTTGAATTCTTTTCAAAATCCTTGTATATCTTCTGATTGCTTTTATTCCTCTATCTTCCCTCCTAAGTATTAACTATTATCACTGTTATTTGTATTTCCTTTCATAGATTAATTTGATACCCCACAAGTTTGGGTTATTTTAGGTTTTATGATTTTACAATTATTTTAATACTTGTTAATTACATTTCTTTTTTAATTTAAATCCTTATTATTTGTAATATTTTGTTTTAAAATGATTTACAATTTATCCTCGGTTAGTTATTCACCTTGGATTTGCTAATTTCTTTGTTAACTTATTACAATTTGTAGTTGTTTGTTCTTGACAGTTAGGCATTTTCCTAGGCCTAAGTACCCATTATTTGTATTTACTTATTTCGTACAAATTATGTCTCTTTTTATCTTAATGAGCTTAGCTTTGTTATTATAATTGGTTGTGTTATTTGTTGATGTGTTTTGAATGTGTTGTTGTGTTATTATTATGTTACTATTATTTTATATATCATGAATTGCTAATCATTTACTAGCTGGTTTTCTCATTTACATTTCTTTACTTTCTTATTTATTTAATCTGCCAATAAAACAATGTGGCTATTATTTACTACTTTTGTTCACATAAAATACAACATCTAGGTCTATGGTCTGTATAATTCTTCCAGCCATCTCCTATTCATAAACTTGCTTAAACAATTATTTAATAATTATTTGATAACATTTGTTTACAGTTCATTTCACTTTATGTCATTTTTTGGGTGATAAACAACATCACATTTTTTGAACTTACTTTAATAATGATCCCTTGTAACTAGGGGTGTTTATTGATTTATAATATAATACCTAGATATGCCGTCATCAAAATAAACAGAAAATCAGAGACTGCAATGAAAATCAAAAGACATGCTGAAACAATGTGGATGAGAGAGGAACTTAAATATTTGTATAAAAAGAAAGCAAAATTAAACAGAGATTTATATATGACTCATTTAAAACTACTTGATAGCATTCATGTGGCCCTACTAGATAACACAATCCAGGTTATCAACAAATACGTTCATGACGTACTGCAACGGGTTTACCAAAAACAAAAGATTAAACTTCAAGCTCTTAAACATAAGCAGATAAGAGAGGAGGACTTCGAATGTAAACACAAGTTCTACACACGTGTCTCAAATTTGACAAGTATACAATTTACATCTGATGAAAGAGATATTCTTAACAAGGGGCTAAATTATAATATTCCTTATATCGGTAAAGACCACATGATTCGAGAAATTATTAGTGCAGAGGCCGCCGTAAAAACAATACCAAACCAGACTTTACAAAATGAAACCCGTGCCATAATTAATAATAGCTTGAATAAATGCCTAAAAACTATAACAAATAATGAAAAGCGCTGTAAAGTTAATCAAAGATACTTGAAAGAAAATAAAACCTTGAAACATATAAAAACTAAATTGATAGATAACAATGCACTGATTACAAAGCCTGATAAGGGAACACCGTAGTCGTAATAGACAGAGACGAATACACTTCAAAGGTTAATGAGTTCATACCAAATAATAATATTGTAATGATACAAACGGACCCAACTGCAGAGTTTGTCAAAGTTTTGAATAATAAAATTAACCTATGTACACGGCTGTTTGATAACGCCACACGCCGTGCACTAAAACCCATTAACGCAGAAGCACCACAATTTGTTGGCCTACCAAAAATCCATAAGACCAATATACCGATTAGGCCATTGATAAATTTCACAACTGCACCGAGCTACAATGTCAGCAAAAAACTTGCAGTGAAAATAAAAAACAGTATAAAGATAAGTAATAACCATAGTATAAGAAATAACATTGACCTTGTTAACAAATTGAAAAGCATTAAATTACGACCTAATTATAAAATAGCATCTTTTGATATTGTTGACTTGTATACGAATGTCCCTGTTCAAGAAACTCTCACTATCCTTAAAGAAAATCTTATTAACGCCAAAATATGTAATTCTGAATAAATCAATGATTTAGTTAATTTACTGGAAGTTGTACTTGACCAAAATTATTTTACATTTAATAATAATTATTACATCCAAAAAAAGGGCCTAGCCATGGGGTTACCTTTATCTGGTTTATTGGCTGACATATACTTAAACCACTATGAGAATACATATTTGCTCAATAACGTAAATAAACTTTCCAAGAAAATAATATCATATACACGTTATGTTGAAGATACGTTTATAATTTTTAATGGCACAATACGACAAATAGAAAATATGAAATTATACATGAATAGTGTCAATAAAAACATACAGTTCACACTTGAGACGGAGATAAATAATAAACTTAATTTCCTCGACCTGACAATTACAAGACTAGATGAAAAATTCCAATATCAAATATACGGAAAACCGACAACCACGGATCTCACGATAAATGCTGAATCACATCATCCCTTTTCTCAGAAAATGGCAGCTTATCATAGTTTAATACATAGGTTACTTTCCATACCATTAGAAGACAGAGATTTTCACGAAGAACTGAACACGATCAAATACATAGCTAAGGCCAATGGTTATAAAAGATCAATCGTGGATAATTTAGTCAAGAAACACAGAAAAAAGAAAAACAACATAGAATTACAAGAAAATAATAGAAATAAAATTAGGTATATAGCATCAGAATATGGTAACACCCTACCCAAAATTTTAAACAAAGTATTCAGTGGGATAAATATAAAAATGGCTTACCGAACTAATAATAACATTAATAAGATACTCTTACCTAAACATTCAAAATCAATTGAAGACAGGACGGGCGTTTATAAGATAATATGCAATGACTGCGACAGCTTTTACATTGGCCAAACTGGTAGACCTTTTAAAAAACGATTCAGAGAACATTTACCGAAAAAAGAATTTAGTAAAACTGTGTCAAATTACGCGCGCCATCTGATGGACAACAACCATAGTTATACTGATTTCACAACGAACTTCCAACCCCTCCATATATGCAGAAAAGGAAATTATATGAATGCTATCGAAGAATACGAAATATATAAGGCTTACAAAAATAAAAAAACAGAAGAAGTCATCCTTAACGATCAGCTGAATTTCCAGTCCAACCTATTATACGACACAGCGATAAGAATACAGAACAAGGTCCATAGTGCACGACATATAACAACATGAACACTGCAGTCGACTATAGCATGTCGTGGTGCGCACCACCGATATCGTGTGTGTCTCAAATCTGCGTATTTTATGTGTTTTTATGTTTATATTATATATATTGTTATGTGTAGAATTGTATATACAGTGTTTTTAATATTTTAACGATCAACAAACTTCAACAAGGGATATCCTGATGATGGGGCATATGTCCTGAAATGCGTTGAATTAAATATAGAGAAAAGGCCACCAGACGGACAAGAAAAAGGTAAACTATTTTACTAATCATATACTATAAGTGGCTTGGATACCGAAAAACATGGATCTCTTATTTACTAATATTTTTCACTGTTAATCTTTTAGTGTTTCTTATTGATTTACTATGTGTTTATGCTTTTATCCTTCACTATTTTTCACTATACAAACATTCTTTGTTATACATTATTCTCATTTAATCATCACCTTCCCTTTTAAATTATTTATTGTTTATTATAATTTATTTAGCGTTTTTTCTTTATCACTTCATTTTGGGATTTTTACACTTCCACTTTTGCACTTCTAAAATGTTTTTGGTGTTAAGTGTTTCTAAATGGGCCATCCCTATTATTACTTTCTCACTACCGTACTATCTCTTTCATTACAAATATCATTAACAATATTAACAATTTTATGTCTCTATTGATTTTAACATTACTTCTAACTCTAATATATGGGTTAGTTTGCTTTTATATTTAACATTCTTTAATTGGGTTTCTTTCAATTGTCATTTACTTTATTATCCATTAATTGATAATAATATTTATTTATTACTTAAGTTATTTATTGGTTTCTTTTTCAACCTTACATTGAGTGTATTGTTTCTCCTGCTTTTCTTCTTTATTACTTGTTTGTGTCTTATCATTGGGTTTCCTTTTTATTTATTTCCCTTTATCTTAGGTTTGTTTCTTTTTCATTTTCCTCCTTCTTCATTTTCAGTGTTCTTCCTTTATATCTTGTTTTTCCATCTTCTCCTTTGGGTTCATTTTAATAAGTGGCATTGAATCATTCAATTCCTTCAATAGGTTTCATTTTGCTTGGTTTCGGTATGTTCCCTTCTTCATTTGGTTTGGTTAATCACTTTCTTCTTCATTTGGTTTTATTCTTGTTTGTTTCTTGTTGTTCCTTTCTTCTTTTGTTTTCTCTTGTTGGGTCAATCACTTGGGTTAGGTCATGTCGTCGTTTGTCGTGTCATTGTCTTTTGATTTTCTTTATATTAAACATTTTATTTTATATGAATTATTTTTTTATATTCAAAATCATCTTTTTTATCCCTGGTATTGGGGTGGCTTATTTGTGTTGTAACATAATGTCTCTCCTTCAAAATTGATCATTTTGATAAAACACTAGCATAGTTTTTATGAAATTATCAGTTGTATATAATCTTTTTCCTTTTTCTTTCTTGTTTGTTTCTTCATTCTCATTTCTCTCCTTGCTTGATTCATTCCATTTTATTTGGATCTGTTTTTATTTATTTCCACTAGTGTGTTCTCCCTTTTATATAATGTTTTCCCTAACTTTTTAGTAGCTGGTTTCTTCCATTACTACTCATTTTTCTGAGACCAGAGGAACATCATCTCTGCTCAGTTTATTTTTTGATTGCTGGACTTTTTCAACAGTCAATCTTAAATACCTTTTTTGTCATCTTGTGACTTAATTAATAATAATAATATATTTTGGGATGTCCACCTTGTGGTTTGATTTTAGATCACCTTGGCCTTTTACTCATTCTTTCCTTCCGCTGTACCTTTGCTATATACTGTCATCTACTCATACAGTTGATTGTTTTTTATTTATTCATATGTTAATTTCATCATTTCCAACCTTTTATTAGTTTGTTTTTCTTTTCTTCTTGTGATCATTTTAATTATCTTAGACATTTTTTTTCTTTTTCTTGGTTGTTTACCAATATTCTGCTTTAGCCATTTTCTGTATATTTGTTTTATACATAACTTCTCTTTTTTCCTCGTACCAGTTTTTTTTTTTTTTTTTTTTTTTTTTAATACATTAAATTTATTATAATTTCAGGAATTTATCTTAGCAGTTTTGGTTGATTTTATTTTTGTTTATTTTATTTTGTTTTAAATATTATACTTAATAATTTTTGTAAGTTAGTTTTTCTTACTTTATAGGAATTTTTGTAACTTATTCCTTTCTTGGTACTTTTTGTTTAAATATTATCGTAAGTTTGTGGTTCTTACTTTTTTATAGGAATTTTTGTAACTTATTCCTTATTGTAGTTTTTTCATATTATACTTCATATGTCAACTTTATTTGATTGTAAGTTAATCTTGCTTTGTAGGAATTTTTGTAACTTATTCCTTCTTTTAATACTTTATATTAGGCCTCATAAGTCATCGAAATATTGTCGTAAGTTGTGCTCACATAATTTTTGAATTTTGGCATTTATTATGGTTTATTATGCGTTCCATCGGTCTGCCGTTTCTTCTTCATCATCAATTACTTGTCTTCCTCCCTGAGGTGTGTTTGATTGGTTTCCATTACTTCTTGATGGAATCCAAAGTTCTGGTGGGTTGCGTTTATTATACGCTATTCGGAAATTCTCAGTTGGATTACTGCTGAAAGGTATCCAGTCATAATTTTCTTCTTCGGGTTGGTTACTTCCGGATGGTGCGTCCCTTCTCTGGTTACCGCTTCCGGATCTCACTCCTACAACACTGTTCACCTGTTGTACATTTTCCGCATTCTCTTCCCTGGGGTTTTGGTTATCACTCTGATCGTTATTATTGTTTTGTTCATTTGATGGTGGCCTTGGGTAACGCCTCCCTTGATTATTTCGAGTGTTCCCTCGTATAAAGTGTACCCTTGGCTGATTGTTATTATTACGGTTATCTCCGTTTCCTCTTTTATTATTATTTTGATGATTTGGGTTGTTGTAATTCCCATAATAGTTATTATTGTTGGGGTAATTGTTTGGACGCTGGTTTGGTCCATTGCCCTTGTAATTTTTATTGTTCTTATTGGTTCCGTTGAACGGTGGGTTGCCCTGATTATAATTTGGGCAGTTACCCCTATATTGATAGTTATCATTCCGGTTTTGGTTACTCGGGTCGTTGTACTGGGGTTTGTTATAGGATGGATTGTAATTTTGTGGGTTTTGGTTTTCCTCCCCACGGTTATATTTCAAATTGACCACTCGGTTACATCGATACTGTCTATCGTTTTCATGGTCTTCTAATAAACTGGCCATTCCCTGTATGGTTTTAATTTGTCCCTGTCCCCTGGCCCTCTGGATAGCGTCCTCATAGTGATAACCTAGTTGTATTACTAGGGATTCTTCTGGTATTTTTGGCTCGAGATTTCTCGCTAGGCATACCTTTCCTAAGAAGTACGAGGTTAGTGTATGTCCTGCCTACGGCTCATATCTTCCATTACTAATATCATTCTTCATTACATTTTGAGTAGATTCGGACCAGTATTTTTTGCGGAATAAGGCTTTGAATTCCTGTGTACAGCTGATTTCTGGTCGAGTGGCAGTCCACCAATTGTCATTTGTGTCCTTAAACATCTTGTCGATGAGGCTCCTCACTGTCGTCCATCTTGTTTCCCGGTTCTTCTCTATGAGTTCCTCCACTCTCTTCAGGAATTCTATTGGGTTTCTTCTGTAACTCCTAAAGTTTATCACCTCTCTATTTTCACTGGTAATAATATGAGTGTTATTACAAGGCTTCTCCCTCAAAGCGTCCAGTTCTTCCTGCATCTGTTTCTCCCTCTGACTGATTCCTATTATCTTCTCTTTATTTTCTTGAGTTTGTCCGTCGACCTTGTTGATAGTGGTGTAAACTCTTTCGACGCGTTCACTGATATCAGTTTGGATTTCCTTGTGCCTCTCCTTCAGCTTCTGGAGCACCTCATGTTTATTTTTTTTTACTCTTCGGTGGCGATTTGTTGCAGTTCTTGAACTCTGATTTTTCCTTCCTCCACGACGTTATTTATTTTGTTGGTCAACTATTCCCGGACAAGTATTACAGTTTCGTTTGTCTTGGTTATAGTCTGTTTTATCTCCTCTTGGCGATCCACCGACTGTTGCCTCAATTCTCCCTTCGTCTTCTCGCTGTCTTCCTTCAATTGTCGTTGAAGTGTCTCAATATTGTTCTCGACCTTATTGTTTAATATCTCAAGATCTTTCTTTATTTGCCAGTTCAGCTCCTCACTCTTCTTTTCTAACATCTCTTGGCTTCTCTTCAAAGCTTCATGGTTTCTTTCCATCTTATTATTTAGAAGTTCTATGTCCTCCTTGATTTGTTTCTTTAACTCTTCACTTTTTTGTCTGAAGAATTCCCTGTCTTCTTTTGCTTCTTCCTTTTGTTTCATAAAATTTTCATCGGTTCTCTCCTGGTTCTTGTTCAATTGTTCCATAATCATCCTCATCATGTTCTCCATTGATTGGGTCGGTTTGTCTGGTTGGTCTCCGACCGTTACTTCTACTTCCGGTTCAGGTAGTGTTGGATTTTCCGGTTGGTCCTCTTGGGGATCCTCTTCGAACAACTCCCAGATCATTTCTTCAATTTCTTCCATCTCTTCTTGGTCGGTATTTTCAGTTCCTTTCCTTGTTTGGTATCTTGTAACCATGGAATGTCTCCTCATAATCGCTGCTAGTCTCCTTTTCTAGCCTCACCGGTTGGTCACCAATCTGTAACGAAACGATCTGGTCGTCTTCTGAAAAATGTGTACAAGTGTTGTATGTATGTAGTGCATTCGTCTCACACTGCGGTCGTTACATCTATTCTTGTGCTAACGATGTCCGTAGCGATGCTATAATTACCAGTACAACATAGCAGTAACCATACCTGTTTTTAAATAGGGGTATGTGAATCCCAGGTGGCGCCAAATTGTTTATTAAAACAATTAAACTTATTAACTAATCTCTTAATAGGGTGTTCTCAGCGATGACGGCCGGAGCGTTCAAATAATTCCAGCTCGTTCAGCCTCCTGAATCGAGTAGGTAGTTGTTCGAATTGCAACGTGAGCGCTGGTCGTCAAATCTAGCTTTTATTAACAAACACAAGTAATACAATACACTCCCTATGAAATGAAAACAATAGTTGCTCTTTGTTCTAGTTATTTTAATAGTTGATTTGTAATATTTCAGTTTGACAATTAATATTATTCTGGTTGATTAATAATTTTGCACCGACATTTTACATGAAACACTTTCTCTCAGGCTGACGAAATCGATTCCGAAACGAGGTATTTACTCCAGCATGGTTGCAGTTTTGGTTAAGTTACAATATACTCGTTCAAAATCGGGATTCTTTTGATTACAAGACAAATAATTCCTATGATTACAATAAAAAGTACATTACCTTACTTTAAGTGTACTTAAAAAATAAGGTGTGTGGTTATAATCTGTTCTGTAGTGTCATTAAATGTGTTTATAAAGTTCGTATTCACACAACAGGTTATGTATTATGTTAACAAATTTTCAGTGTGTTGTTTTTCTTAATTAATCTTTGAAAGAGAATATTTGGTTGACAGTGAGAGTTCCCATTACTTTTAGAAATATTTAAAGTGAGTTTATTTTTTGGAAATAGGATAATTCAAAGATACTTAACACATCAGATGACTTGGTGTTATCAATCATTGAGTTGGAAGAGGATTGGGCTGCAATCGTTTTCTGTTTTCATTACTCTTGGGGCTTAAGTAGTTCTGGCGTCCTTTTCATATTAGATGTGGTCATATTTTCATTTAATTTCCTGGTAATATGATCCTTGGCATCAGTTGACAGTCCCAGTTGTTCGTCTGCTTCTTATTCGATCATCGTTTTGAATTTCGTTTACTATTTTTACATTTTTTGATTAAAAATTAGTCGTTCAATATTCGGCTTCTGTTCTGCAAGAGTGACGCTTTACGAGTAACGATATTCAACCGTAATTCTGTCCCTAACAGCAGTTGCTATGGTTACCAATTAAATTTGATTGGCTTAGATTGACATAATCCATTGTTATCAAAATTTGAATTCTTTTCAAAATCCTTGTATATCTTCTGATTGCTTTTATTCCTCTATCTTCCCTCCTAAGTATTAACTATTATCACTGTTATTTGTATTTCCTTTCATAGATTAATTTGATATCCCACAAGTTTGGGTTATTTTAGGTTTTATGATTTTACAATTATTTTAATACTTGTTAATTACATTTCTTTTTTAATTTAAATCCTTAATATTTATAATATTTTGTTTTAAAAATGATTTACAATTTATCCTTGGTTAGTTATTCACCTCGGATTTGCTAATTTCTTTGTTAACTTATTACAATTTGTAGTTGTTTGTTCTTGACAGTTAGGCATTTTCCTAGGCCTAAGTAGCCATTATTTGTATTTACTTATTTCGTACAAATTATGTCTCTTTTTATCTTAATGAGCTTAGCTTTGTTATTATAATTGGTTGTGATATTTATTGATGTGTTTTGACTGTGTTGTAGTGTTATTATTATGTTACTATTATTTTATAAATCATGAATTGGTAATCATTTACTAGATGGTTTTCCCGTTTACATTTCTTTACTTTCTTATTTATTTAATCTGCCAATAAAACAATGTGGCTATTATTTACTACTTTTGTTCACATAAAATATAACATCTAGGTCTGTGGTCTGTATAATTCTTCCAGCCATCTCCTATTCATAAACTTGCTTAAACAATTATTTAATAATTATTTGATAACATTTGTTTACAGTTCATTTCACTTTATGTCATTTTTTGGGTGATAAACATCATCACATTTTTTGAACTTACTTTAATAATGATCCCTTGTAACTAGGGGTGTTTATTGATTTGTTTTAATTTCTTAATTTTTTAAACACTCTTTACTTTCACTCCATGCTAACACTATCTGTTTTCTCTTTCATGGGATTCTCCCTTTTAATTATAACTACATTCAATTAAATTTAACAATAATGTTCTTTCTTAATTAATACTGTCTTCATCACTTTTCAGTGTTCATTATACATTAATTAACTGTTTACACTTAATACTATTCTTAACAACTTTCTTATTTACTAATATATTTCACTGTTAATCTTTTAGTGTTTCTTATTGATTTACTATGTGTTTATGCTTTTATCCTTCACTATTTTTCACTATACAAACATTCTTTGTTATACATTATTCTCATTTAATCATCACCTTCACTTTTAAATTATTTATTGTTTATTATAATTTATTTAGCATTTTTTCTTTATCACTTCATTTTGGGATTTTTACACTTCCACTTTTGCACTTCTAAAATGTTTTTGGTGTTAAGTGTTTCTAAATGGGCCATCCCTATTATTACTTTCTCACTACCGTACTATCTCTTTCATTACAAATATCATTAACAATATTAACAATTTTATGTCTCTATTGATTTTAACATTACATCTAACTCTAATATATGGGTTAGTTTGCTTTTATATTTAACATTCTTTAATTGGGTTACTTTCAATTGTCATTTACTTTATTATCCATTAATTGATAATAATATTTATTTATTAATTAAGTTATTTATTGGTTTCTTTTTCAACCTTACATTGAGTGTATTGTTTCTCCTGCTTTTCTTCTTTATTACTTGTTTGTGTCTTTTCATTGGGTTTCCTTTTTATTTATTTCCCTTTATCTTAGGTTTGTTTCTTTTTCATTTTCCTCCTTCTTCATTTTCAGTGTTCTTCCTTTATATCTTGTTTTTCCATCTTCTCCTTTGGGTTCATTTTAATAAGTGGCATTGAATCATTCAATTCCTTCAATTGGTTTCATTTTGCTTGGTTTCGGTATTTTCCCTTCTTCATTTGGTTTGCTTAATCACTTTCTTCTTCATTTGGTTTTATTCTTGTTTGTTTCTTGTTGTTCCTTTCTTCTTTTGTTTTCTCTTGTTGGGTCAATCACTTGGGTTAGGTCATGTCGTAGTTTGTCGTGTCATTGTCTTTTGATTTTCTTTATATTAAACATTTTATTTTATGTGAATTATTATTTTATATTCAAAATCATCTTTTTTATCCCTGGTATTGGGGTGGCTTATTTGTGTTGTAACATAATGTCTCTCCTTCAAAATTGATCATTTTGATAAAAAACTAGCATAGTTTTTATGAAATTATCAGTTGTATATAATCTTTTTCCTTTTTCTTTCTTGTTTGTTTCTTCATTCTCATTTCTCTCCTTGCTTGATTCATTCCATTTTATTTGGATCTGTTTTTATTTATTTCCATTAGTGTGTTCTCCCTTTTATATAATTTTTTCCCTAACTTTTTAGTAGCTGGTTTCTTCCATTACTACTCATTTTTCTGAGACCAGAGGAACATCATCTCTGCTCAGTTTATTTTTTGATTGCTGGACTTTTTCAACAGTCAATCTTAAATACCTTTTTTGTCATCTTGTGACTTAATTAATAATAATAATATATTTTGGGATGTCCACCTTGTGGTTTGATTTTAGATCACCTTGGCCTTTTACTCATTCTTCCTTCCGCTGTACCTTTGCTATATACTGTCATCTACTCATACAGTTGGTTGTTTTTATTTATTCATATGTTAATTTCATCATTTCCATCCTTTTATTAGTTTGTTTTTCTTTTCTTCTTGTGATCATTTTATTATCTTACACATCTTTTTTCTTTTTCTTGGTTGTTTACCAATATTCTGCATTAGCCATTTTCTGTATATTTGTTTTATACATAACTTCTCTTTTTTCCTCGTACCAGTTTTTTTTATTTATTTTTTTTTTTATTTTTTTTTAATACATTAAATTTATTATAATTTCAGGTATTTATCTTAGCAGTTTTTGGTTGATTTTATTTTTGTTTATTTTATTTTGTTTTAAATATTATACTTAATAATTTTTGTAAGTTAGTTTTTCTTACTTTATAGGAATTTTTGTAACTTATTCCTTTCTTGGTACTTTTTGTTTAAATATTATCGTAAGTTTGTGGTTCTTACTTTTTTATAGGAATTTTTGTAACTTATTCCTTATTGTAGTTTTTTCATATTATACTTCATATGTCAACTTTATTTGATTGTAAGTTAATCTTGCTTTGTAGGAATTTTTGTAACTTATTCCTTTTTTTAATACTTTATATTAGTCCTCATAAGTCATCGAAATATTGTCGTAAGTTGTGCTCACATAATTTTTGAATTTTGGCATTTATTATGGTTTATTATGCGTTCCATCGGTCGGCCGTTTCTTCTTCATCATCAATTACTTGTCTTCCTCCCTGAGGTGTGTTTGATTGGTTTCCATTATTTCTTGATGGAATCCAAAGTTCTGGTGGGTTGCGTTTATTATACGCTATTCGGAAATTCTCCGTTGGATTACTGCTGAAAGGTATCCAGTCATAATTTTCTTCTTCGGGTTGGTTACTTCCGGATGGTGTGTCCCTTCTCTGGTTACCGCTTCCGGATCTCACTCCTACAACACTGTTCACCTGTTGTACATTTTCCGCATTCTCTTCCCTGGGGTTTTGGTTATCACTCTGATCGTTATTATTGTTTTGTTCATTTGATGGTGGTCTTGGGTAATGCCTCCCTTGATTATTTCGAGTGTTCCCTCGTATAAAGTGTACCCTTGGCTGATTGTTATTATTACGGTTATCTCCGTTTCCTCTTTTATTATTATTTTGATGATTTGTTTTGTTATTATTCCCATAATAGTTATTATTGTTGGGGTAATTGTTTGGACGCTGGTTTGGTCCATTGCCCCTGTAATTGTTATTGTTCTGATTGGTTCCGTTGAACGGTGGGATGCCCTGAATATAATTTGGGCGGTTACCCCTATATTGATAGTTATTATCATTCCGGTTTTGGTTACTCGGGTCGTTGTACTGGGGTTTGTTATAGGATGGATTGTAATTTGGTGGGTTTCGGTTTTCCTCCCCACGGTTATATTTCAAAATGACCATTCGGTTACGTCGATACTGTCTATCGTTTTCATGGTCTTCTAATAAACTGGCGATTCCCTGTATGGTTTTAATTTGTCCCTGTCTCCTGGCCCTCTGCATAGCGTCCTCATAGTGATAACCTAGTTGTATTACTAGGGATTCTTCTGGTATTTTTGGCTCGAGATTTCTCGCTAGGCATACCTTTCTTAAGAAGTACAAGGTTAGTGAATGTCCTGCCTGCGGCTCATATCTTCCATTACTAATATCATTCTTCACTACATTTTGAGTAGATTCGGACCAGTATTTTTTGAGGAATAAGGCTTTGAATTCCTGTGTACAGCTGATTTCTAGTCGAGTGGCAGTCCACCAATTGTCATTTGTGTCCTTAAACATCTTGTCGATGAGGCTCCTCACTGTCGTCCATCTGGTTTCCCGGTTTTTCTCTATGAGTTCCTCCACTCTCTTCAGGAATTCTATTGGGTTTCTTCTGGAACTCCTAAAGTTTATCACCTCTCTATTTTCACTGGTAATATTATGAGTGTTATTACAAGGCTTCTCCCTCAAAGCGTCCAGCTCTTCCTGCATCTGTTTCTCCCTCTGACTGATTCATATTATCTTCTCTTTATTTTCTTGAGTTTGTCCGTCGACCTTGTTGATAGTGGTGTACACTCTTTCAACGCGTTCACTGATATCAGTTTGGATTTCCTTGTGCCTCTCCTTCAGCTTCTGGAGCACCTCATGTTTATTTTTTATGCACTCTTCGGTGGCGATTTGTTGCAGTTCTTGAACTCTGATTTTTCCTTCCTCCACGACGTTATTTATTTTGTTGGTCAACTCTTCCCGGACAAGTATGTCTTGGTTATAGTCTGTTTTATCTCCTCTTGGCGATCCACCGACTGTTGCCTCAATTCTCCCTTCGTCTTCTCGCTGTCTTCCTTCAATTGTCGTTGAAGTGTCTCATTATTGTTCTCGACCTTATTGTTTAATATCTCAAGATCTTTCTTTATTTGCCAGTTCAGCTCCTCACTCTTCTTTTCTAACATCTCTTGGCTTCTCTTCAAAGCTTCATGGTTTCTTTCCATCTTATTATTTAGAAGTTCTATGTCCTCCTTGATTTGTTTCTTTAACTCTTCACTATTTTGTCTGAAGAATTCCCTGTCTTCTTTTGCTTCTTCCTTTTGTTTCATAAAATTTTCATCGGTTCTCTCCTGGTTCTTGTTCAATTGTTCCATAATCATCCTCATCATGTTCTCCATTGATTGGGTCGGTTTGTCTGGTTGGTCTCCGACCGTTACTTCTACTTCCGGTTCAGGTAGTGTTGGATTTTCCGGTTGGTCCTCTTGGGGATCCTCTTCGAACAACTCCCAGATCATTTCTTCAATTTCTTCCATCTCTTCTTGGTCGGTATTTTCAGTTCCTTTCCTTGTTTGGTATCTTGTAACCATGGAATGTCTCCTCATAATCGCTGCTAGTCTCCTTTTCTAGCCTCACCGGTTGGTCACCAATCTGTAACGAAACGATCTGGTCGTCTTCTGAAAAATGTGTACAAGTGTTGTATGTATGTAGTGCATTCGTCTCACACTGGGGTCGTTACATCTATTCTTGCGCTAACGATGTCCGTAGCGATGCTATAATTACCAGTACAACATAGCAGTAACCATACCTGTTTTTAAATAGGGGTGTGTGAATCCCAGGTGGCGCCAAATTGTTTATTAAAACAATTAAACTTATTAACTAATCTCTTAATAGGGTGTTCTCAGCGATGACGGCCGGAGCGTTCAAATAATTCCAGCTCGTTCAGCCTCCTGAATCGAGTAGGTAGTTGTTCGAATTGCAACGTGAGCGCTGGTCGTCAAATCTAGCTTTCGTTAACAAACACAAGTAATACAATACACTCCCTATGAAATGAAAACAATAGTTACTCTTTGTTCTAGTTATTTTAATAGTTGATTTGTAATATTTCAGTTTGACAATTAATATTATTCTGGTTGATTAATAATTTTGCACCGACATTTTACATGAAACACTTTCTCTCAGGCTGACGAAATCGATTCCGAAACGAGGTATTTACTCCAGCATGGTTGCAGTTTTGGTTAAGTTACAATATACTCGTTCAAAATCGGGATTCTTTTGATTACAAGACAAATAATTCCTATGATTACAATAAAAAGTACATTACCTTACTTTAAGTGTACTTAAAAAATAAGGTGTGTGGTTATAATCTGTTCTGTAGTGTCATTAAATGTGTTTATAAAGTTCGTATTCACACAACAGGTTATGTATTATGTTAACAAATTTTCAGTGTGTTGTTTTTCTTAATTAATCTTTGAAAGAGAATATTTGGTTGACAGTGAGAGTTCCCATTACTTTTAGAAATATTTAAAGTGAGTTTATTTTTTGGAAATAGGATAATTCAAAGATACTTAACACATCAGATGACTTGGTGTTATCAATCATTGAGTTGGAAGAGGATTGGGCTGCAATCGTTTTCTGTTTTCATTACTCTTGGGGCTTAAGTAGTTCTGGCGTCCTTTTCATATTAGATGTGGTCATATTTTCATTTAATTTCCTGGTAATATGATCCTTGGCATCAGTTGACAGTCCCAGTTGTTCGTCTGCTTCTTATTCGATCATCGTTTTGAATTTCGTTTACTATTTTTACATTTTTTGATTAAAAATTAGTCGTTCAATATTCGGCTTCTGTTCTGCAAGAGTGACGCTTTACGAGTAACGATATTCAACCGTAATTCTGTCCCTAACAGCAGTTGCTATGGTTACCAATTAAATTTGATTGGCTTAGATTGACATAATCCATTTTTATCAAAATTTGAATTCTTTTCAAAATCCTTGTATATCTTCTGATTGCTTTTATTCCTCTATCTTCCCTCCTAAGTATTAACTATTATCACTGTTATTTGTATTTCCTTTCATAGATTAATTTGATATCCCACAAGTTTGGGTTATTTTAGGTTTTATGATTTTACAATTATTTTAATACTTGTTAATTACATTTCTTTTTTTTTTAAATCCTTAATATTTATAATATTTTGTTTTAAAAATGATTTACAATTTATCCTTGGTTAGTTATTCACCTCGGATTTGCTAATTTCTTTGTTAACTTATTACAATTTGTAGTTGTTTGTTCTTGACAGTTAGGCATTTTCCTAGGCCTAAGTAGCCATTATTTGTATTTACTTATTTCGTACAAATTATGTCTCTTTTTATCTTAATGAGCTTAGCTTTGTTATTATAATTGGTTGTGATATTTATTGATGTGTTTTGACTGTGTTGTAGTGTTATTATTATGTTACTATTATTTTATAAATCATGAATTGGTAATCATTTACTAGATGGTTTTCCCGTTTACATTTCTTTACTTTCTTATTTATTTAATCTGCCAATAAAACAATGTGGCTATTATTTACTACTTTTGTTCACATAAAATATAACATCTAGGTCTATGGTCTGTATAATTCTTCCAGCCATCTCCTATTCATAAACTTGCTTAAACAATTATTTAATAATTATTTGATAACATTTGTTTACAGTTCATTTCACTTTATGTCATTTTTTGGGTGATAAACATCATCACATTTTTTGAACTTACTTTAATAATGATCCCTTGTAACTAGGGGTGTTAATTGATTTGTTTTAATTTCTTAATTTTTTAAATACTCTTTACTTTCACTCCATGCTAACACTATCTGTTTTCTCTTTCATGGGATTCTCCCTTTTAATTATAACTACATTCAATTAAATTTAACAATAATGTTCTTTCTTAATTAATACTGTCTTCATCACTTTTCAGTGTTCATTATACATTAATTAACTGTTTACACTTAATACTATTCATAACAACTTTCTTATTTACTAATATATTTCACTGTTAATCTTTTAGTGTTTCTTATTGATTTACTATGTGTTTATGCTTTTATCCTTCACTATTTTTCACTATACAAACATTCTTTGTTATACATTATTCTCATTTAATCATCACCTTCACTTTTAAATTATTTATTGTTTATTATAATTTATTTAGCATTTTTTCTTTATCACTTCATTTTGGGATTTTTACACTTCCACTTTTGCACTTCTAAAATGTTTTTGGTGTTAAGTGTTTCTAAATGGGCCATCCCTATTATTACTTTCTCACTACCGTACTATCTCTTTCATTACAAATATCATTAACAATATTAACAATTTTATGTCTCTATTGATTTTAACATTACTTCTAACTCTAATATATGGGTTAGTTTGCTTTTATATTTAACATTCTTTAATTGGGTTACTTTCAATTGTCATTTACTTTATTATCCATTAATTGATAATAATATTTATTTATTAATTAAGTTATTTATTGGTTTCTTTTTCAACCTTACATTGAGTGTATTGTTTCTCCTGCTTTTCTTCTTTATTACTTGTTTGTGTCTTTTCATTGGGTTTCCTTTTTATTTATTTCCCTTTATCTTAGGTTTGTTTCTTTTTCATTTTCCTCCTTCTTCATTTTCAGTGTTCTTCCTTTATATCTTGTTTTTCCATCTTCTCCTTTGGGTTCATTTTAATAAGTGGCATTGAATCATTCAATTCCTTCAATTGGTTTCATTTTGCTTGGTTTCGGTATTTTCCCTTCTTCATTTGGTTTGCTTAATCACTTTCTTCTTCATTTGGTTTTATTCTTGTTTGTTTCTTGTTGTTCCTTTCTTCTTTTGTTTTCTCTTGTTGGGTCAATCACTTGGGTTAGGTCATGTCGTAGTTTGTCGTGTCATTGTCTTTTGATTTTCTTTATATTAAACATTTTATTTTATGTGAATTATTATTTTATATTCAAAATCATCTTTTTTATCCCTGGTATTGGGGTGGCTTATTTGTGTTGTAACATAATGTCTCTCCTTCAAAATTGATCATTTTGATAAAAAACTAGCATAGTTTTTATGAAATTATCAGTTGTATATAATCTTTTTCCTTTTTCTTTCTTGTTTGTTTCTTCATTCTCATTTCTCTCCTTGCTTGATTCATTCCATTTTATTTGGATCTGTTTTTATTTATTTCCATTAGTGTGTTCTCCCTTTTATATAATTTTTTCCCTAACTTTTTAGTAGCTGGTTTCTTCCATTACTACTCATTTTTCTGAGACCAGAGGAACATCATCTCTGCTCAGTTTATTTTTTGATTGCTGGACTTTTTCAACAGTCAATCTTAAATACCTTTTTTGTCATCTTGTGACTTAATTAATAATAATAATATATTTTGGGATGTCCACCTTGTGGTTTGATTTTAGATCACCTTGGCCTTTTACTCATTCTTCCTTCCGCTGTACCTTTGCTATATACTGTCATCTACTCATACAGTTGGTTGTTTTTATTTATTCATATGTTAATTTCATCATTTCCATCCTTTTATTAGTTTGTTTTTCTTTTCTTCTTGTGATCATTTTATTATCTTACACATCTTTTTTCTTTTTCTTGGTTGTTTACCAATATTCTGCATTAGCCATTTTCTGTATATTTGTTTTATACATAACTTCTCTTTTTTCCTCGTACCAGTTTTTTTTATTTATTTTTTTTTTTATTTTTTTTTAATACATTAAATTTATTATAATTTCAGGTATTTATCTTAGCAGTTTTTGGTTGATTTTATTTTTGTTTATTTTATTTTGTTTTAAATATTATACTTAATAATTTTTGTAAGTTAGTTTTTCTTACTTTATAGGAATTTTTGTAACTTATTCCTTTCTTGGTACTTTTTGTTTAAATATTATCGTAAGTTTGTGGTTCTTACTTTTTTATAGGAATTTTTGTAACTTATTCCTTATTGTAGTTTTTTCATATTATACTTCATATGTCAACTTTATTTGATTGTAAGTTAATCTTGCTTTGTAGGAATTTTTGTAACTTATTCCTTTTTTTAATACTTTATATTAGTCCTCATAAGTCATCGAAATATTGTCGTAAGTTGTGCTCACATAATTTTTGAATTTTGGCATTTATTATGGTTTATTATGCGTTCCATCGGTCGGCCGTTTCTTCTTCATCATCAATTACTTGTCTTCCTCCCTGAGGTGTGTTTGATTGGTTTCCATTATTTCTTGATGGAATCCAAAGTTCTGGTGGGTTGCGTTTATTATACGCTATTCGGAAATTCTCCGTTGGATTACTGCTGAAAGGTATCCAGTCATAATTTTCTTCTTCGGGTTGGTTACTTCCGGATGGTGTGTCCCTTCTCTGGTTACCGCTTCCGGATCTCACTCCTACAACACTGTTCACCTGTTGTACATTTTCCGCATTCTCTTCCCTGGGGTTTTGGTTATCACTCTGATCGTTATTATTGTTTTGTTCATTTGATGGTGGTCTTGGGTAATGCCTCCCTTGATTATTTCGAGTGTTCCCTCGTATAAAGTGTACCCTTGGCTGATTGTTATTATTACGGTTATCTCCGTTTCCTCTTTTATTATTATTTTGATGATTTGTTTTGTTATTATTCCCATAATAGTTATTATTGTTGGGGTAATTGTTTGGACGCTGGTTTGGTCCATTGCCCCTGTAATTGTTATTGTTCTGATTGGTTCCGTTGAACGGTGGGATGCCCTGAATATAATTTGGGCGGTTACCCCTATATTGATAGTTATTATCATTCCGGTTTTGGTTACTCGGGTCGTTGTACTGGGGTTTGTTATAGGATGGATTGTAATTTGGTGGGTTTCGGTTTTCCTCCCCACGGTTATATTTCAAAATGACCATTCGGTTACGTCGATACTGTCTATCGTTTTCATGGTCTTCTAATAAACTGGCGATTCCCTGTATGGTTTTAATTTGTCCCTGTCTCCTGGCCCTCTGCATAGCGTCCTCATAGTGATAACCTAGTTGTATTACTAGGGATTCTTCTGGTATTTTTGGCTCGAGATTTCTCGCTAGGCATACCTTTCCTAAGAAGTACAAGGTTAGTGTATGTCCTGCCTGCGGCTCATATCTTCCATTACTAATATCATTCTTCACTACATTTTGAGTAGATTCGGACCAGTATTTTTTGAGGAATAAGGCTTTGAATTCCTGTGTACAGCTGATTTCTAGTCGAGTGGCAGTCCACCAATTGTCATTTGTGTCCTTAAACATCTTGTCGATGAGGCTCCTCACTGTCGTCCATCTGGTTTCCCGGTTTTTCTCTATGAGTTCCTCCACTCTCTTCAGGAATTCTATTGGGTTTCTTCTGGAACTCCTAAAGTTTATCACCTCTCTATTTTCACTGGTAATATTATGAGTGTTATTACAAGGCTTCTCCCTCAAAGCGTCCAGCTCTTCCTGCATCTGTTTCTCCCTCTGACTGATTCATATTATCTTCTCTTTATTTTCTTGAGTTTGTCCGTCGACCTTGTTGATAGTGGTGTACACTCTTTCAACGCGTTCACTGATATCAGTTTGGATTTCCTTGTGCCTCTCCTTCAGCTTCTGGAGCACCTCATGTTTATTTTTTATGCACTCTTCGGTGGCGATTTGTTGCAGTTCTTGAACTCTGATTTTCCCTTCCTCCACGACGTTATTTATTTTGTTGGTCAACTCTTCCCGGACAAGTATGTCTTGGTTATAGTCTGTTTTATCTCCTCTTGGCGATCCACCGACTGTTGCCTCAATTCTCCCTTCGTCTTCTCGCTGTCTTCCTTCAATTGTCGTTGAAGTGTCTCATTATTGTTCTCGACCTTATTGTTTAATATCTCAAGATCTTTCTTTATTTGCCAGTTCAGCTCCTCACTCTTCTTTTCTAACATCTCTTGGCTTCTCTTCAAAGCTTCATGGTTTCTTTCCATCTTATTATTTAGAAGTTCTATGTCCTCCTTGATTTGTTTCTTTAACTCTTCACTATTTTGTCTGAAGAATTCCCTGTCTTCTTTTGCTTCTTCCTTTTGTTTCATAAAATTTTCATCGGTTCTCTCCTGGTTCTTGTTCAATTGTTCCATAATCATCCTCATCATGTTCTCCATTGATTGGGTCGGTTTGTCTGGTTGGTCTCCGACCGTTACTTCTACTTCCGGTTCAGGTAGTGTTGGATTTTCCGGTTGGTCCTCTTGGGGATCCTCTTCGAACAACTCCCAGATCATTTCTTCAATTTCTTCCATCTCTTCTTGGTCGGTATTTTCAGTTCCTTTCCTTGTTTGGTATCTTGTAACCATGGAATGTCTCCTCATAATCGCTGCTAGTCTCCTTTTCTAGCCTCACCGGTTGGTCACCAATCTGTAACGAAACGATCTGGTCGTCTTCTGAAAAATGTGTACAAGTGTTGTATGTATGTAGTGCATTCGTCTCACACTGGGGTCGTTACATCTATTCTTGCGCTAACGATGTCCGTAGCGATGCTATAATTACCAGTACAACATAGCAGTAACCATACCTGTTTTTAAATAGGGGTGTGTGAATCCCAGGTGGCGCCAAATTGTTTATTAAAACAATTAAACTTATTAACTAATCTCTTAATAGGGTGTTCTCAGCGATGACGGCCGGAGCGTTCAAATAATTCCAGCTCGTTCAGCCTCCTGAATCGAGTAGGTAGTTGTTCGAATTGCAACGTGAGCGCTGGTCGTCAAATCTAGCTTTCGTTAACAAACACAAGTAATACAATACACTCCCTATGAAATGAAAACAATAGTTACTCTTTGTTCTAGTTATTTTAATAGTTGATTTGTAATATTTCAGTTTGACAATTAATATTATTCTGGTTGATTAATAATTTTGCACCGACATTTTACATGAAACACTTTCTCTCAGGCTGACGAAATCGATTCCGAAACGAGGTATTTACTCCAGCATGGTTGCAGTTTTGGTTAAGTTACAATATACTCGTTCAAAATCGGGATTCTTTTGATTACAAGACAAATAATTCCTATGATTACAATAAAAAGTACATTACCTTACTTTAAGTGTACTTAAAAAATAAGGTGTGTGGTTATAATCTGTTCTGTAGTGTCATTAAATGTGTTTATAAAGTTCGTATTCACACAACAGGTTATGTATTATGTTAACAAATTTTCAGTGTGTTGTTTTTCTTAATTAATCTTTGAAAGAGAATATTTGGTTGACAGTGAGAGTTCCCATTACTTTTAGAAATATTTAAAGTGAGTTTATTTTTTGGAAATAGGATAATTCAAAGATACTTAACACATCAGATGACTTGGTGTTATCAATCATTGAGTTGGAAGAGGATTGGGCTGCAATCGTTTTCTGTTTTCATTACTCTTGGGGCTTAAGTAGTCTGGCGTCCTTTTCATATTAGATGTGGTCATATTTTCATTTAATTTCCTGGTAATATGATCCTTGGCATCAGTTGACAGTCCCAGTTGTTCGTCTGCTTCTTATTCGATCATCGTTTTGAATTTCGTTTACTATTTTTACATTTTTTGATTAAAAATTAGTCGTTCAATATTCGGCTTCTGTTCTGCAAGAGTGACGCTTTACGAGTAACGATATTCAACCGTAATTCTGTCCCTAACAGCAGTTGCTATGGTTACCAATTAAATTTGATTGGCTTAGATTGACATAATCCATTTTTATCAAAATTTGAATTCTTTTCAAAATCCTTGTATATCTTCTGATTGCTTTTATTCCTCTATCTTCCCTCCTAAGTATTAACTATTATCACTGTTATTTGTATTTCCTTTCATAGATTAATTTGATATCCCACAAGTTTGGGTTATTTTAGGTTTTATGATTTTACAATTATTTTAATACTTGTTAATTACATTTCTTTTTTTTTTAAATCCTTAATATTTATAATATTTTGTTTTAAAAATGATTTACAATTTATCCTTGGTTAGTTATTCACCTCGGATTTGCTAATTTCTTTGTTAACTTATTACAATTTGTAGTTGTTTGTTCTTGACAGTTAGGCATTTTCCTAGGCCTAAGTAGCCATTATTTGTATTTACTTATTTCGTACAAATTATGTCTCTTTTTATCTTAATGAGCTTAGCTTTGTTATTATAATTGGTTGTGATATTTATTGATGTGTTTTGACTGTGTTGTAGTGTTATTATTATGTTACTATTATTTTATAAATCATGAATTGGTAATCATTTACTAGATGGTTTTCCCGTTTACATTTCTTTACTTTCTTATTTATTTAATCTGCCAATAAAACAATGTGGCTATTATTTACTACTTTTGTTCACATAAAATATAACATCTAGGTCTATGGTCTGTATAATTCTTCCAGCCATCTCCTATTCATAAACTTGCTTAAACAATTATTTAATAATTATTTGATAACATTTGTTTACAGTTCATTTCACTTTATGTCATTTTTTGGGTGATAAACATCATCACATTTTTTGAACTTACTTTAATAATGATCCCTTGTAACTAGGGGTGTTAATTGATTTGTTTTAATTTCTTAATTTTTTAAATACTCTTTACTTTCACTCCATGCTAACACTATCTGTTTTCTCTTTCATGGGATTCTCCCTTTTAATTATAACTACATTCAATTAAATTTAACAATAATGTTCTTTCTTAATTAATACTGTCTTCATCACTTTTCAGTGTTCATTATACATTAATTAACTGTTTACACTTAATACTATTCCTAACAACTTTCTTATTTACTAATATATTTCACTGTTAATCTTTTAGTGTTTCTTATTGATTTACTATGTGTTTATGCTTTTATCCTTCACTATTTTTCACTATACAAACATTCTTTGTTATACATTATTCTCATTTAATCATCACCTTCACTTTTAAATTATTTATTGTTTATTATAATTTATTTAGCATTTTTTCTTTATCACTTCATTTTGGGATTTTTACACTTCCACTTTTGCACTTCTAAAATGTTTTTGGTGTTAAGTGTTTCTAAATGGGCCATCCCTATTATTACTTTCTCACTACCGTACTATCTCTTTCATTACAAATATCATTAACAATATTAACAATTTTATGTCTCTATTGATTTTAACATTACTTCTAACTCTAATATATGGGTTAGTTTGCTTTTATATTTAACATTCTTTAATTGGGTTTCTTTCAATTGTCATTTACTTTATTATCCATTAATTGATAATAATATTTATTTATTAATTAAGTTATTTATTGGTTTCTTTTTCAACCTTACATTGAGTCTATTGTTTCTCCTGCTTTTCTTCTTTATTACTTGTTTGTGTCTTATCATTGGGTTTCCTTTTTATTTATTTCCCTTTATCTTAGGTTTGTTTCTTTTTCATTTTCCTCCTTCTTCATTTTCAGTGTTCTTCCTTTATATCTTGTTTTTCCATCTTCTCCTTTGGGTTCATTTTAATAAGTGGCATTGAATCATTCAATTCCTTCAATTGGTTTCATTTTGCTTGGTTTCGGTATTTTCCCTTCTTCATTTGGTTTGCTTAATCACTTTCTTCTTCATTTGGTTTTATTCTTGTTTGTTTCTTGTTGTTCCTTTCTTCTTTTGTTTTCTCTTGTTGGGTCAATCACTTGGGTTAGGTCATGTCGTAGTTTGTCGTGTCATTGTCTTTTGATTTTCTTTATATTAAACATTTTATTTTATGTGAATTATTATTTTATATTCAAAATCATCTTTTTTATCCCTGGTATTGGGGTGGCTTATTTGTGTTGTAACATAATGTCTCTCCTTCAAAATTGATCATTTTGATAAAAAACTAGCATAGTTTTTATGAAATTATCAGTTGTATATAATCTTTTTCCTTTTTCTTTCTTGTTTGTTTCTTCATTCTCATTTCTCTCCTTGCTTGATTCATTCCATTTTATTTGGATCTGTTTTTATTTATTTCCATTAGTGTGTTCTCCCTTTTATATAATTTTTTCCCTAACTTTTTAGTAGCTGGTTTCTTCCATTACTACTCATTTTTCTGAGACCAGAGGAACATCATCTCTGCTCAGTTTATTTTTTGATTGCTGGACTTTTTCAACAGTCAATCTTAAATACCTTTTTTGTCATCTTGTGACTTAATTAATAATAATAATATATTTTGGGATGTCCACCTTGTGGTTTGATTTTAGATCACCTTGGCCTTTTACTCATTCTTCCTTCCGCTGTACCTTTGCTATATACTGTCATCTACTCATACAGTTGGTTGTTTTTATTTATTCATATGTTAATTTCATCATTTCCATCCTTTTATTAGTTTGTTTTTCTTTTCTTCTTGTGATCATTTTATTATCTTACACATCTTTTTTCTTTTTCTTGGTTGTTTACCAATATTCTGCATTAGCCATTTTCTGTATATTTGTTTTATACATAACTTCTCTTTTTTCCTCGTACCAGTTTTTTTTATTTATTTTTTTTTTATTTTTTTTTAATACATTAAATTTATTATAATTTCAGGTATTTATCTTAGCAGTTTTTGGTTGATTTTATTTTTGTTTATTTTATTTTGTTTTAAATATTATACTTAATAATTTTTGTAAGTTAGTTTTTCTTACTTTATAGGAATTTTTGTAACTTATTCCTTTCTTGGTACTTTTTGTTTAAATATTATCGTAAGTTTGTGGTTCTTACTTTTTTATAGGAATTTTTGTAACTTATTCCTTATTGTAGTTTTTTCATATTATACTTCATATGTCAACTTTATTTGATTGTAAGTTAATCTTGCTTTGTAGGAATTTTTGTAACTTATTCCTTTTTTTAATACTTTATATTAGGCCTCATAAGTCATCGAAATATTGTCGTAAGTTGTGCTCACATAATTTTTGAATTTTGGCATTTATTATGGTTTATTATGCGTTCCATCGGTCGACCGTTTCTTCTTCATCATCAATTACTTGTCTTCCTCCCTGAGGTGTGTTTGATTGGTTTCCATTATTTCTTGATGGAATCCAAAGTTCTGGTGGGTTGCGTTTATTATACGCTATTCGGAAATTCTCCGTTGGATTACTGCTGAAAGGTATCCAGTCATAATTTTCTTCTTCGGGTTGGTTACTTCCGGATGGTGCGTCCCTTCTCTGGTTACCGCTTCCGGATCTCACTCCTACAACACTGTTCACCTGTTGTACATTTTCCGCATTCTCTTCCCTGGGGTTTTGGTTATCACTCTGATCGTTATTATTGTTTTGTTCATTTGATGGTGGTCTTGGGTAATGCCTCCCTTGATTATTTCGAGTGTTCCCTCGTATAAAGTGTACCCTTGGCTGATTGTTATTATTACGGTTATCTCCGTTTCCTCTTTTATTATTATTTTGATGATTTGGGTTGTTATTATTCCCATAATAGTTATTATTGTTGGGGTAATTGTTTGGATGCTGGTTTGGTACATTGCCCCTGTAATTGTTATTGTTCTGATTGGTTCCGTTGAACGGTGGGATGCCCTGAATATAATTTGGGCGGTTACCCCTATATTGATAGTTATTATCATTCCGGTTTTGGTTACTCGGGTCGTTGTACTGGGGTTTGTTATAGGATGGATTGTAATTTGGTGGGTTTCGGTTTTCCTCCCCACGGTTATATTTCAAATTGACCATTCGGTTACGTCGATACTGTCTATCGTTTTCATGGTCTTCTAATAAACTGGCGATTCCCTGTATGGTTTTAATTTGTCCCTGTCTCCTGGCCCTCTGGATAGCGTCCTCATAGTGATAACCTAGTTGTATTACTAGGGATTCTTCTGGCTCGAGATTTCTCGCTAGGCATACCTTTCCTAAGAAGTACAAGGTTAGTGTATGTCCTGCCTGCGGCTCATATCTTCCATTACTAATATCATTCTTCACTACATTTTGAGTAGATTCGGACCAGTATTTTTTGCGGAATAAGGCTTTGAATTCCTGTGTACAGCTGATTTCTAGTCGAGTGGCAGTCCACCAATTGTCATTTGTGTCCTTAAACATCTTGTCGATGAGGCTCCTCACTGTCGTCCATCTGGTTTCCCGGTTTTTCTCTATGAGTTCCTCCACTCTCTTCAGGAATTCTATTGTGTTTCTTCTGTAACTCCTAAAGTTTATCACCTCTCTATTTTCACTGGTAATATTATGAGTGTTATTACAAGGCTTCTCCCTCAAAGCGTCCAGCTCTTCCTGCATCTGTTTCTCCCTCTGACTGATTCATATTATCTTCTCTTTATTTTCTTGAGTTTGTCCGTCGACCTTGTTGATAGTGGTGTACACTCTTTCAACGCGTTCACTGATATCAGTTTGGATTTCCTTGTGCCTCTCCTTCAGCTTCTGGAGCACCTCATGTTTATTTTTTATGCACTCTTCGGTGGCGATTTGTTGCAGTTCTTGAACTCTGATTTTTCCTTCCTCCACGACGTTATTTATTTTGTTGGTCAACTCTTCCCGGACAAGTATGTCTTGGTTATAGTCTGTTTTATCTCCTCTTGGCGATCCACCGACTGTTGCCTCAATTCTCCCTTCGTCTTCTCGCTGTCTTCCTTCAATTGTCGTTGAAGTGTCTCATTATTGTTCTCGACCTTATTGTTTAATATCTCAAGATCTTTCTTTATTTGCCAGTTCAGCTCCTCACTCTTCTTTTCTAACATCTCTTGGCTTCTCTTCAAAGCTTCATGGTTTCTTTCCATCTTATTATTTAGAAGTTCTATGTCCTCCTTGATTTGTTTCTTTAACTCTTCACTATTTTGTCTGAAGAATTCCCTGTCTTCTTTTGCTTCTTCCTTTTGTTTCATAAAATTTTCATCGGTTCTCTCCTGGTTCTTGTTCAATTGTTCCATAATCATCCTCATCATGTTCTCCATTGATTGGGTCGGTTTGTCTGGTTGGTCTCCGACCGTTACTTCTACTTCCGGTTCAGGTAGTGTTGGATTTTCCGGTTGGTCCTCTTGGGGATCCTCTTCGAACAACTCCCAGATCATTTCTTCAATTTCTTCCATCTCTTCTTGGTCGGTATTTTCAGTTCCTTTCCTTGTTTGGTATCTTGTAACCATGGAATGTCTCCTCATAATCGCTGCTAGTCTCCTTTTCTAGCCTCACCGGTTGGTCACCAATCTGTAACGAAACGATCTGGTCGTCTTCTGAAAAATGTGTACAAGTGTTGTATGTATGTAGTGCATTCGTCTCACACTGGGGTCGTTACATCTATTCTTGCGCTAACGATGTCCGTAGCGATGCTATAATTACCAGTACAACATAGCAGTAACCATACCTGTTTTTAAATAGGGGTGTGTGAATCCCAGGTGGCGCCAAATTGTTTATTAAAACAATTAAACTTATTAACTAATCTCTTAATAGGGTGTTCTCAGCGATGACGGCCAGAGCGTTCAAATAATTCCCACTCGTTCAGCCTCCTGAATCGGGTAGGTAGTTGTTCGAATTGCAACGTGAGCGCTGGTCGTCAAATCTAGCTTTCGTTAACAAACACAAGTAATACAATACACTCCCTATGAAATGAAAACAATAGTTACTCTTTGTTCTAGTTATTTTAATAGTTGATTTGTAATATTTCAGTTTGACAATTAATATTATTCTGGTTGATTAATAATTTTGCACCGACATTTTACATGAAACACTTTCTCTCAGGCGGACGAAATCGATTCCGAAACGAGGTATTTACTCCAGCATGGTTGCAGTTTTGGTTAAGTTACAATATACTCGTTCAAAATCGGGATTCTTTTGATTACAAGACAAATAATTCCTATGATTACAATAAAAAGTACATTACCTTACTTTAAGTGTACTTAAATAATAAGGTGTGTGGTTATAATCTGTTCTGTAGTGTCATTAAATGTGTTTATAAAGTTCGTATTCACACAACAGGTTATGTATTATGTTAACAAATTTTCAGTGTGTAGTTTTTCTTAATTAATCTTTGAAAGAGAATATTTGGTTAACAGTGAAAGTTCCCATTACTTTTAGAAATATTTAAAGTGAGTTTATTTTTTGGAAATAGGGTAATTCAAAGATACTTAACACATCAGATGACTTGGTGTTATCAATCATTGAGTTGGAATAGGATTGGGCTGCAATCGTTTTCTGTTTTCATTACTCTTGGGGCTTAAGTAGGTCTGGCGTCCTTTTCATATTAGATACGGTCATATTTTCATTTAATTTCCTGGTAGTATGATCCTTGGCATCAGTTGACAGTCCCAGTTGTTCGTCTGCTTCTTATTCGATCATCGTTTTGAATTTCGTTTACTATTTTTACATTTTTTGATTAAAAATTGGTCGTTTAATATTCGGCTTCTGTTCTGCAAGAGTGACGCTTTACGAGTAACGATATTCAACCGTAATTCTGTCCCTAACAGCAGTTGCTATGGTTACCAATTAAATTTGATTGGCTTAGATTGACATAATCCATTGTTATCAAAATTTGAATTCTTTTCAAAATCCTTGTATATCTTCTGATTGCTTTTATTCCTCTATCTTCCCTCCTAAGTATTAACTATTATCACTGTTATTTGTATTTCCTTTCATAGATTAATTTGATACCCCAAAAGTTTGGGTTATTTTAGGTTTTATGATTTTACAATTATTTTAATACTTGTTAATTACATTTCTTTTTTAATTTAAATCCTTAATATTTATAATATTTTGTTTTAAAAATGATTTACAATTTATGCTTGGTTAGTTATTCACCTCGGATTTGCTAATTTCTTTGCTAACTTATTACAATTTGTAGTTGTTTGTTCTTGACAGTTAGGCATTTTCCTAGGCCTGAGTAGCCATTATTTGTATTTACTTATTTCGTACAAATTATGTCTCTTTTTATCTTAATGAGCTTAGCTTTGTTATTATAATTGGTTGTGTTATTTATTGATGTGTTTTGATTGTGTTGTAGTGTTATTATTATGTTACTATTATTTTATAAATCATGAATTGGTAATCATTTACTAGCTGGTTTTCCCGTTTACATTTCTTTACTTTCTTATTTATTTAATCTGCCAATAAAACAATGTGGCTATTATTTACTACTTTTGTTCACATAAAATACAACATCTAGGTCTATGGTCTGTATAATTCTTCCAGCCATCTCCTATTCATAAACTTGCTTAAACAATTATTTAATAATTATTTGATAACATTTGTTTACAGTTCATTTCACTTTGTCATTTTTTGGGTGATAAACATCATCACATTTTTTGAACTTACTTTAATAATGATCCCTTGTAACTAGGGGTGTTTATTGATTTGTTTTAACTTCTTCATTTTTTAAATACTCTTTACTTTCACTCCATGCTAACACTATCTGTTTTCTCTTTCATGGGATTCTCCCTTTTAATTATAACTACATTCAATTAAACTTAACAATAATGTTCTTTCATAATTAATACTGTCTTCATCACTTTTCAGTGTTCATTATACATTAATTAACTGTTTACACTTAATACTATTCTTAACAACTTCCTTATTTACTAATATTTTTCACTGTTAATCTTTTAGTGTTTCTTATTGATTTACTATGTGTTTATGCTTTTATCCTTCACTATTTTTCACTATACAAACATTCTTTGTTATACATTATTCTCATTTAATCATCACCTTCACTTTTAAATTATTTATTGTTTATTATAATTTATTTAGCGTTTTTTCTTTATCACTTCATTTTGGGATTTTTACACTTCCACTTTTGCACTTCTAAAATGTTTTTGGTGTTAAGTGTTTCTAAATGGGCCATCCCTATTATTACTTTCTCACTACCGTACTATCTCTTTCATTACAAATATCATTAACAATATTAACAATTTTATGTCTCTATTGATTTTAACATTACTTCTAACTCTAATATATGGGTTAGTTTGCTTTTATATTTAACATTCTTTAATTGGGTTTCTTTCAATTGTCATTTACTTTATTATCCATTAATTGATAATAATATTTATTTATTAATTAAGTTATTTATTGGTTTCTTTTTCAACCTTACATTGAGTGTATTGTTTCTCCTGCTTTTCTTCTTTATTACTTGTTTGTGTCTTATCATTGGGTTTCCTTTTTATTTATTTCCCTTTATCTTAGGTTTGTTTCTTTTTCATTTTCCTCCTTCTTCATTTTCAGTGTTCTTCCTTTATATCTTGTTTTTCCATCTTCTCCTTTGGGTTCATTTTAATAAGTGGCATTGAATCATTCAATTCCTTCAATTGGTTTCATTTTGCTTGGTTTCGGTATTTTCCCTTCTTCATTTGGTTTGCTTAATCACTTTCTTCTTCATTTGGTTTTATTCTTGTTTGTTTCTTGTTGTTCCTTTCTTCTTTTGTTTTCTCTTGTTGGGTCAATCACTTGGGTTAGGTCATGTCGTCGTTTGTCGTGTCATTGTCTTTTGATTTTCTTTATATTAAACATTTTATTTTATATGAATTATTATTTTAAATTCAAAATCATCTTTTTTATCCCTGGTATTGGGGTGGCTTATTTGTGTTGTAACATAATGTCTCTCCTTCAAAATTGATCATTTTGATAAAAAACTAGCATAGTTTTTATGAAATTATCAGTTGTATATAATCTTTTTCCTTTTTCTTTCTTGTTTGTTTCTTCATTCTCATTTCTCTCCTTGCTTGATTCATTCCATTTTATTTGGATCTGTTTTTATTTATTTCCATTAGTGTGTTCTCCCTTTTATATAATTTTTTCCCTAACTTTTTAGTAGCTGGTTTCTTCCATTACTACTCATTTTTCTGAGACCAGAGGAACATCATCTCTGCTCAGTTTATTTTTTGATTGCTGGACTTTTTCAACAGTCAATCTTAAATACCTTTTTTGTCATCTTGTGACTTAATTAATAATAATAATATATTTTGGGATGTCCACCTTGTGGTTTGATTTTAGATCACCTTGGCCTTTTACTCATTCTTCCTTCCGCTGTACCTTTGCTATATACTGTCATCTACTCATACAGTTGGTTGTTTTTATTTATTCATATGTTAATTTCATCATTTCCATCCTTTTATTAGTTTGTTTTTCTTTTCTTCTTGTGATCATTTTATTATCTTAGACATCTTTTTTCTTTTTCTTGGTTGTTTACCAATATTCTGCATTAGCCATTTTCTGTATATTTGTTTTATACATAACTTCTCTTTTTTCCTCGTACCAGTTTTTTTTATTTATTTTTTTTTTTATTTTTTTTTAATACATTAAATTTATTATAATTTCAGGTATTTATCTTAGCAGTTTTTGGTTGATTTTATTTTTGTTTATTTTATTTTGTTTTAAATATTATACTTAATAATTTTTGTAAGTTAGTTTTTCTTACTTTATAGGAATTTTTGTAACTTATTCCTTTCTTGGTACTTTTTGTTTAAATATTATCGTAAGTTTGTGGTTCTTACTTTTTTATAGGAATTTTTGTAAATTATTCCTTATTGTAGTTTTTTCATATTATACTTCATATGTCAACTTTATTTGATTGTAAGTTAATCTTGCTTTGTAGGAATTTTTGTAACTTATTCCTTTTTTTAATACTTTATATTAGGCCTCATAAGTCATCGAAATATTGTCGTAAGTTGTGCTCACATAATTTTTGAATTTTGGCATTTATTATTGTTTATTATGCGTTCCATCGGTCGGCCGTTTCTTCTTCATCATCAATTACTTGTCTTCCTCCCTGAAGTGTGTTTGATTGGTTTCCATTATTTCTTGATGGAATCCAAAGTTCTGGTGGGTTGCGTTTATTATACGCTATTCGGAAATTCTCCGTTGGATTACTGCTGAAAGGTATCCAGTCATAATTTTCTTCTTCGGGTTGGTTACTTCCGGATGGTGTGTCCCTTCTCTGGTTACCGCTTCCGGATCTCACTCCTACAACACTGTTCACCTGTTGTACATTTTCCGCATTCTCTTCCCTGGGGTTTTGGTTATCACTCTGATCGTTATTATTGTTTTGTTCATTTGATGGTGGTCTTGGGTAATGCCTCCCTTGATTATTTCGAGTGTTCCCTCGTATAAAGTGTACCCTTGGCTGATTGTTATTATTACGGTTATCTCCGTTTCCTCTTTTATTATTATTTTGATGATTTGGGTTGTTATTATTCCCATAATAGTTATTATTGTTGGGGTAATTGTTTGGACGCTGGTTTGGTCCATTGCCCCTGTAATTGTTATTGTTCTGATTGGTTCCGTTGAACGGTGGGATGCCCTGAATATAATTTGGGCGGTTACCCCTATATTGATAGTTATTATCATTCCCGTTTTGGTTACTCGGGTCGTTGTACTGGGGTTTGTTATAGGATGGATTGTAATTTGGTGGGTTTCGGTTTTCCTCCCCGCGGTTATATTTAAAATTCACCATTCGGTTACGTCGATACTGTCTATCGTTTTCATGGTCTTCTAATAAACTGGCGATTCCCTGTATGGTTTTAATTTGTCCCTGTCTCCTGGCCCTCTGGATAGCGTCCTCATAGTGATAACCTAGTTGTATTACTAGGGATTCTTCTGGTATTTTTGGCTCGAGATTTCTCGCTAGGCATACCTTTCCTAAGAAGTACAAGGTTAGTGTATGTCCTGCCTGCGGCTCATATCTTCCATTACTAATATCATTCTTCACTACATTTTGAGTAGATTCAGACCAGTATTTTTTGCGGAATAAGGCTTTGAATTCCTGTGTACAGCTGATTTCTAGTCGAGTGGCAGTCCACCAATTGTCATTTGTGTCCTTAAACATCTTGTCGATGAGGCTCCTCACTGTCGTCCATCTGGTTTCCCGGTTTTTCTCTATGAGTTCCTCCACTCTCTTAACGAATTCTATTGGGTTTCTTCTGTAACTCCTAAAGTTTATCACCTCTCTATTTTCACTGGTAATATTATGAGTGTTATTACAAGGCTTCTCCCTCAAAGCGTCCAGCTCTTCCTGCATCTGTTTCTCCCTCTGACTGATTCATATTATCTTCTCTTTATTTTCTTGAGTTTGTCCGTCGACCTTGTTGATAGTGGTGTACACTCTTTCAACGCGTTCACTGATATCAGTTTGGATTTCCTTGTGCCTCTCCTTCAGCTTCTGGAGCACCTCATGTTTATTTTTTATGCACTCTTCGGTGGCGATTTGTTGCAGTTCTTGAACTCTGATTTTTCCTTCCTCCACGACGTTATTTATTTTGTTGGTCAACTCTTCCCGGACAAGTATGTCTTGGTTATAGTCTGTTTTATCTCCTCTTGGCGATCCACCGACTGTTGCCTCAATTCTCCCTTCGTCTTCTCGCTGTCTTCCTTCAATTGTCGTTGAAGTGTCTCATTATTGTTCTCGATCTTGTTGTTTAATATCTCAAGATCTTTCTTTATTTGCCAGTTCAGCTCCTCACTCTTCTTTTCTAACATCTCTTGGCTTCTCTTCAAAGCTTCATGGTTTCTTTCCATCTTATTATTTAGAAGTTCTATGTCCTCCTTGATTTGTTTCTTTAACTCTTCACTATTTTGTCTGAAGAATTCCCTGTCTTCTTTTGCTTCTTCCTTTTGTTTCATAAAATTTTCATCGGTTCTCTCCTGGTTCTTATTCAATTGTTCCATAATCATCCTCATCATGTTCTCCATTGATTGGGTCGGTTTGTCTGGTTGGTCTCCGACCGTTACTTCTACTTCCGGTTCAGGTAGTGTTGGATTTTCCGGTTGGTCCTCTTGGGGATCCTCTTCGAACAACTCCCAGATCATTTCTTCAATTTCTTCCATCTCTTCTTGGTCGGTATTTTCAGTTCCTTTCCTTGTTTGGTATCTTGTAACCATGGAATGTCTCCTCATAATCGCTGCTAGTCTCCTTTTCTAGCCTCACCGGTTGGTCACCAATCTGTAACGAAACGATCTGGTCGTCTTCTGAAAAATGTGTACAAGTGTTGTATGTATGTAGTGCATTCGTCTCACACTGGGGTCGTTACATCTATTCTTGCGCTAACGATGTCCGTAGCGATGCTATAATTACCAGTACAACATAGCAGTAACCATACCTGTTTTTAAATAGGGGTGTGTGAATCCCAGGTGGCGCCAAATTGTTTATTAAAACAATTAAACTTATTAACTAATCTCTTAATAGGGTGTTCTCAGCGATGACGGCCGGAGCGTTCAAATAATTCCCGCTCGTTCAGCCTCCTGAATCGGGTAGGTAGTTGTTCGAATTGCAACGTGAGCGCTGGTCATCAAATCTAGCTTTCGTTAACAAACACAAGTAATACAATACACTCCCTATGAAATGAAAACAATAGTTACTCTTTGTTCTAGTTATTTTAATAGTTGATTTGTAATATTTCAGTTTGACAATTAATATTATTCTGGTTGATTAATAATTTTGCACCGACATTTTACATGAAACACTTTCTCTCAGGCGGACGAAATCGATTCCGAAACGAGGTATTTACTCCAGCATGGTTGCAGTTTTGGTTAAGTTACAATATACTCGTTCAAAATCGGGATTCTTTTGATTACAAGACAAATAATTCCTATGATTACAATAAAAAGTACATTACCTTACTTTAAGTGTACTTAAAAAATAAGGTGTGTGGTTATAATCTGTTCTGTAGTGTCATTAAATGTGTTTATAAAGTTCGTATTCACACAACAGGTTATGTATTATGTTAACAAATTTTCAGTGTGTAGTTTTTCTTAATTAATCTTTGAAAGAGAATATTTGGTTAACAATGAGAGTTCCCATTACTTTTAGAAATATTTAAAGTGAGTTTATTTTTTGGAAATAGGGTAATTCAAAGATACTTAACACATCAGATGACTTGGTGTTATCAATCATTGAGTTGGAATAGGATTGGGCTGCAATCGTTTTCTGTTTTCATTACTCTTGGGGCTTAAGTAGGTCTGGCGTCCTTTTCATATTAGATGCGGTCATATTTTCATTTAATTTCCTGGTAGTATGATCCTTGGCATCAGTTGACAGTCCCAGTTGTTCGTCTGCTTCTTATTCGATCATTGTTTTGAATTTCGTTTACTATTTTTACATTTTTTGATTAAAAATTGGTCGTTCAATATTCGGCTTCTGTTCTGCAAGAGTGACGCTTTACGAGTAACGATATTCAACCGTAATTCTGTCCCTAACAGCAGTTGCTATGGTAACCAATTACATTTGATTGGCTTAGATTGACATAATCCATTGTTATCAAAATTTGAATTCTTTTCAAAATCCTTGTATATCTTCTGATTGCTTTTATTCCTCTATCTTCCCTCCTAAGTATTAACTATTATCACTGTTATTTGTATTTCCTTTCATAGATTAATTTGATACCCCACAAGTTTGGGTTATTTTAGGGTTTATGATTTTACAATTATTTTAATACTTGTTAATTACATTTCTTTTTTAATTTAAATCCTTAATATTTATAATATTTTGTTTTAAAAATGATTTACAATTTATGCTTGGTTAGTTATTCACCTCGGATTTGCTAATTTCTTTGTTAACTTATTACAATTTGTAGTTGTTTGTTCTTGACAGTTAGGCATTTTCCTAGGCCTAAGTAGCCATTATTTGTATTTACTTATTTCGTACAAATTATGTCTCTTTTTATCTTAATGAGCTTAGCTTTGTTATTATAATTGGTTGTGTTATTTGTTGATGTGTTTTGACTGTGTTGTAGTGTTATTATTATGTTACTATTATTTTATAAATCATGAATTGGTAATCATTTACTAGATGGTTTTCTCGTTTACATTTCTTTACTTTCTTATTTATTTAATCTGCCAATAAAACAATGTGGCTATTATTTACTACTTTTGTTCACATAAAATACAACATCTAGGTCTATGGTCTGTATAATTCTTCCAGCCATCTCCTATTCATAAACTTGCTTAAACAATTATTTAATAATTATTTGATAACATTTGTTTACAGTTCATTTCACTTTGTCATTTTTTGGGTCATAAACATCATCACATTTTTTGAACTTACTTTAATAATGATCCCTTGTAACTAGGGGTGTTTATTGATTTGTTTTAACTTCTTCATTTTTTAAATACTCTTTACTTTCACTCCATGCTAACACTATCTGTTTTCTCTTTCATGGGATTCTCCCTTTTAATTATAACTACATTCAATTAAACTTAACAATAATGTTCTTTCTTAATTAATACTGTCTTCATCACTTTTCAGTGTTCATTATACATTAATTAACTGTTTACACTTAATACTATTCTTAACAACTTCCTTATTTACTAATATTTTTCACTGTTAATCTTTTAGTGTTTCTTATTGATTTACTATGTGTTTATGCTTTTATCCTTCACTATTTTTCACTATACAAACATTCTTTGTTATACATTATTCTCATTTAATCATCACCTTCACTTTTAAATTATTTATTGTTTATTATAATTTATTTAGCGTTTTTTCTTTATCACTTTATTTTGGGATTTTTACACTTCCACTTTTGCACTTCTAAAATGTTTTTGGTGTTAAGTGTTTCTAAATGGGCCATCCCTATTATTACTTTCTCACTACCGTACTATCTCTTTCATTACAAATATCATTAACAATATTAACAATTTTATGTCTCTATTGATTTTAACATTACTTCTAACTCTAATATGTGGGTTAGTTTGCTTTTATATTTAACATTCTTTAATTGGGTTTCTTTCAATTGTCATTTACTTTATTATCCATTAATTGATAATAATATTTATTTATTACTTAAGTTATTTATTGGTTTCTTTTTCAACCTTACATTGAGTGTATTGTTTCTCCTGCTTTTCTTCTTTATTACTTGTTTGTGTCTTATCATTGGTTTCCTTTTTATTTATTTCCCTTTATCTTAGGTTTGTTTCTTTTTCATTTTCCTCCTTCTTCATTTTCAGTGTTCTTCCTTTATATCTTGTTTTTCCATCTTCTCCTTTGGGTTCATTTTAATAAGTGGCATTGAATCATTCAATTCCTTCAATTGGTTTCATTTTGCTTGGTTTCGGTATTTTCCCTTCTTCATTTGGTTTGCTTAATCACTTTCTTCTTCATTTGGTTTTATTCTTGTTTGTTTCTTGTTGTTCCTTTCTTCTTTTGTTTTCTCTTGTTGGGTGAATAACTTGGGTTAGGTCATGTCGTCGTTTGTCGTGTCATTGTCTTTTGATTTTCTTTATATTAAACATTTTATTTTATATGAATTATTATTTTATATTCAAAATCATCTTTTTTATCCCTGGTATTGGGGTGGCTTATTTGTGTTGTAACATAATGTCTCTTCTTCAAAATTGATCATTTTGATAAAAAACTAGCATAGTTTTTATGAAATTATCAGTTGTATATAATCTTTTTCCTTTTTCTTTCTTGTTTGTTTCTTCATTCTCATTTCTCTCCTTGCTTGATTCATTCCATTTTATTTGGATCTGTTTTTATTTATTTCCATTAGTGTGTTCTCCCTTTTATATAATTTTTTCCCTAACTTTTTAGTAGCTGGTTTCTTCCATTACTACTCATTTTTCTGAGACCAGAGGAACATCATCTCTGCTCAGTTTATTTTTTGATTGCTGGACTTTTTCAACAGTCAATCTTAAATACCTTTTTTGTCATCTTGTGACTTAATTAATAATAATAATATATTTTGGGATGTCCACCTTGTGGTTTGATTTTAGATCACCTTGGCCTTTTACTCATTCTTCCTTCCGCTGTACCTTTGCTATATACTGTCATCTACTCATACAGTTGGTTGTTTTTATCTATTCATATGTTAATTTCATCATTTCCATCCTTTTATTAGTTTGTTTTTCTTTTCTTCTTGTGATCATTTTATTATCTTAGACATCTTTTTTCTTTTTCTTGGTTGTTTACCAATATTCTGCATTAGCCATTTTCTGTATATTTGTTTTATACATAACTTCTCTTTTTTCCTCGTACCAGTTTTTTTTATTTATTTTTTTTTTATTTTTTTTTAATACATTAAATTTATTATAATTTCAGGTATTTATCTTAGCAGTTTTTGGTTGATTTTATTTTTGTTTATTTTATTTTGTTTTAAATATTATACTTAATAATTTTTGTAAGTTAGTTTTTCTTACTTTATAGGAATTTTTGTAACTTATTCCTTTCTTGGTACTTTTTGTTTAAATATTATCGTAAGTTTGTGGTTCTTACTTTTTTATAGGAATTTTTGTAACTTATTCCTTATTGTAGTTTTTTCATATTATACTTCATATGTCAACTTTATTTGATTGTAAGTTAATCTTGCTTTGTAGGAATTTTTGTAACTTATTCCTTTTTTTAATACTTTATATTAGGCCTCATAAGTCATCGAAATATTGTCGTAAGTTGTGCTCACATAATTTTTGAATTTTGGCATTTATTATTGTTTATTATGCGTTCCATCGGTCGGCCGTTTCTTCTTCATCATCAATTACTTGTCTTCCTCCCTGAGGTGTGTTTGATTGGTTTCCATTATTTCTTGATGGAATCCAAAGTTCTGGTGGGTTGCGTTTATTATACGCTATTCGGAAATTCTCCGTTGGATTACTGCTGAAAGGTATCCAGTCATAATTTTCTTCTTCGGGTTGGTTACTTCCGGATGGTGTGTCCCTTCTCTGGTTACCGCTTCCGGATCTCACTCCTACAACACTGTTCACCTGTTGTACATTTTCCGCATTCTCTTCCCTGGGGTTTTGGTTATCACTCTGATCGTTATTATTGTTTTGTTCATTTGATGGTGGTCTTGGGTAATGCCTCCCTTGATTATTTCGAGTGTTCCCTCGTATAAAGTGTACCCTTGGCTGATTGTTATTATTACGGTTATCTCCGTTTCCTCTTTTATTATTATTTTGATGATTTGGGTTGTTATTATTCCCATAATAGTTATTATTGTTGGGGTAATTGTTTGGACGCTGGTTTGGTCCATTGCCCCTGTAATTGTTATTGTTCTGATTGGTTCCGTTGAACGGTGGGATGCCCTGAATATAATTTGGGCGGTTACCCCTATATTGATAGTTATTATCATTCCGGTTTTGGTTACTCGGGTCGTTGTACTGGGGTTTGTTATAGGATGGATTGTAATTTGGTGGGTTTCGGTTTTCCTCCCCACGGTTATATTTCAAATTGACCATTCGGTTACGTCGATACTGTCTATCGTTTTCATGGTCTTCTAATAAACTGGCGATTCCCTGTATGGTTTTAATTTGTCCCTGTCTCCTGGCCCTCTGGATAGCGTCCTCATAGTGATAACCTAGTTGTATTACTAGGGATTCTTCTGGTATTTTTGGCTCGAGATTTCTCGCTAGGCATACCTTTCCTAAGAAGTACAAGGTTAGTGTATGTCCTGCCTGCGGCTCATATCTTCCATTACTAATATCATTCTTCACTACATTTTGAGTAGATTCAGACCAGTATTTTTTGCGGAATAAGGCTTTGAATTCCTGTGTACAGCTGATTTCTAGTCGAGTGGCAGTCCACCAATTGTCATTTGTGTCCTTAAACATCTTGTCGATGAGGCTCCTCACTGTCGTCCATCTGGTTTCCCGGTTTTTCTCTATGAGTTCCTCCACTCTCTTCAGGAATTCTATTGGGTTTCTTCTGTAACTCCTAAAGTTTATCACCTCTCTATTTTCACTGGTAATATTATGAGTGTTATTACAAGGCTTCTCCCTCAAAGCGTCCAGCTCTTCCTGCATCTGTTTCTCCCTCTGACTGATTCATATTATCTTCTCTTTATTTTCTTGAGTTTGTCCGTCGACCTTGTTGATAGTGGTGTACACTCTTTCAACGCGTTCACTGATATCAGTTTGGATTTCCTTGTGCCTCTCCTTCAGCTTCTGGAGCACCTCATGTTTATTTTTTATGCACTCTTCGGTGGCGATTTGTTGCAGTTCTTGAACTCTGATTTTTCCTTCCTCCACGACGTTATTTATTTTGTTGGTCAACTCTTCCCGGACAAGTATGTCTTGGTTATAGTCTGTTTTATCTCCTCTTGGCGATCCACCGACTGTTGCCTCAATTCTCCCTTCGTCTTCTCGCTGTCTTCCTTCAATTGTCGTTGAAGTGTCTCATTATTGTTCTCGATCTTGTTGTTTAATATCTCAAGATCTTTCTTTATTTGCCAGTTCAGCTCCTCACTCTTCTTTTCTAACATCTCTTGGCTTCTCTTCAAAGCTTCATGGTTTCTTTCCATCTTATTATTTAGAAGTTCTATGTCCTCCTTGATTTGTTTCTTTAACTCTTCACTATTTTGTCTGAAGAATTCCCTGTCTTCTTTTGCTTCTTCCTTTTGTTTCATAAAATTTTCATCGGTTCTCTCCTGGTTCTTGTTCAATTGTTCCATAATCATCCTCATCATGTTCTCCATTGATTGGGTCGGTTTGTCTGGTTGGTCTCCGACCGTTACTTCTACTTCCGGTTCAGGTAGTGTTGGATTTTCCGGTTGGTCCTCTTGGGGATCCTCTTCGAACAACTCCCAGATCATTTCTTCAATTTCTTCCATCTCTTCTTGGTCGGTATTTTCAGTTCCTTTCCTTGTTTGGTATCTTGTAACCATGGAATGTCTCCTCATAATCGCTGCTAGTCTCCTTTTCTAGCCTCACCGGTTGGTCACCAATCTGTAACGAAACGATCTGGTCGTCTTCTGAAAAATGTGTACAAGTGTTGTATGTATGTAGTGCATTCGTCTCACACTGGGGTCGTTACATCTATTCTTGCGCTAACGATGTCCGTAGCGATGCTATAATTACCAGTACAACATAGCAGTAACCATACCTGTTTTTAAATAGGGGTGTGTGAATCCCAGGTGGCGCCAAATTGTTTATTAAAACAATTAAACTTATTAACTAATCTCTTAATAGGGTGTTCTCAGCGATGACGGCCGGAGCGTTCAAATAATTCCCGCTCGTTCAGCCTCCTGAATCGGGTAGGTAGTTGTTCGAATTGCAACGTGAGCGCTGGTCGTCAAATCTAGCTTTCGTTAACAAACACAAGTAATATAATACACTCCCTATGAAATGAAAACAATAGTTACTCTTTGTTCTAGTTATTTTAATAGTTGATTTGTAATATTTCAGTTTGACAATTAATATTATTCTGGTTGATTAATAATTTTGCACCGACATTTTACATGAAACACTTTCTCTCAGGCGGACGAAATCGATTCCGAAACGAGGTATTTACTCCAGCATGGTTGCAGTTTTGGTTAAGTTACAATATACTCGTTCAAAATCGGGATTCTTTTGATTACAAGACAAATAATTCCTATGATTACAATAAAAAGTACATTACCTTACTTTAAGTGTACTTAAAAAATAAGGTGTGTGGTTATAATCTGTTCTGTAGTGTCATTAAATGTGTTTATAAAGTTCGTATTCACACAACAGGTTATGCATTATGTTAACAAATTTTCAGTGTGTAGTTTTTCTTAATTAATCTTTGAAAGAGAATATTTGGTTAACAATGAGAGTTCCCATTACTTTTAGAAATATTTAAAGTGAGTTTATTTTTTGGAAATAGGGTAATTCAAAGATACTTAACACATCAGATGACTTGGTGTTATCAATCATTGAGTTGGAATAGGATTGGGCTGCAATCGTTTTCTGTTTTCATTACTCTTGGGGCTTAAGTAGGTCTGGCGTCCTTTTCATATTAGATGCGGTCATATTTTCATTTAATTTCCTGGTAGTATGATCCTTGGCATCAGTTGACAGTCCCAGTTGTTCGTCTGCTTCTTATTCGATCATTGTTTTGAATTTCGTTTACTATTTTTACATTTTTTGATTAAAAATTGGTCGTTCAATATTCGGCTTCTGTTCTGCAAGAGTGACGCTTTACGAGTAACGATATTCAACCGTAATTCTGTCCCTAACAGCAGTTGCTATGGTTACCAATTAAATTTGATTGGCTTAGATTGACATAATCCATTGTTATCAAAATTTGAATTCTTTTCAAAATCCTTGTATATGTTCTGATTGCTTTTATTCCTCTATCTTCCCTCCTAAGTATTAACTATTATCACTGTTATTTGTATTTCCTTTCATAGATTAATTTGATACCCCACAAGTTTGGGTTATTTTAGGGTTTATGATTTTACAATTATTTTAATACTTGTTAATTACATTTCTTTTTTAATTTAAATCCTTAATATTTATAATATTTTGTTTTAAAAATGATTTACAATTTATGCTTGGTTAGTTATTCACCTCGGATTTGCTAATTTCTTTGTTAACTTATTACAATTTGTAGTTGTTTGTTCTTGACAGTTAGGCATTTTCCTAGGCCTAAGTAGCCATTATTTGTATTTACTTATTTCGTACAAATTATGTCTCTTTTTATCTTAATGAGCTTAGCTTTGTTATTATAATTGGTTGTGTTATTTGTTGATGTGTTTTGACTGTGTTGTAGTGTTATTATTATGTTACTATTATTTTATAAATCATGAATTGGTAATCATTTACTAGATGGTTTTCTCGTTTACATTTCTTTACTTTCTTATTTATTTAATCTGCCAATAAAACAATGTGGCTATTATTTACTACTTTTGTTCACATAAAATACAACATCTAGGTCTATGGTCTGTATAATTCTTCCAGCCATCTCCTATTCATAAACTTGCTTAAACAATTATTTAATAATTATTTGATAACATTTGTTTACAGTTCATTTCACTTTGTCATTTTTTGGGTCATAAACATCATCACATTTTTTGAACTTACTTTAATAATGATCCCTTGTAACTAGGGGTGTTTATTGATTTGTTTTAACTTCTTCATTTTTTAAATACTCTTTACTTTCACTCCATGCTAACACTATCTGTTTTCTCTTTCATGGGATTCTCCCTTTTAATTATAACTACATTCAATTAAACTTAACAATAATGTTCTTTCTTAATTAATACTGTCTTCATCACTTTTCAGTGTTCATTATACATTAATTAACTGTTTACACTTAATACTATTCTTAACAACTTCCTTATTTACTAATATTTTTCACTGTTAATCTTTTAGTGTTTCTTATTGATTTACTATGTGTTTATGCTTTTATCCTTCACTATTTTTCACTATACAAACATTCTTTGTTATACATTATTCTCATTTAATCATCACCTTCACTTTTAAATTATTTATTGTTTATTATAATTTATTTAGCGTTTTTTCTTTATCACTTTATTTTGGGATTTTTACACTTCCACTTTTGCACTTCTAAAATGTTTTTGGTGTTAAGTGTTTCTAAATGGGCCATCCCTATTATTACTTTCTCACTACCGTACTATCTCTTTCATTACAAATATCATTAACAATATTAACAATTTTATGTCTCTATTGATTTTAACATTACTTCTAACTCTAATATGTGGGTTAGTTTGCTTTTATATTTAACATTCTTTAATTGGGTTTCTTTCAATTGTCATTTACTTTATTATCCATTAATTGATAATAATATTTATTTATTACTTAAGTTATTTATTGGTTTCTTTTTCAACCTTACATTGAGTGTATTGTTTCTCCTGCTTTTCTTCTTTATTACTTGTTTGTGTCTTATCATTGGTTTCCTTTTTATTTATTTCCCTTTATCTTAGGTTTGTTTCTTTTTCATTTTCCTCCTTCTTCATTTTCAGTGTTCTTCCTTTATATCTTGTTTTTCCATCTTCTCCTTTGGGTTCATTTTAATAAGTGGCATTGAATCATTCAATTCCTTCAATTGGTTTCATTTTGCTTGGTTTCGGTATTTTCCCTTCTTCATTTGGTTTGCTTAATCACTTTCTTCTTCATTTGGTTTTATTCTTGTTTGTTTCTTGTTGTTCCTTTCTTCTTTTGTTTTCTCTTGTTGGGTGAATAACTTGGGTTAGGTCATGTCGTCGTTTGTCGTGTCATTGTCTTTTGATTTTCTTTATATTAAACATTTTATTTTATATGAATTATTATTTTATATTCAAAATCATCTTTTTTATCCCTGGTATTGGGGTGGCTTATTTGTGTTGTAACATAATGTCTCTTCTTCAAAATTGATCATTTTGATAAAAAACTAGCATAGTTTTTATGAAATTATCAGTTGTATATAATCTTTTTCCTTTTTCTTTCTTGTTTGTTTCTTCATTCTCATTTCTCTCCTTGCTTGATTCATTCCATTTTATTTGGATCTGTTTTTATTTATTTCCATTAGTGTGTTCTCCCTTTTATATAATTTTTTCCCTAACTTTTTAGTAGCTGGTTTCTTCCATTACTACTCATTTTTCTGAGACCAGAGGAACATCATCTCTGCTCAGTTTATTTTTTGATTGCTGGACTTTTTCAACAGTCAATCTTAAATACCTTTTTTGTCATCTTGTGACTTAATTAATAATAATAATATATTTTGGGATGTCCACCTTGTGGTTTGATTTTAGATCACCTTGGCCTTTTACTCATTCTTCCTTCCGCTGTACCTTTGCTATATACTGTCATCTACTCATACAGTTGGTTGTTTTTATCTATTCATATGTTAATTTCATCATTTCCATCCTTTTATTAGTTTGTTTTTCTTTTCTTCTTGTGATCATTTTATTATCTTAGACATCTTTTTTCTTTTTCTTGGTTGTTTACCAATATTCTGCATTAGCCATTTTCTGTATATTTGTTTTATACATAACTTCTCTTTTTTCCTCGTACCAGTTTTTTTTATTTATTTTTTTTTTATTTTTTTTTAATACATTAAATTTATTATAATTTCAGGTATTTATCTTAGCAGTTTTTGGTTGATTTTATTTTTGTTTATTTTATTTTGTTTTAAATATTATACTTAATAATTTTTGTAAGTTAGTTTTTCTTACTTTATAGGAATTTTTGTAACTTATTCCTTTCTTGGTACTTTTTGTTTAAATATTATCGTAAGTTTGTGGTTCTTACTTTTTTATAGGAATTTTTGTAACTTATTCCTTATTGTAGTTTTTTCATATTATACTTCATATGTCAACTTTATTTGATTGTAAGTTAATCTTGCTTTGTAGGAATTTTTGTAACTTATTCCTTTTTTTAATACTTTATATTAGGCCTCATAAGTCATCGAAATATTGTCGTAAGTTGTGCTCACATAATTTTTGAATTTTGGCATTTATTATTGTTTATTATGCGTTCCATCGGTCGGCCGTTTCTTCTTCATCATCAATTACTTGTCTTCCTCCCTGAGGTGTGTTTGATTGGTTTCCATTATTTCTTGATGGAATCCAAAGTTCTGGTGGGTTGCGTTTATTATACGCTATTCGGAAATTCTCCGTTGGATTACTGCTGAAAGGTATCCAGTCATAATTTTCTTCTTCGGGTTGGTTACTTCCGGATGGTGTGTCCCTTCTCTGGTTACCGCTTCCGGATCTCACTCCTACAACACTGTTCACCTGTTGTACATTTTCCGCATTCTCTTCCCTGGGGTTTTGGTTATCACTCTGATCGTTATTATTGTTTTGTTCATTTGATGGTGGTCTTGGGTAATGCCTCCCTTGATTATTTCGAGTGTTCCCTCGTATAAAGTGTACCCTTGGCTGATTGTTATTATTACGGTTATCTCCGTTTCCTCTTTTATTATTATTTTGATGATTTGGGTTGTTATTATTCCCATAATAGTTATTATTGTTGGGGTAATTGTTTGGACGCTGGTTTGGTCCATTGCCCCTGTAATTGTTATTGTTCTGATTGGTTCCGTTGAACGGTGGGATGCCCTGAATATAATTTGGGCGGTTACCCCTATATTGATAGTTATTATCATTCCGGTTTTGGTTACTCGGGTCGTTGTACTGGGGTTTGTTATAGGATGGATTGTAATTTGGTGGGTTTCGGTTTTCCTCCCCACGGTTATATTTCAAATTGACCATTCGGTTACGTCGATACTGTCTATCGTTTTCATGGTCTTCTAATAAACTGGCGATTCCCTGTATGGTTTTAATTTGTCCCTGTCTCCTGGCCCTCTGGATAGCGTCCTCATAGTGATAACCTAGTTGTATTACTAGGGATTCTTCTGGTATTTTTGGCTCGAGATTTCTCGCTAGGCATACCTTTCCTAAGAAGTACAAGGTTAGTGTATGTCCTGCCTGCGGCTCATATCTTCCATTACTAATATCATTCTTCACTACATTTTGAGTAGATTCAGACCAGTATTTTTTGCGGAATAAGGCTTTGAATTCCTGTGTACAGCTGATTTCTAGTCGAGTGGCAGTCCACCAATTGTCATTTGTGTCCTTAAACATCTTGTCGATGAGGCTCCTCACTGTCGTCCATCTGGTTTCCCGGTTTTTCTCTATGAGTTCCTCCACTCTCTTCAGGAATTCTATTGGGTTTCTTCTGTAACTCCTAAAGTTTATCACCTCTCTATTTTCACTGGTAATATTATGAGTGTTATTACAAGGCTTCTCCCTCAAAGCGTCCAGCTCTTCCTGCATCTGTTTCTCCCTCTGACTGATTCATATTATCTTCTCTTTATTTTCTTGAGTTTGTCCGTCGACCTTGTTGATAGTGGTGTACACTCTTTCAACGCGTTCACTGATATCAGTTTGGATTTCCTTGTGCCTCTCCTTCAGCTTCTGGAGCACCTCATGTTTATTTTTTATGCACTCTTCGGTGGCGATTTGTTGCAGTTCTTGAACTCTGATTTTTCCTTCCTCCACGACGTTATTTATTTTGTTGGTCAACTCTTCCCGGACAAGTATGTCTTGGTTATAGTCTGTTTTATCTCCTCTTGGCGATCCACCGACTGTTGCCTCAATTCTCCCTTCGTCTTCTCGCTGTCTTCCTTCAATTGTCGTTGAAGTGTCTCATTATTGTTCTCGATCTTGTTGTTTAATATCTCAAGATCTTTCTTTATTTGCCAGTTCAGCTCCTCACTCTTCTTTTCTAACATCTCTTGGCTTCTCTTCAAAGCTTCATGGTTTCTTTCCATCTTATTATTTAGAAGTTCTATGTCCTCCTTGATTTGTTTCTTTAACTCTTCACTATTTTGTCTGAAGAATTCCCTGTCTTCTTTTGCTTCTTCCTTTTGTTTCATAAAATTTTCATCGGTTCTCTCCTGGTTCTTGTTCAATTGTTCCATAATCATCCTCATCATGTTCTCCATTGATTGGGTCGGTTTGTCTGGTTGGTCTCCGACCGTTACTTCTACTTCCGGTTCAGGTAGTGTTGGATTTTCCGGTTGGTCCTCTTGGGGATCCTCTTCGAACAACTCCCAGATCATTTCTTCAATTTCTTCCATCTCTTCTTGGTCGGTATTTTCAGTTCCTTTCCTTGTTTGGTATCTTGTAACCATGGAATGTCTCCTCATAATCGCTGCTAGTCTCCTTTTCTAGCCTCACCGGTTGGTCACCAATCTGTAACGAAACGATCTGGTCGTCTTCTGAAAAATGTGTACAAGTGTTGTATGTATGTAGTGCATTCGTCTCACACTGGGGTCGTTACATCTATTCTTGCGCTAACGATGTCCGTAGCGATGCTATAATTACCAGTACAACATAGCAGTAACCATACCTGTTTTTAAATAGGGGTGTGTGAATCCCAGGTGGCGCCAAATTGTTTATTAAAACAATTAAACTTATTAACTAATCTCTTAATAGGGTGTTCTCAGCGATGACGGCCGGAGCGTTCAAATAATTCCCGCTCGTTCAGCCTCCTGAATCGGGTAGGTAGTTGTTCGAATTGCAACGTGAGCGCTGGTCGTCAAATCTAGCTTTCGTTAACAAACACAAGTAATATAATACACTCCCTATGAAATGAAAACAATAGTTACTCTTTGTTCTAGTTATTTTAATAGTTGATTTGTAATATTTCAGTTTGACAATTAATATTATTCTGGTTGATTAATAATTTTGCACCGACATTTTACATGAAACACTTTCTCTCAGGCGGACGAAATCGATTCCGAAACGAGGTATTTACTCCAGCATGGTTGCAGTTTTGGTTAAGTTACAATATACTCGTTCAAAATCGGGATTCTTTTGATTACAAGACAAATAATTCCTATGATTACAATAAAAAGTACATTACCTTACTTTAAGTGTACTTAAAAAATAAGGTGTGTGGTTATAATCTGTTCTGTAGTGTCATTAAATGTGTTTATAAAGTTCGTATTCACACAACAGGTTATGCATTATGTTAACAAATTTTCAGTGTGTAGTTTTTCTTAATTAATCTTTGAAAGAGAATATTTGGTTAACAATGAGAGTTCCCATTACTTTTAGAAATATTTAAAGTGAGTTTATTTTTTGGAAATAGGGTAATTCAAAGATACTTAACACATCAGATGACTTGGTGTTATCAATCATTGAGTTGGAATAGGATTGGGCTGCAATCGTTTTCTGTTTTCATTACTCTTGGGGCTTAAGTAGGTCTGGCGTCCTTTTCATATTAGATGCGGTCATATTTTCATTTAATTTCCTGGTAGTATGATCCTTGGCATCAGTTGACAGTCCCAGTTGTTCGTCTGCTTCTTATTCGATCATTGTTTTGAATTTCGTTTACTATTTTTACATTTTTTGATTAAAAATTGGTCGTTCAATATTCGGCTTCTGTTCTGCAAGAGTGACGCTTTACGAGTAACGATATTCAACCGTAATTCTGTCCCTAACAGCAGTTGCTATGGTTACCAATTAAATTTGATTGGCTTAGATTGACATAATCCATTGTTATCAAAATTTGAATTCTTTTCAAAATCCTTGTATATGTTCTGATTGCTTTTATTCCTCTATCTTCCCTCCTAAGTATTAACTATTATCACTGTTATTTGTATTTCCTTTCATAGATTAATTTGATACCCCACAAGTTTGGGTTATTTTAGGGTTTATGATTTTACAATTATTTTAATACTTGTTAATTACATTTCTTTTTTAATTTAAATCCTTAATATTTATAATATTTTGTTTTAAAAATGATTTACAATTTATGCTTGGTTAGTTATTCACCTCGGATTTGCTAATTTCTTTGTTAACTTATTACAATTTGTAGTTGTTTGTTCTTGACAGTTAGGCATTTTCCTAGGCCTAAGTAGCCATTATTTGTATTTACTTATTTCGTACAAATTATGTCTCTTTTTATCTTAATGAGCTTAGCTTTGTTATTATAATTGGTTGTGTTATTTGTTGATGTGTTTTGACTGTGTTGTAGTGTTATTATTATGTTACTATTATTTTATAAATCATGAATTGGTAATCATTTACTAGATGGTTTTCTCGTTTACATTTCTTTACTTTCTTATTTATTTAATCTGCCAATAAAACAATGTGGCTATTATTTACTACTTTTGTTCACATAAAATACAACATCTAGGTCTATGGTCTGTATAATTCTTCCAGCCATCTCCTATTCATAAACTTGCTTAAACAATTATTTAATAATTATTTGATAACATTTGTTTACAGTTCATTTCACTTTGTCATTTTTTGGGTGATAAACATCATCACATTTTTTGAACTTACTTTAATAATGATCCCTTGTAACTAGGGGTGTTTATTGATTGTTTTAACTTCTTAATTTTTTAAATACTCTTTACTTTCACTCCATGCTAACACTATCTGTTTTCTCTTTCATGGGATTCTCCCTTTTAATTATAACTACATTCAATTAAACTTAACAATAATGTTCTTTCTTAATTAATACTGTCTTCATCACTTTTCAGTGTTCATTATACATTAATTAACTGTTTACACTTAATACTATTCTTAACAACTTCCTTATTTACTAATATTTTTCACTGTTAATCTTTTAGTGTTTCTTATTGATTTACTATGTGTTTATGCTTTTATCCTTCACTATTTTTCACTATACAAACATTCTTTGTTATACATTATTCTCATTTAATCATCACCTTCACTTTTAAATTATTTATTGTTTATTATAATTTATTTAGCGTTTTTTCTTTATCACTTTATTTTGGGATTTTTACACTTCCACTTTTGCACTTCTAAAATGTTTTTGGTGTTAAGTGTTTCTAAATGGGCCATCCCTATTATTACTTTCTCACTACCGTACTATCTCTTTCATTACAAATATCATTAACAATATTAACAATTTTATGTCTCTATTGATTTTAACATTACTTCTAACTCTAATATGTGGGTTAGTTTGCTTTTATATTTAACATTCTTTAATTGGGTTTCTTTCAATTGTCATTTACTTTATTATCCATTAATTGATAATAATATTTATTTATTACTTAAGTTATTTATTGGTTTCTTTTTCAACCTTACATTGAGTGTATTGTTTCTCCTGCTTTTCTTCTTTATTACTTGTTTGTGTCTTATCATTGGTTTCCTTTTTATTTATTTCCCTTTATCTTAGGTTTGTTTCTTTTTCATTTTCCTCCTTCTTCATTTTCAGTGTTCTTCCTTTATATCTTGTTTTTCCATCTTCTCCTTTGGGTTCATTTTAATAAGTGGCATTGAATCATTCAATTCCTTCAATTGGTTTCATTTTGCTTGGTTTCGGTATTTTCCCTTCTTCATTTGGTTTGGTTAATCACTTTCTTCTTCATTTGGTTTTATTCTTGTTTGTTTCTTGTTGTTCCTTTCTTCTTTTGTTTTCTCTTGTTGGGTGAATAACTTGGGTTAGGTCATGTCGTCGTTTGTCGTGTCATTGTCTTTTGATTTTCTTTATATTAAACCTTTTATTTTATATGAATTATTATTTTATATTCAAAATCATCTTTTTTATCCCTGGTATTGGGGTGGCTTATTTGTGTTGTAACATAATGTCTCTTCTTCAAAATTGATCATTTTGATAAAAAACTAGCATAGTTTTTATGAAATTATCAGTTGTATATAATCTTTTTCCTTTTTCTTTCTTGTTTGTTTCTTCATTCTCATTTCTCTCCTTGCTTGATTCATTCCATTTTATTTGGATCTGTTTTTATTTATTTCCATTAGTGTGTTCTCCCTTTTATATAATTTTTTCCCTAACTTTTTAGTAGCTGGTTTCTTCCATTACTACTCATTTTTCTGAGACCAGAGGAACATCATCTCTGCTCAGTTTATTTTTTGATTGCTGGACTTTTTCAACAGTCAATCTTAAATACCTTTTTTGTCATCTTGTGACTTAATTAATAATAATAATATATTTTGGGATGTCCACCTTGTGGTTTGATTTTAGATCACCTTGGCCTTTTACTCATTCTTCCTTCCGCTGTACCTTTGCTATATACTGTCATCTACTCATACAGTTGAGTGTTTTTTATTTATTCATATGTTAATTTCATCATTTCCATCCTTTTATTAGTTTGTTTTTCTTTTCTTCTTGTGATCATTTTATTATCTTAGACATCTTTTTTCTTTTTCTTGGTTGTTTACCAATATTCTGCTTTAGCCATTTTCTGTATATTTGTTTTATACGTAACTTCTCTTTTTTCCTCGTACCAGTTATTTTTTTTTTTTTTTTTAATACATTAAATTTATTATATTTTCAGGAATTTATCTTAGCAGTTTTTGGTTGATTTTATTTTTGTTTATTTTATTTTGTTTTAAATATTATACTTAATAATTTTTGTAAGTTAGTTTTTCTTACTTTATAGGAATTTTTGTAACTTATTCCTTTCTTGGTACTTTTTGTTTAAATATTATCGTAAGTTTGTGGTTCTTACTTTTTTATAGGAATTTTTGTAACTTATTCCTTATTGTAGTTTTTTCATATTATACTTCATATGTCAACTTTATTTGATTGTAAGTTAATCTTGCTTTGTAGGAATTTTTGTAACTTATTCCTTTTTTTAATACTTTATATTAGGCCTCATAAGTCATCGAAATATTGTCGTAAGTTGTGCTCACATAATTTTTGAATTTTGGCATTTATTATGGTTTATTATGCGTTCCATAGGTCGGCCGTTTCTTCTTCATCATCAATTACTTGTCTTCCTCCCTGAGGTGTTTGATTGGTTTCCATTATTTCTTGATGGAATCCAAAGTTCTGGTGGGTTGCGTTTATTATACGCTATTCGGAAATTCTCCGTTGGATTACTGCTGAAAGGTATCCAGTCATAATTTTCTTCTTCGGGTTGGTTACTTCCGGATGGTGCGTCCCTTCTCTGGTTACCGCTTCCGGATCTCACTCCTACAACACTGTTCACCTGTTGTACATTTTCCGCATTCTCTTCCCTGGGGTTTTGGTTATCACTCTGATCGTTATTATTGTTTTGTTCATTTGATGGTGGTCTTGGGTAATGCCTCCCTTGATTATTTCGAGTGTTCCCTCGTATAAAGTGTACCCTTGGCTGATTGTTATTATTACGGTTATCTCCGTTTCCTCTTTTATTATTATTTTGATGATTTGGGTTGTTATTATTCCCATAATAGTTATTATTATTGGGGTAATTGTTTGGACGCTGGTTTGGTACATTGCCCCTGTAATTGTTATTGTTCTGATTGGTTCCGTTGAACGGTGGGATGCCCTGAATATAATTTGGGCGGTTACCCCTATATTGATAGTTATTATCATTCCGGTTTTGGTTACTCGGGTCGTTGTACTGGGGTTTGTTATAGGATGGATTGTAATTTCGTGGGTTTCGGTTTTCCTCCCCACGGTTATATTTCAAATTGACCATTCGGTTACGTCGATACTGTCTATCGTTTTCATGGTCTTCTAAGAAACTGGCGATTCCCTGTATGGTTTTAATTTGTCCCTGTCTCCTGGCCCTCTGGATAGCGTCCTCATAGTGATAACCTAGTTGTATTACTAGGGATTCTTCTGGTATTTTTGGCTCGAGATTTCTCGCTAGGCATACCTTTCCTAAGAAGTACAAGGTTAGTGTATGTCCTGCCTGCGGCTCATATCTTCCATTACTAATATCATTCTTCACTACATTTTGAGTAGATTCGGACCAGTATTTTTTGCGGAATAAGGCTTTGAATTCCTGTGTACAGCTGATTTCTAGTCGAGTGGCAGTCCACCAATTGTCATTTGTGTCCTTAAACATCTTGTCGATGAGGCTCCTCACTGTCGTCCATCTGGTTTCCCGGTTTTTCTCTATGAGTTCCTCCACTCTCTTCAGGAATTCTATTGGGTTTCTTCTGTAACTCCTAAAGTTTATCACCTCTCTATTTTCACTGGTAATATTATGAGTGTTATTACAAGGCTTCTCCCTCAAAGCGTCCAGCTCTTCCTGCATCTGTTTCTCCCTCTGACTGATTCATATTATCTTCTCTTTATTTTCTTGAGTTTGTCCGTCGACCTTGTTGATATTGGTGTACACTCTTTCAACGCGTTCACTGATATCAGTTTGGATTTCCTTGTGCCTCTCCTTCAGCTTCTGGAGCACCTCATGTTTATTTTTTATGCACTCTTCGGTGGCGATTTGTTGCAGTTCTTGAACTCTGATTTTTCCTTCCTCCACGACGTTATTTATTTTGTTGGTCAACTCTTCCCGGACAAGTATGTCTTGGTTATAGTCTGTTTTATCTCCTCTTGGCGATCCACCGACTGTTGCCTCAATTCTCCCTTCGTCTTCTCGCTGTCTTCCTTCAATTGTCGTTGAAGTGTTTCATTATTGTTCTCGATCTTGTTGTTTAATATCTCAAGATCTTTCTTTATTTGCCAGTTCAGCTCCTCACTCTTCTTTTCTAACATCTCTTGGCTTCTCTTCAAAGCTTCATGGTTTCTTTCCATCTTATTATTTAGAAGTTCTATGTCCTCCTTGATTTGTTTCTTTAACTCTTCACCATTTTGTCTGAAGAATTCCCTGTCTTCTTTTGCTTCTTCCTTTTGTTTCATAAAATTTTCATCGGTTCTCTCCTGGTTCTTGTTCAATTGTTCCATAATCATCCTCATCATGTTCTCCATTGATTTGGTCGGTTTGTCTGGTTGGACTCCGACCGTTACTTCTACTTCCTGTTCAGGTAGTGTTGGATTTTCCGGTTGGTCCTCTTGGGGATCCTCTTCGAACAACTCCCAGATCATTTCTTCAATTTCTTCCATCTCTTCTTGGTCGGTATTTTCAGTTCCTTTCCTTGTTTGGTATCTTGTAACCATGGAATGTCTCCTCATAATCGCTGCTAGTCTCCTTTTCTAGCCTCACCGGTTGGTCACCAATCTGTAACGAAACGATCTGGTCGTCTTCTGAAAAATGTGTACAAGTGTTGTATGTATGTAGTGCATTCGTCTCACACTGGGGTCGTTACATCTATTCTTGCTCTAACGATGTCCGTAGCGATGCTATAATTACCAGTACAACATAGCAGTAACCATACCTGTTTTTAAATAGGGGTGTGTGAATCCCAGGTGGCGCCAAATTGTTTATTAAAACAATTAAACTTATTAACTAATCTCTTAATAGGGTGTTCTCAGCGATGACGGCCGGAGCGTTCAAATAATTCCCGCTCGTTCAGCCTCCTGAATCGGGTAGGTAGTTGTTCGAATTGCAACGTGAGCGCTGGTCGTCAAATCTAGCTTTCGTTAACAAACACAAGTAATACAATACACTCCCTATGAAATGAAAACAATAGTTACTCTTTGTTCTAGTTATTTTAATAGTTGATTTGTAATATTTCAGTTTGACAATTAATATTATTCTGGTTGATTAATAATTTTGCACCGACATTTTACATGAAACACTTTCTCTCAGGCGGACGAAATCGATTCCGAAACGAGGTATTTACTCCAGCATGGTTGCAGTTTTGGTTAAGTTACAATATACTCGTTCAAAATCGGGATTCTTTTGATTACAAGACAAATAATTCCTATGATTACAATAAAAAGTACATTACCTTACTTTAAGTGTACTTATATAATAAGGTGTGTGGTTATAATCTGTTCTGTAGTGTCATTAAATGTGTTTATAAAGTTCGTATTCACACAACAGGTTATGTATTATGTTAACAAATTTTCAGTGTGTAGTTTTTCTTAATTAATCTTTGAAAGAGAATATTTGGTTAACAGTGAGAGTTCCCATTACTTTTAGAAATATTTAAAGTGAGTTTATTTTTTGGAAATAGGGTAATTCAAAGATACTTAACACATCAGATGACTTGGTGTTATCAATCATTGAGTTGGAATAGGATTGGGCTGCAATCGTTTTCTGTTTTCATTACTCTTGGGGCTTAAGTAGGTCTGGCGTCCTTTTCATATTAGATGCGGTCATATTTTCATTTAATTTCCTGGTAGTATGATCCTTGGCATCAGTTGACAGTCCCAGTTGTTCGTCTGCTTCTTATTCGATCATCGTTTTGAATTTCGTTTACTATTTTTACATTTTTTGATTAAAAATTGGTCGTTCAATATTCGGCTTCTGTTCTGCAAGAGTGACGCTTTACGAGTAACGATATTCAACCGTAATTCTGTCCCTAACAGCAGTTGCTATGGTTACCAATTAAATTTGATTGGCTTAGATTGACATAATCCATTGTTATAAAAATTTGAATTCTTTTCAAAATCCTTGTATATCTTCTGATTGCTTTTATTCCTCTATCTTCCCTCCTAAGTATTAACTATTATCACTGTTATTTGTATTTCCTTTCATAGATTAATTTGATACCCCACAAGTTTGGGTTATTTTAGGTTTTATGATTTTACAATTATTTTAATACTTGTTAATTACATTTCTTTTTTAATTTAAATCCTTAATATTTATAATATTTTGTTTTAAAAATGATTTACAATTTATGCTTGGTTAGTTATTCACCTCGGATTTGCTAATTTCTTTGTTAACTTATTACAATTTGTAGTTGTTTGTTCTTGACAGTTAGGCATTTTCCTAGGCCTAAGTAGCCATTATTTGTATTTACTTATTTCGTACAAATTATGTCTCTTTTTATCTTAATGAGCTTAGCTTTGTTATTATAATTGGTTGTGTTATTTATTGATGTGTTTTGATTGTGTTGTAGTGTTATTATTATGTTACTATTATTTTATAAATCATGAATTGGTAATCATTTACTAGCTGGTTTTCCCGTTTACATTTCTTTACTTTCTTATTTATTTAATCTGCCAATAAAACAATGTGGCTATTATTTACTACTTTTGTTCACATAAAATACAACATCTAGGTCTATGGTCTGTATAATTCTTCCAGCCATCTCCTATTCATAAACTTGCTTAAACAATTATTTAATAATTATTTGATAACATTTGTTTACAGTTCATTTCACTTTATGTCATTTTTTGGGTGATAAACATCATCACATTTTTTGAACTTACTTTAATAATGATCCCTTGTAACTAGGGGTGTTTATTGATTTGTTTTAACTTCTTAATTTTTTAAATACTCTTTACTTTCACTCCATGCTAACACTATCTGTTTTCTCTTTCATGGGATTCTCCCTTTTAATTATAACTACATTCAATTAAACTTAACAATAATGTTCTTTCTTAATTAATACTGTCTTCATCACTTTTCAGTGTTCATTATACATTAATTAACTGTTTACACTTAATACTATTCTTAACAACTTCCTTATTTACTAATATTTTTCACTGTTAATCTTTTAGTGTTTCTTATTGATTTACTATGTGTTTATGCTTTTATCCTTCACTATTTTTCACTATACAAACATTCTTTGTTATACATTATTCTCATTTAATCATCACCTTCACTTTTAAATTATTTATTGTTTATTATAATTTATTTAGCGTTTTTTCTTTATCACTTTATTTTGGGATTTTTACACTTCCACTTTTGCACTTCTAAAATGTTTTTGGTGTTAAGTGTTTCTAAATGGGCCATCCCTATTATTACTTTCTCACTACCGTACTATCTCTTTCATTACAAATATCATTAACAATATTAACAATTTTATGTCTCTATTGATTTTAACATTACTTCTAACTCTAATATGTGGGTTAGTTTGCTTTTATATTTAACATTCTTTAATTGGGTTTCTTTCAATTGTCATTTACTTTATTATCCATTAATTGATAATAATATTTATTTATTACTTAAGTTATTTATTGGTTTCTTTTTCAACCTTACATTGAGTGTATTGTTTCTCCTGCTTTTCTTCTTTATTACTTGTTTGTGTCTTATCATTGGTTTCCTTTTTATTTATTTCCCTTTATCTTAGGTTTGTTTCTTTTTCATTTTCCTCCTTCTTCATTTTCAGTGTTCTTCCTTTATATCTTGTTTTTCCATCTTCTCCTTTGGGTTCATTTTAATAAGTGGCATTGAATCATTCAATTCCTTCAATTGGTTTCATTTTGCTTGGTTTCGGTATTTTCCCTTCTTCATTTGGTTTGGTTAATCACTTTCTTCTTCATTTGGTTTTATTCTTGTTTGTTTCTTGTTGTTCCTTTCTTCTTTTGTTTTCTCTTGTTGGGTCAATCACTTGGGTTAGGTCATGTCGTCGTTTGTCGTGTCATTGTCTTTTGATTTTCTTTATATTAAACATTTTATTTTATATGAATTATTATTTTATATTCAAAATCATCTTTTTTATCCCTGGTATTGGGGTGGCTTATTTGTGTTGTAACATAATGTCTCTTCTTCAAAATTGATCATTTTGATAAAAAACTAGCATAGTTTTTATGAAATTATCAGTTGTATATAATCTTTTTCCTTTTTCTTTCTTGTTTGTTTCTTCATTCTCATTTCTCTCCTTGCTTGATTCATTCCATTTTATTTGGATCTGTTTTTATTTATTTCCATTAGTGTGTTCTCCCTTTTATATAATTTTTTCCCTAACTTTTTAGTAGCTGGTTTCTTCCATTACTACTCATTTTTCTGAGACCAGAGGAACATCATCTCTGCTCAGTTTATTTTTTGATTGCTGGACTTTTTCAACAGTCAATCTTAAATACCTTTTTTGTCATCTTGTGACTTAATTAATAATAATAATATATTTTGGGATGTCCACCTTGTGGTTTGATTTTAGATCACCTTGGCCTTTTACTCATTCTTCCTTCCGCTGTACCTTTGCTATATACTGTCATCTACTCATACAGTTGAATGTTTTTTATTTATTCATATGTTAATTTCATCATTTCCATCCTTTTATTAGTTTGTTTTTCTTTTCTTCTTGTGATCATTTTATTATCTTAGACATCTTTTTTCTTTTTCTTGGTTGTTTACCAATATTCTGCTTTAGCCATTTTCTGTATATTTGTTTTATACGTAACTTCTCTTTTTTCCTCGTACCATTTATTTTTTTTTTTTTTTTTTTTTTTAATACTTTAAATTTATTATATTTTCAGGAATTTATCTTAGCAGTTTTTGGTTGATTTTATTTTTGTTTATTTTATTTTGTTTTAAATATTATACTTAATAATTTTTGTAAGTTAGTTTTTCTTACTTTATAGGAATTTTTGTAACTTATTCCTTTCTTGGTACTTTTTGTTTAAATATTATCGTAAGTTTGTGGTTCTTACTTTTTTATAGGAATTTTTGTAACTTATTCCTTATTGTAGTTTTTTCATATTATACTTCATATGTCAACTTTATTTGATTGTAAGTTAATCTTGCTTTGTAGGAATTTTTGTAACTTATTCCTTTTTTTAATACTTTATATTAGGCCTCATAAGTCATCGAAATATTGTCGTAAGTTGTGCTCACATAATTTTTGAATTTTGGCATTTATTATGGTTTATTATGCGTTCCATCGGTCGGCCGTTTCTTCTTCATCATCAATTACTTGTCTTCCTCCCTGAGGTGTGTTTGATTGGTTTCCATTATTTCTTAATGGAATCCAAAGTTCTGGTGGGTTGCGTTTATTATACGCTATTCGGAAATTCTCCGTTGGATTACTGCTGAAAGGTATCCAGTCATAATTTTCTTCTTCGGGTTGGTTACTTCCGGATGGTGCGTCCCTTCTCTGGTTACCGCTTCCGGATCTCACTCCTACAACACTGTTCACCTGTTGTACATTTTCCGCATTCTCTTCCCTGGGGTTTTGGTTATCACTCTGATCGTTATTATTGTTTTGTTCATTTGATGGTGGTCTTGGGTAATGCCTCCCTTGATTATTTCGAGTGTTCCCTCGTATAAAGTGTACCCTTGGCTGATTGTTATTATTACGGTTATCTCCGTTTCCTCTTTTATTATTATTTTGATGATTTGGGTTGTTATTATTCCCATAATAGTTATTATTATTGGGGTAATTGTTTGGACGCTGGTTTGGTACATTGCCCCTGTAATTGTTATTGTTCTGATTGGTTCCGTTGAACGGTGGGATGCCCTGATTATAATTTGGGCGGTTACCCTTATATTGATAGTTATTATCATTCCGGTTTTGGTTACTCGGGTCGTTGTACTGGGGTTTGTTATAGGATGGATTGTAATTTGGTGGGTTTCGGTTTTCCTCCCCACGGTTATATTTCAAATTGACCATTCGGTTACGTCGATACTGTCTATAGTTTTCATGGTCTTCTAATAAACTGGCGATTCCCTGTATGGTTTTAATTTGTCCCTGTCTCCTGGCCCTCTGGATAGCGTCCTCATAGTGATAACCTAGTTGTATTACTAGGGATTCTTCTGGCTCGAGATTTCTCGCTAGGCATACCTTTCCTAAGAAGTACAAGGTTAGTGTATGTCCTGCCTGCGGCTCATATCTTCCATTACTAATATCATTCTTCACTACATTTTGAGTAGATTCGGACCAGTATTTTTTGCGGAATAAGGCTTTGAATTCCTGTGTACAGCTGATTTCTAGTCGAGTGGCAGTCCACCAATTGTCATTTGTGTCCTTAAACATCTTGTCGATGAGGCTCCTCACTGTCGTCCATCTGGTTTCCCGGTTTTTCTCTATGAGTTCCTCCACTCTCTTCAGGAATTCTATTGGGTTTCTTCTGTAACTCCTAAAGTTTATCACCTCTCTATTTTCACTGGTAATATTATGAGTGTTATTACAAGGCTTCTCCCTCAAAGCGGCCAGCTCTTCCTGCATCTGTTTCTCCCTCTGACTGATTCATATTATCTTCTCTTTATTTTCTTGAGTTTGTCCGTCGACCTTGTTGATAGTGGTGTACACTCTTTCAACGCGTTCACTGATATCTTTTTGGATTTCCTTGTGCCTCTCCTTCAGCTTCTGGAGCACCTCATGTTTATTTTTTATGCACTCTTCGGTGGCGATTTGTTGCAGTTCTTGAACTCTGATTTTTCCTTCCTCCACGACGTTATTTATTTTGTTGGTCAACTCTTCCCGGACAAGTATGTCTTGGTTATAGTCTGTTTTATCTCCTCTTGGCGATCCACCGACTGTTGCCTCAATTCTCCCTTCGTCTTCTCGCTGTCTTCCTTCAATTGTCGTTGAAGTGTTTCATTATTGTTCTCGATCTTGTTGTTTAATATCTCATGATCTTTCTTTATTTGCCAGTTCAGCTCCTCACTCTTCTTTTCTAACATCTCTTGGCTTCTCTTCAAAGCTTCATGGTTTCTTTCCATCTTATTATTTAGAAGTTCTATGTCCTCCTTGATTTGTTTCTTTAACTCTTCACTATTTTGTCTGAAGAATTCCCTGTCTTCTTTTGCTTCTTCCTTTTGTTTCATAAAATTTTCATCGGTTCTCTCCTGGTTCTTGTTCAATTGTTCCATAATCATCCTCATCATGTTCTCCATTGATTGGGTCGGTTTGTCTGGTTGGTCTCCGACCGTTACTTCTACTTCCGGTTCAGGTAGTGTTGGATTTTCCGGTTGGTCCTCTTGGGGATCCTCTTCGAACAACTCCCAGATCATTTCTTCAATTTCTTCCATCTCTTCTTGGTCGGTATTTTCAGTTCCTTTCCTTGTTTGGTATCTTGTAACCATGGAATGTCTCCTCATAATCGCTGCTAGTCTCCTTTTCTAGCCTCACCGGTTGGTCACCAATCTGTAACGAAACGATCTGGTCGTCTTCTGAAAAATGTGTACAAGTGTTGTATGTATGTAGTGCATTCGTCTCACACTGGGGTCGTTACATCTATTCTTGCGCTAACGATGTCCGTAGCGATGCTATAATTACCAGTACAACATAGCAGTAACCATACCTGTTTTTAAATAGGGGTGTGTGAATCCCAGGTGGCGCCAAATTGTTTATTAAAACAATTAAACTTATTAACTAATCTCTTAATAGGGTGTTCTCAGCGATGACGGCCGGAGCGTTCTAATAATTCCCGCTCGTTCAGCCTCCTGAATCGGGTAGGTAGTTTTTCGAATTGCAACGTGAGCGCTGGTCGTCAAATCTAGCTTTCGTTAACAAACACAAGTAATACAATACACTCCCTATGAAATGAAAATAATAGTCACTCTTTGTTCTAGTTATTTTAATAGTTGATTTGTAATATTTCAGTTTGACAATTAATATTATTCTGGTTGATTAATAATTTTGCACCGACATTTTACATGAAACACTTTCTCTCAGGCGGACGAAATCGATTCCGAAACGAGGTATTTACTCCAGCATGGTTGCAGTTTTGGTTAAGTTACAATATACTCGTTCAAAATCGGGATTCTTTTGATTACAAGACAAATAATTCCTATGATTACAATAAAAAGTACATTCCCTTACTTTAAGTGTACTTAAATAATAAGGTGTGTGGTTATAATCTGTTATGTAGTGTCATTAAATGTCTTTTATAAAGTTCGTATTCACACAACAGGTTATGTATTATGTTAACAAATTTTCAGTGTGTTATTTTTCTTACATATCTTTGAAAGAGAATATCTGGTTGACAGTGAGAGTTCCCATTACTTTTAGAAATATTTAAAGTGAGTTTATTTTTTGGAAATAGGGTAATTCAAAGATACTTAACACATCAGATGACTTGGTGTTATCAATCATTGAGTTGGAATACGATTGGGCTGCAATCGTTTTCTGTTTTCATTACTCTTGGGGCTTAAGTAGGTCTGGCGTCCTTTTCATATTAGATGTGGTCATATTTTCATTTAATTTCCTGGTAATATGATCCTTGGCATCAGTTGACAGTCCCAGTTGTTCGTCTGCTTCTTATTCGATCATCGTTTTGAATTTCGTTTACTATTTTTACATTTTTTGATTAAAAATTGGTCGTTCAATATTCGGCTTCTGTTCTGCAAGAGTGAGGCTTTACGAGTAACGATATTCAACCGTAATTCTGTCCCTAACAGCAGTTGCTATGGTTACCAATTAAATTTGATTGGCTTAGATTGACATAATCCATTGTTATCAAAATTTGAATTCTTTTCAAAATCCTTGTATATCTTCTGATTGCTTTTATTCCTCTATCTTCCCTCCTAAGTATTAACTATTATCACTGTTATTTGTATTTCCTTTCATAGATTAATTTGATACCCCACAAGTTTGGGTTATTTTAGGTTTTATGATTTTACAATTATTTTAATACTTGTTAATTACATTTCTTTTTTAATTTAAATCCTTAATATTTATAATATTTTGTTTTAAAAATGATTTACAATTTATGCTTGGTTAGTTATTCACCTCGGATTTGCTAATTTCTTTGTTAACTTATTACAATTTGTAGTTGTTTGTTCTTGACAGTTAGGCATTTTCCTAGGCCTAAGTAGCCATTATTTGTATTTACTTATTTCGTACAAATTATGTCTCTTTTTTTCTTAATGAGCTTAGCTTTGTTATTATAATTGGTTGTGTTATTTATTGATGTGTTTTGATTGTGTTGTAGTGTTATTATTATGTTACTATTATTTTATAAATCATGAATTGGTAATCATTTACTAGCTGGTTTTCCCGTTTACATTTCTTTACTTTCTTATTTATTTAATCTGCCAATAAAACAATGTGGCTATTATTTACTACTTTTGTTCACATAAAATACAACATCTAGGTCTATGGTCTGTATAATTCTTCCAGCCATCTCCTATTCATAAACTTGCTTAAACAATTATTTAATAATTATTTGATAACATTTGTTTACAGTTCATTTCACTTTATGTCATTTTTTGGGTGATAAACATCATCACATTTTTTGAACTTACTTTAATAATGATCCCTTGTAACTAGGGGTGTTTATTGATTTGTTTTAACTTCTTAATTTTTTAAATACTCTTTACTTTCACTCCATGCTAACACTATCTGTTTTCTCTTTCATGGGATTCTCCCTTTTAATTATAACTACATTCAATTAAACTTAACAATAATGTTCTTTCTTAATTAATACTGTCTTCATCACTTTTCAGTGTTCATTATACATTAATTAACTGTTTACACTTAATACTATTCTTAACAACTTCCTTATTTACTAATATTTTTCACTGTTAATCTTTTAGTGTTTCTTATTGATTTACTATGTGTTTATGCTTTTATCCTTCACTATTTTTCACTATACAAACATTCTTTGTTATACATTATTCTCATTTAATCATCACCTTCACTTTTAAATTATTTATTGTTTATTATAATTTATTTAGCGTTTTTTCTTTATCACTTTATTTTGGGATTTTTTCACTTCCACTTTTGCACTTCTAAAATGTTTTTGGTGTTAAGTGTTTCTAAATGGGCCCTCCCTATTATTACTTTCTCACTACCGTACTATCTCTTTCATTACAAATATCATTAACAATATTAACAATTTTATGTCTCTATTGATTTTAACATTACTTCTAACTCTAATATGTGGGTTAGTTTGCTATTATATTTAACATTCTTTAATTGGGTTTCTTTCAATTGTCATTTACTTTATTATCCATTAATTGATAATAATATTTATTTATTACTTAAGTTATTTATTGGTTTCTTTTTCAACCTTACATTGAGTGTATTGTTTCTCCTGCTTTTCTTCTTTATTACTTGTTTGTGTCTTATCATTGGTTTCCTTTTTATTTATTTCCCTTTATCTTAGGTTTGTTTCTTTTTCATTTTCCTCCTTCTTCATTTTCAGTGTTCTTCCTTTATATCTTGTTTTTCCATCTTCTCCTTTGGGTTCATTTTAATAAGTGGCATTGAATCATTCAATTCCTTCAATTGGTTTCATTTTGCTTGGTTTCGGTATTTTCCCTTCTTCATTTGGTTTGGTTAATCACTTTCTTCTTCATTTGGTTTTATTCTTGTTTGTTTCTTGTTGTTCCTTTCTTCTTTTGTTTTCTCTTGTTGGGTCAATCACTTGGGTTAGGTCATGTCGTCGTTTGTCGTGTCATTGTCTTTTGATTTTCTTTATATTAAACATTTTATTTTATATGAATTATTATTTTATATTCAAAATCATCTTTTTTATCCCTGGTATTGGGGTGGCTTATTTGTGTTGTAACATAATGTCTCTTCTTCAAAATTGATCATTTTGATAAAAAACTAGCATAGTTTTTATGAAATTATCAGTTGTATATAATCTTTTTCCTTTTTCTTTCTTGTTTGTTTCTTCATTCTCATTTCTCTCCTTGCTTGATTCATTCCATTTTATTTGGATCTGTTTTTATTTATTTCCATTAGTGTGTTCTCCCTTTTATATAATTTTTTCCCTAACTTTTTAGTAGCTGGTTTCTTCCATTACTACTCATTTTTCTGAGACCAGAGGAACATCATCTCTGCTCAGTTTATTTTTTGATTGCTGGACTTTTTCAACAGTCAATCTTAAATACCTTTTTTGTCATCTTGTGACTTAATTAATAATAATAATATATTTTGGGATGTCCACCTTGTGGTTTGATTTTAGATCACCTTGGCCTTTTACTCATTCTTCCTTCCGCTGTACCTTTGCTATATACTGTCATCTACTCATACAGTTGAATGTTTTTTATTTATTCATATGTTAATTTCATCATTTCCATCCTTTTATTAGTTTGTTTTTCTTTTCTTCTTGTGATCATTTTATTATCTTAGACATCTTTTTTCTTTTTCTTGGTTGTTTACCAATATTCTGCTTTAGCCATTTTCTGTATATTTGTTTTATACGTAACTTCTCTTTTTTCCTCGTACCATTTATTTATTTTTTTTTTTTTAATACTTTAAATTTATTATATTTTCAGGTATTTATCTTAGCAGTTTTTGGTTGATTTTATTTTTGTTTATTTTATTTGTTTTAAATATTATACTTAATAATTTTTGTAAGTTAGTTTTTCTTACTTTATAGGAATTTTTGTAACTTATTCCTTTCTTGGTACTTTTTGTTTAAATATTATCGTAAGTTTGTGGTTCTTAATTTTTTATAGGAATTTTTGTAACTTATTCCTTATTGTAGTTTTTTCATATTATACTTCATATGTCAACTTTATTTGATTGTAAGTTAATCTTGCTTTGTAGGAATTTTTGTAACTTATTCCTTTTTTTAATACTTTATATTAGGCCTCATAAGTCATCGAAATATTGTCGTAAGTTGTGCTCACATAATTTTTGAATTTTGGCATTTATTATGGTTTATTATGCGTTCCATCGGTCGGCCGTTTCTTCTTCATCATCAATTACTTGTCTTCCTCCCTGAGGTGTGTTTGATTGGTTTCCATTATTTCTTGATGGAATCCAAAGTTCTGGTGGGTTGCGTTTATTATACGCTATTCGGAAATTCTCCGTTGGATTACTGCTGAAAGGTATCCAGTCATAATTTTCTTCTTCGGGTTGGTTACTTCCGGATGGTGCGTCCCTTCTCTGGTTACCGCTTCCGGATCTCACTCCTACAACACTGTTCACCTGTTGTACATTTTCCGCATTCTCTTCCCTGGGGTTTTGGTTATCACTCTGATCGTTATTATTGTTTTGTTCATTTGATGGTGGTCTTGGGTAATGCCTCTCTTGATTATTTCGAGTGTTCCCTCGTATAAAGTGTACCCTTGGCTGATTGTTATTATTACGGTTATCTCCGTTTCCTCTTTTATTATTATTTTGATGATTTGGGTTGTTATTATTCCCATAATAGTTATTATTATTGGGGTAATTGTTTGGACGCTGGTTTGGTACATTGCCCCTGTAATTGTTATTGTTCTGATTGGTTCCGTTGAACGGTGGGATGCCCTGATTATAATTTGGGCGGTTACCCTTATATTGATAGTTATTATCATTCCAGTTTTGGTTACTCGGGTCGTTGTACTGGGGTTTGTTATAGGATGGATTGTAATTTGGTGGGTTTCGGTTTTCCTCCCCACGGTTATATTTCAAATTGACCATTCGGTTACGTCGATACTGTCTATCGTTTTCATGGTCTTCTAATAAACTGGCGATTCCCTGTATGGTTTTAATTTGTCCCTGTCTCCTGGCCCTCTGGATAGCGTCCTCATAGTGATAACCTAGTTGTATTACTAGGGATTCTTCTGGCTCGAGATTTCTCGCTAGGCATACCTTTCCTAAGAAGTACAAGGTTAGTGTATGTCCTGCCTGCGGCTCATATCTTCCATTACTAATATCATTCTTCACTACATTTTGAGTAGATTCGGACCAGTATTTTTTGCGGAATAAGGCTTTGAATTCCTGTGTACAGCTGATTTCTGGTCGAGTGGCAGTCCACCAATTGTCATTTGTGTCCTTAAACATCTTGTCGATGAGGCTCCTCACTGTCGTCCATCTGGTTTCCCGGTTTTTCTCTATGAGTTCCTCCACTCTCTTCAGGAATTCTATTGGGTTTCTTCTGTAACTCCTAAAGTTTATCACCTCTCTATTTTCACTGGTAATATTATGAGTGTTATTACAAGGCTTCTCCCTCAAAGCGTCCAGCTCTTCCTGCATCTGTTTCTCCCTCTGACTGATTCATATTATCTTATCTTTATTTTCTTGAGTTTGTCCGTCGACCTTGTTGATAGTGGTGTACACTCTTTCAACGCGTTCACTGATATCAGTTTGGATTTCCTTGTGCCTCTCCTTCAGCTTCTGGAGCACCTCATGTTTATTTTTTATGCACTCTTCGGTGGCGATTTGTTGCAGTTCTTGAACTCTGATTTTTCCTTCCTCCACGACGTTATTTATTTTGTTGGTCAACTCTTCCCGGACAAATATGTCTTGGTTATAGTCTGTTTTATCTCCTCTTGGCGATCCACCGACTGTTGCCTCAATTCTCCCTTCGTCTTCTCGCTGTCTTCCTTCAATTGTCGTTGAAGTGTCTCATTATTGTTCTCGATCTTGTTGTTTAATATCTCAAGAGATCTTTCTTTATTTGCCAGTTCAGCTTCTCACTCTTCTTTTCTAACATCTCTTGGCTTCTCTTCAAAGCTTCATGGTTTCTTTCCATCTTATTATTTAGAAGTTCTATGTCCTCCTTGATTTGTTTCTTTAACTCTTCACTATTTTGTCTGAAGAATTCCCTGTCTTCTTTTGCTTCTTCCTTTTGTTTCATAAAATTTTCATCGGTTCTCTCCTGGTTCTTGTTCAATTGTTCCATAATCATCCTCATCATGTTCTCCATTGATTGGGTCGGTTTGTCTGGTTGGTCTCCGACCGTTACTTCTACTTCCGGTTCAGGTAGTGTTGGATTTTCCGGTTGGTCCTCTTGGGGATCCTCTTCGAACAACTCCCCGATCATTTCTTCAATTTCTTCCATCTCTTCTTGGTCGGTATTTTCAGTTCCTTTCCTTGTTTGGTATCTTGTAACCATGGAATGTCTCCTCATAATCGCTGCTAGTCTCCTTTTCTAGCCTCACCGGTTGGTCACCAATCTGTAACGAAACGATCTGGTCGTCTTCTGAAAAATGTGTACAAGTGTTGTATGTATGTAGTGCATTCGTCTCACACTGGGGTCGTTACATCTATTCTTGCGCTAACGATGTCCGTAGCGATGCTATAATTACCAGTACAACATAGCAGTAACCATACCTGTTTTTAAATAGGGGTGTGTGAATCCCAGGTGGCGCCAAATTGTTTATTAAAACAATTAAACTTATTAACTAATCTCTTAATAGGGTGTTCTCAGCGATGACGGCCGGAGCGTTCAAATAATTCCCGCTCGTTCAGCCTCCTGAATCGGGTAGGTAGTTGTTCGAATTGCAACGTGAGCGCTGGTCGTCAAATCTAGCTTTCGTTAACAAACACAAGTAATACAATACACTCCCTATAAAATGAAAACAATAGTTACTCTTTGTTCTAGTTATTTTAATAGTTGATTTGTAATATTTCAGTTTGACAATTAATATTATTCTGGTTGATTAATAATTTTGCACCGACATTTTACATGAAACACTTTCTCTCAGGCGGACGAAATCGATTCCGAAACGAGGTATTTACTCCAGCATGGTTGCAGTTTTGGTTAAGTTACAATATACTCGTTCAAAATCGGGATTCTTTTGATTACAAGACAAATAATTCCTATGATTACAATAAAAAGTACATTACCTTACTTTAAGTGTACTTAAATAATAAGGTGTGTGGTTATAATCTGTTCTGTAGTGTCATTAAATGTGTTTATAAAGTTCGTATTCACACAACAGGTTATGTATTATGTTAACAAATTTTCAGTGTGTAGTTTTTCTTAATTAATCTTTGAAAGAGAATATTTGGTTAACAGTGAGAGTTCCCATTACTTTTAGAAATATTTAAAGTGAGTTTATTTTTTGGAAATAGGGTAATTCAAAGATACTTAACACATCAGATGACTTGGTGTTATCAATCATTGAGTTGGAATACGATTGGGCTGCAATCGTTTTCTGTTTTCATTACTCTTGGGGCTTAAGTAGGTCTGGCGTCCTTTTCATATTAGATGCGGTCATATTTTCATTTAATTTCCTGGTAGTATGATCCTTGGCATCAGTTGACAGTCCCAGTTGTTCGTCTGCTTCTTATTCGATCATCGTTTTGAATTTCGTTTACTATTTTTACATTTTTTGATTAAAAATTGGTCGTTCAATATTCGGCTTCTGTTCTGCAAGAGTGACGCTTTACGAGTAACGATATTCAACCGTAATTCTGTCCCTAACAGCAGTTGCTATGGTTACCAATTAAATTTGATTGGCTTAGATTGACATAATCCATTGTTATCAAAATTTGAATTCTTTTCAAAATCCTTGTATATCTTCTGATTGCTTTTATTCCTCTATCTTCCCTCCTAAGTATTAACTATTATCACTGTTATTTGTATTTCCTTTCATAGATTAATTTGATACCCCACAAGTTTGGGTTATTTTAGGTTTTATGATTTTACAATTATTTTAATACTTGTTAATTACATTTCTTTTTTAATTTAAATCCTTAATATTTATAATATTTTGTTTTAAAAATGATTTACAATTTATGCTTGGTTAGTTATTCACCTCGGATTTGCTAATTTCTTTGTTAACTTATTACAATTTGTAGTTGTTTGTTCTTGACAGTTAGGCATTTTCCTAGGCCTAAGTACCCATTATTTGTATTTACTTATTTCGTACAAATTATGTCTCTTTTTATCTTAATGAGCTTAGCTTTGTTATTATAATTGGTTGTGTTATTTATTGATGTGTTTTGATTGTGTTGTAGTGTTATTATTATGTTACTATTATTTTATAAATCATGAATTGGTAATCATTTACTAGCTGGTTTTCCCGTTTACATTTCTTTACTTTCTTATTTATTTAATCTGCCAATAAAACAATGTGGCTATTATTTACTACTTTTGTTCACATAAAATACAACATCTAGGTCTATGGTCTGTATAATTCTTCCAGCCATCTCCTATTCATAAACTTGCTTAAACAATTATTTAATAATTATTTGATAACATTTGTTTACAGTTCATTTCACTTTATGTCATTTTTTGGGTGATAAACATCATCACATTTTTTGAACTTACTTTAATAATGATCCCTTGTAACTAGGGGTGTTTATTGATTTGTTTTAACTTCTTAATTTTTTAAATACTCTTTACTTTCACTCCATGCTAACACTATCTGTTTTCTCTTTCATGGGATTCTCCCTTTTAATTATAACTACATTCAATTAAACTTAACAATAATGTTCTTTCTTAATTAATACTGTCTTCATCACTTTTCAGTGTTCATTATACATTAATTAACTGTTTACACTTAATACTATTCTTAACAACTTCCTTATTTACTAATATTTTTCACTGTTAATCTTTTAGTGTTTCTTATTGATTTACTATGTGTTTATGCTTTTATCCTTCACTATTTTTCACTATACAAACATTCTTTGTTATACATTATTCTCATTTAATCATCACCTTCACTTTTAAATTATTTATTGTTTATTATAATTTATTTAGCGTTTTTTCTTTATCACTTTATTTTGGGATTTTTACACTTCCACTTTTGCACTTCTAAAATGTTTTTGGTGTTAAGTGTTTCTAAATGGGCCATCCCTATTATTACTTTCTCACTACCGTACTATCTCTTTCATTACAAATATCATTAACAATATTAACAATTTTATGTCTCTATTGATTTTAACATTACTTCTAACTCTAATATGTGGTTTAGTTTGCTATTATATTTAACATTCTTTAATTGGGTTTCTTTCAATTGTCATTTACTTTATTATCCATTAATTGATAATAATATTTATTTATTACTTAAGTTATTTATTGGTTTCTTTTTCAACCTTACATTGAGTGTATTGTTTCTCCTGCTTTTCTTCTTTATTACTTGTTTGTGTCTTATCATTGGTTTCCTTTTTATTTATTTCCCTTTATCTTAGGTTTGTTTCTTTTTCATTTTCCTCCTTCTTCATTTTCAGTGTTCTTCCTTTATATCTTGTTTTTCCATCTTCTCCTTTGGGTTCATTTTAATAAGTGGCATTGAATCATTCAATTCCTTCAATTGGTTTCATTTTGCTTGGTTTCGGTATTTTCCCTTCTTCATTTGGTTTGGTTAATCACTTTCTTCTTCATTTGGTTTTATTCTTGTTTGTTTCTTGTTGTTCCTTTCTTCTTTTGTTTTCTCTTGTTGGGTCAATCACTTGGGTTAGGTCATGTCGTCGTTTGTCGTGTCATTGTCTTTTGATTTTCTTTATATTAAACATTTTATTTTATATGAATTATTATTTTATATTCAAAATCATCTTTTTTATCCCTGGTATTGGGGTGGCTTATTTGTGTTGTAACATAATGTCACTTCTTCAAAATTGATCATTTTAATAAAAAACTAGCATAGTTTTTATGAAATTATCAGTTGTATATAATCTTTTTCCTTTTTCTTTCTTGTTTGTTTCTTCATTCTCATTTCTCTCCTTGCTTGATTCATTCCATTTTATTTGGATCTGTTTTTATTTATTTCCATTAGCGTGTTCTCCCTTTTATATAATTTTTCCCCTAACTTTTTAGTAGCTGGTTTCTTCCATTACTACTCATTTTTCTGAGACCAGAGGAACATCATCTCTGCTCAGTTTATTTTTTGATTGCTGGACTTTTTCAACAGTCAATCTTAAATACCTTTTTTGTCATCTTGTGACTTAATTAATAATAATAATATATTTTGGGATGTCCACCTTGTGGTTTGATTTTAGATCACCTTGGCCTTTTACTCATTCTTCCTTCCGCTGTACCTTTGCTATATACTGTCATCTACTCATACAGTTGAATGTTTTTTATTTATTCATATGTTAATTTCATCATTTCCATCCTTTTATTAGTTTGTTTTTCTTTTCTTCTTGTGATCATTTTATTATCTTAGACATCTTTTTTCTTTTTCTTGGTTGTTTACCAATATTCTGCTTTAGCCATTTTCTGTATATTTGTTTTATACATAACTTCTCTTTTTTCCTCGTACCATTTATTTTATTTTTTTTTTTTTTAATACTTTAAATTTATTATATTTTCAGGAATTTATCTTAGCAGTTTTTGGTTGATTTTATTTTTGTTTATTTTATTTTGTTTTAAATATTATACTTAATAATTTTTGTAAGTTAGTTTTTCTTACTTTATAGGAATTTTTGTAACTTATTCCTTTCTTGGTACTTTTTGTTTAAATATTATCGTAAGTTTGTGGTTCTTACTTTTTTATAGGAATTTTTGTAACTTATTCCTTATTGTAGTTTTTTCATATTATACTTCATATGTCAACTTTATTTGATTGTAAGTTAATCTTGCTTTGTAGGAATTTTTGTAACTTATTCCTTTTTTTAATACTTTATATTAGGCCTCATAAGTCATCGAAATATTGTCGTAAGTTGTGCTCACATAATTTTTGAATTTTGGCATTTATTATGGTTTATTATGCGTTCCATCGGTCGGCCGTTTCTTCTTCATCATCAATTACTTGTCTTCCTCCCTGAGGTGTGTTTGATTGGTTTCCATTATTTCTTGATGGAATCCAAAGTTCTGGTGGGTTGCGTTTATTATACGCTATTCGGAAATTCTCCGTTGGATTACTGCTGAAAGGTATCCAGTCATAATTTTCTTCTTCGGGTTGGTTACTTCCGGATGGTGCGTCCCTTCTCTGGTTACCGCTTCCGGATCTCACTCCTACAACACTGTTCACCTGTTGTACATTTTCCGCATTCTCTTCCCTGGGGTTTTGGTTATCACTCTGATCGTTATTATTGTTTTGTTCATTTGATGGTGGTCTTGGGTAATGCCTCCCTTGATTATTTCAAGTGTTCCCTCGTATAAAGTGTACCCTTGGCTGATTGTTATTATTACGGTTATCTCCGTTTCCTCTTTTATTATTATTTTGATGATTTGGGTTGTTATTATTCCCATAATAGTTATTATTATTGGGGTAATTGTTTGGACGCTGGTTTGGTACATTGCCCCTGTAATTGTTATTGTTCTGATTGGTTCCGTTGAACGGTGGGATGCCCTGATTATAATTTGGGCGGTTACCCTTATATTGATAGTTATTATCATTCCGGTTTTGGTTACTCGGGTCGTTGTACTGGGGTTTGTTATAGGATGGATTGTAATTTGGTGGGTTTCGGTTTTCCTCCCCACGGTTATATTTCAAATTGACCATTCGGTTACGTCGATACTGTCTATCGTTTTCATGGTCTTCTAATAAACTGGCCATTCCCTGTATGGTTTTAATTTGTCCCTGTCTCCTGGCCCTCTGGATAGCGTCCTCATAGTGATAACCTAGTTGTATTACTAGGGATTCTTCTGGCTCGAGATTTCTCGCTAGGCATACCTTTCCTAAGAAGTACAAGGTTAGTGTATGTCCTGCCTGCGGCTCATATCTTCCATTACTAATATCATTCTTCACTACATTTTGAGTAGATTCGGACCAGTATTTTTTGCGGAATAAGGCTTTGAATTCCTGTGTACAGCTGATTTCTGGTCGAGTGGCAGTCCACCAATTGTCATTTGTGTCCTTAAACATCTTGTCGATGAGGCTCCTCACTGTCGTCCATCTGGTTTCCCGGTTTTTCTCTATAAGTTCCTCCACTCTCTTCAGGAATTCTATTGGGTTTCTTCTGTAACTCCTAAAGTTTATCACCTTTCTATTTTCACTGGTAATAATATGAGTGTTATTACAAGGCTTCTCCCTCAAAGCGTCCAGCTCTTCCTGCATCTGTTTCTCCCTCTGACTGATTCATATTATCTTCTCTTTATTTTCTTGAGTTTGTCCATCGACCTTGTTGATAGTGGTGTACACCCTTTCAACGCGTTCACTGATATCAGTTTGGATTTCCTTATGCCTCTCCTTCAGCTTCTTGAGCACCTCATGTTTATTTTTTATGCACTCTTCGGTGGCGATTTGTTGCAGTTCTTGAACTCTGATTTTTCCTTCCTCCACGACGTTATTTATTTTGTTGGTCAACTCTTCCCGGACAAGTATGTCTTGGTTATAGTCTGTTTTATCTCCTCTTGGCGATCCACCGACTGTTGCCTCAATTCTCCCTTCGTCTTCTCGCTGTCTTCCTTCAATTGTCGTTGAAGTGTCTCATTATTGTTCTCGATCTTGTTGTTTAATATCTCAAGATCTTTCTTTATTTGCCAGTTCAGCTCCTCACTCTTCTTTTCTAACATCTCTTGGCTTCTCTTCAAAGCTTCATGGTTTCTTTCCATCTTATTATTTCGAAGTTCTATGTCCTCCTTGATTTGTTTCTTTAACTCTTCACTATTTTGTCTGAAGAATTCCCTGTCTTCTTTTGCTTCTTCCTTTTGTTTCATAAAATTTTCATCGGTTCTCTCCTTGTTCTTGTTCAATTGTTCCATAATCATCCTCATCATGTTCTCCATTGATTGGGTCGGTTTGTCTGGTTGGTCTCCAACCGTTACTTCTACTTCCGGTTCAGGTAGTGTTGGATTTTCCGGTTGGTCCTCTTGGGGATCCTCTTCGAACAACTCCCCGATCATTTCTTCAATTTCTTCCATCTTTTCTTGGTCGGTATATTCAGTTCCTTTCCTTGTTTGGTATCTTGTAACCATGGAATTTCTCCTCATAATCGCTGCTAGTCTCCTTTTCTAGCCTCACCGGTTGGTCACCAATCTGTAACGAAAAGATCTGGTCGTCTTCTGAAAAATGTGTACAAGTGTTGTATGTATGTAGTGCATTCGTCTCACACTGGGGTCGTTACATCTATTCTTGCGCTAACGATGTCCGTAGCGATGCTATTATTACCAGTACAACATAGCAGTAACCATACCTGTTTTTAAATAGGGGTGTGTGAATCCCAGGTGGCGCCAAATTGTTTATTAAAACAATTAAACTTATTAACTAATCTCTTAATAATGTGTTCTCAGCGATGACGGCCGGAGCGTTCAAATAATTCCCGCTCGTTCAGCCTCCTGAATCGGGTAGGTAGTTGTTCGAATTGCAACGTGAGCGCTGGTCGTCAAATTTAGCTTTCGTTAACAAACACAAGTAATACAATACACTCCCTATGAAATGAAAACAATAGTTACTCTTTGTTCTAGTTATTTTAATAGTTGATTTGTAATATTTCAGTTTGACAATTAATATTATTCTGGTTGATTAATAATTTTGCACCGACATTTTACATGAAACACTTTCTCTCAGGCGGACGAAATCGATTCCGAAACGAGGTATTTACTCCAGCATGGTTGCAGTTTTGGTTAAGTTACAATATACTCGTTCAAAATCGGGATTCTTTTGATTACAAGACAAATAATTCCTATGATTACAATAAAAAGTACATTACCTTACTTTAAGTGTACTTAAAAAATAAGGCGTGTGGTTATAATCTGTTCTGTAGTGTCATTAAATGTGTTTATAAAGTTCGTATTCACACAACAGGTTATGTATTATGTTAACAAATTTTCAGTGTGTTGTTTTTCTTAATTAATCTTTGAAAGAGAATATTTGGTTGACAGTGAGAGTTCCCATTACTTTTAGAAATATTTAAAGTGAGTTTATTTTTTGGAAATAGGGTAATTCAAAGATACTTAACACATCAGATGACTTGGTGTTATCAATCATTGAGTTGGAAGAGGATTGGGCTGCAATCGTTTTCTGTTTTCATTACTCTTGGGGCTTAAGTAGGTCTGGCGTCCTTTTCATATTAGATGTGGTCATATTTTCATTTAATTTCCTGGTAATATGATCCTTGGCATCAGTTGACAGTCCCAGTTGTTCGTCTGCTTCTTATTCGATCATCGTTTTGAATTTCGTTTACTATTTTTACATTTTTTGATTAAAAATTAGTCGTTCCATATTCGGCTTCTGTTCTGCAAGAGTGACGCTTTACGAGTAACGATATTCAACCGTAATTCTGTCCCTAACAGCAGTTGCTATGGTTACCAATTAAATTTGATTGGCTTAGATTGACATAATCCATTGTTATCAAAATTTGAATTCTTTTCAAAATCCTTGTATATCTTCTGATTGCTTTTATTCCTCTATCTTCCTTCCTAAATATTAACTATTATCACAGTTATTTGTATTTCCTTTCATAGATTAATTTGATACCCCACAAGTTTGGGTTATTTTAGGTTTTATGATTTTACAATTATTTTAATACTTGTTAATTACATTTCTTTTTGAAGTGAAACTTCTTTATCGACGTATGAGAGAAATTTTATAGCAATGTAAAGAAAAATCGTCACGATTTTCGGTTACGCGCCATGTTGTTTTTTTTAATTAATCCACGAGTTCGATTCTGGTTTTTATATTGTTTTTGCTGGAAGTTTTTATGTTTAAAAATTAGACATTTAGCTGTTTTAAAAATTGTAAACACTTTAATTTATCATACTGCGTAAATTAATTATAATATCACAGTCTAGTTTTCAATTAAATATTGAGTAAATCACATTGTTACATTGAGCAAACTATTTGTTACATATTATTTGTATATGTACGTATACTGAAAATAAAACAACGTGTGATATGATTCTATTTATGTTCATTGTAAATATCGATTCCTTATAGTAAAATACATATAAACACTACTATGCCCTCGTATCAGTTAATTATCCGTTCATTCTAGTATGAATATTAATTGTTTATAGCAAAATCATGCTTACTTCAAATACAACGAGCATCCTTTTACACGTTGATTCGCCACTCGGCACTGAAGTTCTCACTTCTGACGTGTGTTCCACGACACACCCAACTTTATTTTTTTAATTTAAATCCTTAATATTTATAATATTTTGTTTTAAAAATGATTTACAATTTATCCTTGGTTAGTTATTCACCTCGGATTTGGTAATTTCTTTGTTAACTTATTACAATTTGTAGTTGTTTGTTCTTGACAGTTAGGCATTTTCCTAGGCCTAAGTAGCCATTATTTGTATTTACTTATTTCGTACAAATTATGTCTCTTTTTATCTTAATGAGCTTAGCTTTGTTATTATAATTGGTTGTGTTATTTATTGATGTGTTTTGACTGTGTTGTAGTGTTATTATTATGTTACTATTATTTTATAAATCATGAATTGGTAATCATTTACTAGCTGGTTTTCCCGTTTACATTTCTTTACTTTCTTATTTATTTAATCTGCCAATAAAACAATGTGGCTATTATTTACTACTTTTGTTCACATAAAATACAACATCTAGGTCTATGGTCTGTATAATTCTTCCAGCCATCTCCTATTCATAAACTTGCTTAAACAATTATTTAATAATTATTTGATAACATTTGTTTACAGTTCATTTCACTTTGTCATTTTTTGGGTGATAAACATCATCACATTTTTTGAACTTACTTTAATAATGATCCCTTGTAACTAGGGGTGTTTATTGATTTGTTTTAACTTCTTAATTTTTTAAATACTCTTTACTTTCACTCCATGCTAACACTATCTGTTTTCTCTTTCATGGGATTCTCCCTTTTAATTATAACTACATTCAATTAAACTTAACAATAATGTTCTTTCTTAATTAATACTGTCTTCATCACTTTTCAGTGTTCATTATACATTAATTAACTGTTTACACTTAATACTATTCTTAACAACTTCCTTATTTACTAATATTTTTCACTGTTAATCTTTTAGTGTTTCTTATTGATTTACTATGTGTTTATGCTTTTATCCTTCACTATTTTTCACTATACAAACATTCTTTGTTATACATTATTCTCATTTAATCATCACCTTCACTTTTAAATTATTTATTGTTTATTATAATTTATTTAGCGTTTTTTCTTTATCACTTTATTTTGGGATTTTTACACTTCCACTTTTGCACTTCTAAAATGTTTTTGGTGTTAAGTGTTTCTAAATGGGCCATCCCTATTATTACTTTCTCACTACCGTACTATCTCTTTCATTACAAATATCATTAACAATATTAACAATTTTATGTCTCTATTGATTTTAACATTACTTCTAACTCTAATATGTGGGTTAGTTTGCTTTTATATTTAACATTCTTTAATTGGGTTTCTTTCAATTGTCATTTACTTTATTATCCATTAATTGATAATAATATTTATTTATTACTTAAGTTATTTATTGGTTTCTTTTTCAACCTTACATTGAGTGTATTGTTTCTCCTGCTGTTCTTCTTTATTACTTGTTTGTGTCTTATCATTGGTTTCCTTTTTATTTATTTCCCTTTATCTTAGGTTTGTTTCTTTTTCATTTTCCTCTTTCCTCATTTTCAGTGTTCTTCCTTTATATCTTGTTTTTCCATCTTCTCCTTTGGGTTCATTTTAATAAGTGGCATTGAGTCATTCAATTCCTTCAATTGGTTTCATTTTGCTTGGTTTCGGTATTTTCCATTCTTCATTTGGTTTGGTTAATCACTTTCTTCTTCATTTGGTTTTATTCTTGTTTGTTTCTTGTTGTTCCTTTCTTCTTTTGTTTTCTCTTGTTGGGTCAATCACTTGGGTTAGGTCATGTCATCGTTTGTCGTGTCATTGTCTTTTGATTTTCTTTATATTAAACATTTTATTTTACATGAATTATTATTTTATATTCAAAATCATCTTTTTTATCCCTGGTATTGGGGTGGCTTATTTGTGTTGTAACATAATGTCTCTCCTTCAAAATTGATCATTTTGATAAAAAACTAGCATAGTTTTTATGAAATTATCAGTTGTATATAATCTTTTTCCTTTTTCTTTCTTGTTTGTTTCTTCATTCTCATTTCTCTCCTTGCTTGATTCATTCCATTTTATTTGGATCTGTTTTTATTTATTTCCATTAGTGTGTTCTCCCTTTTATATAATTTTTTCCCTAACTTTTTAGTAGCTGGTTTCTTCCATTACTACTCATTTTTCTGAGACCAGAGGAACATCATCTCTGCTCAGTTTATTTTTTGATTGCTGGACTTTTTCAACAGTCAATCTTAAATACCTTTTTTGTCATCTTGTGACTTAATTAATAATAATATATTTTGGGATGTCCACCTTGTGGTTTGATTTTAGATCACCTTGGCCTTTTACTCATTCTTCCTTCCGCTGTACCTTTGCTATATACTGTCATCTACTCATACAGTTGATTGTTTTTTAACCTTCTTTTTCTTGGTTGTTTACCAATATTCTGCTTTAGCCATTTTCTGTATATTTGTTTTATACGTAACTTCTCTTTTTTCCTCGTACCATTTATTTATTTTTTTTTTTTTTAATACTTTAAATTTATTATATTTTCAGGAATTTATCTTAGCAGTTTTTGGTTGATTTTATTTTTGTTTATTTTATTTTGTTTTAAATATTATACTTAATAATTTTTGTAAGTTAGTTTTTCTTACTTTATAGGAATTTTTGTAACTTATTCCTTTCTTGGTACTTTTTGTTTAAATATTATCGTAAGTTTGTGGTTCTTACTTTTTTATAGGAATTTTTGTAACTTATTCCTTATTGTAGTTTTTTCATATTATACTTCATATGTCAACTTTATTTGATTGTAAGTTAATCTTGCTTTGTAGGAATTTTTGTAACTTATTCCTTTTTTTAATACTTTATATTAGGCCTCATAAGTCATCGAAATATTGTCGTAAGTTGTGCTCACATAATTTTTGAATTTTGGCATTTATTATGGTTTATTATGCGTTCCATCGGTCGGCCGTTTCTTCTTCATCATCAATTACTTGTCTTCCTCCCTGAGGTGTGTTTGATTGGTTTCCATTATTTCTTGATGGAATCCAAAGTTCTGGTGGGTTGCGTTTATTATACGCTATTCAGAAATTCTCCGTTGGATTACTGCTGAAAGGTATCCAGTCATAATTTTCTTCTTCGGGTTGGTTACTTCCGGATGGTGCGTCCCTTCTCTGGTTACCGCTTCCGGATCACACTCCTACAACACTGTTCACCTGTTGTACATTTTCCGCATTCTCTTCCCTGGAGTTTTGGTTATCACTCTGATCGTTATTATTGTTTTGTTCATTTGATAGTGGTCTTGGGTAATGCCTCCCTTGATTATTTCGAGTGTTCCCTCGTATAAAGTGTACCCTTGGCTGATTGTTATTATTACGGTTATCTCCGTTTCCTCTTTTATTATTATTTTGATGATTTGGGTTGTTATTATTCCCATAATAGTTATTATTATTGGGGTAATTGTTTGGACGCTGGTTTGGTACATTGCCCCTGTAATTGTTATTGTTCTGATTGGTTCCGTTGAACGGTGGGATGCCCTGATTATAATTTGGGCGGTTACCCTTATATTGATAGTTATTATCATTCCGGTTTTGGTTACTCGGGTCGTTGTACTGGGGTTTGTTATAGGATGGATTGTAATTTGGTGGGTTTCGGTTTTCCTCCCCACGGTTATATTTCAAATTGACCATTCGGTTACGTCGATACTGTCTATCGTTTTCATGGTCTTCTAATAAACTGGCGATTCCCTGTATGGTTTTAATTTGTCCCTGTCTCCTGGCCCTCTGGATAGCGTCCTCATAGTGATAACCTAGTTGTATTACTAGGGATTCTTCTGGCTCGAGATTTCTCGCTAGGCATACCTTTCCTAAGAAGTACAAGGTTAGTGTATGTCCTGCCTGCGGCTCATATCTTCCATTACTAATATCATTCTTCACTACATTTTGAGTAGATTCGGACCAGTATTTTTTGCGGAATAAGGCTTTGAATTCCTGTGTACAGCTGATTTCTGGTCGAGTGGCAGTCCACCAATTGTCATTTGTGTCCTTAAACATCTTGTCGATGAGGCTCCTCACTGTCGTCCATCTGGTTTCCCGGTTTTTCTCTATGAGTTCCTCCACTCTCTTCAGGAATTCTATTGGGTTTCTTCTGTAACTCCTAAAGTTTATCACCTCTCTATTTTCACTGGTAATAATATGAGTGTTATTACAAGGCTTCTCCCTCAAAGCGTCCAGTTCTTCCTGCATCTGTTTCTCCCTCTGACTGATTCATATTATCTTCTCTTTATTTTATTGAGTTTGTCCGTCGACCTTGTTGATAGTGGTGTACACTCTTTCAACGCGTTCACTGATATCAGTTTGGATTTCCTTGTGCCTCTCCTTCAGCTTCTGGAGCACCTCATGTTTATTTTTTATGCACTCTTCGGTGGCGATTTGTTGCAGTTCTTGAACTCTGATTTTTCCTTCCTCCACGACGTTATTTATTTTGTTGGTCAACTCTTCCCGGACAAGTATGTCTTGGTTATAGTCTGTTTTATCTCCTCTTGGCGATCCACCGACTGTTGCCTCAATTCTCCCTTCGTCTTCTCGCTGTCTTCCTTCAATTGTCGTTGAAGTGTCTCATTATTGTTCTCGATCTTGTTGTTTAATATCTCAAGATCTTTCTTTATTTGCCAGTTCAGCTCCTCACTCTTCTTTTCTAACATCTCTTGGCTTCTCTTCAAAGCTTCATGGTTTCTTTCCATCTTATTATTTCGAAGTTCTATGTCCTCCTTGATTTGTTTCTTTAACTCTTCACTATTTTGTCTGAAGAATTCCCTGTCTTCTTTTGCTTCTTCCTTTTGTTTCATAAAATTTTCATCGGTTCTCTCCTGGTTCTTGTTCAATTGTTCCATAATCATCCTCATCATGTTCTCCATTGATTGGGTCGGTTTGTCTGGTTGGTCTCCGACCGTTACTTCTACTTCCGGTTTAGGTAGTGTTGGATTTTCCGGTTGGTCCTCTTGGGGATCCTCTTCGAACAACTCCCCGATCATTTCTTCAATTTCTTCCATCTCTTCTTGGTCGGTATTTTCAGTTCCTTTCCTTGTTTGGTATCTTGTAACCATGGAATGTCTCCTCATAATCGCTGCTAGTCTCCTTTTCTAGCCTCACCGGTTGGTCACCAATCTGTAACGAAACGATCTGGTCGTCTTCTGAAAAATGTGTACAAGTGTTGTATGTATGTAGTGCATTCGTCTCACACTGGGGTCGTTACATCTATTCTTGCGCTAACGATGTCCGTAGCGATGCTATAATTACCAGTACAACATAGCAGTAACCATACCTGTTTTTAAATAGGGGTGTGTGAATCCCAGGTGGCGCCAAATTGTTTATTAAAACAATTAAACTTATTAACTAATCTCTTAATAGGGTGTTCTCAGCGATGACGGCCGGAGCGTTCAAATAATTCCCGCTCGTTCAGCCTCCTGAATCGAGTAGGTAGTTGTTCGAATTGCAACGTGAGCGCTGGTCGTCAAATCTAGCTTTCGTTAACATACACAAGTAATACAATACACTCCCTATGAAATGAAAACAATAGTTACTCTTTGTTCTAGTTATTTTAATAGTTGATTTGTAATATTTCAGTTTGACAATTAATATTATTCTGGTTGATTAATAATTTTGCACCAACATTTTACATGAAACTCTTTCTCTCAGGCGGACGAAATCAATTCCGAAACGAGGTATTTACTCCAGCATGGTTGCAGTTTTGGTTAAGTTACAATATACTCGTTCAAAATCGGGATTCTTTTGATTACAAGACAAATAATTCCTATGATTACAATAAAAAGTACATTACCTTACTTTAAGTGTACTTAAAAAATAAGGTGTGTGGTTATAATCTGTTCTGTAGTGTCATTAAATGTGTTTATAAAGTTCGTATTCACACAACAGGTTATGTATTATGTTAACAAATTTTCAGTGTGTTGTTTTTCTTAATTAATCTTTGAAAGAGAATATTTGGTTGACAGTGAGAGTTCCCATTACTTTTAGAAATATTTAAAGTGAGTTTATTTTTTGGAAATAGGGTAATTCAAAGATACTTAACACATCAGATGACTTGGTGTTATCAATCATTGAGTTGGAAGAGGATTGGGCTGCAATCGTTTTCTGTTTTCATTACTCTTGGGGCTTAAGTAGGTCTGGCATCCTTTTCATATTAGATGTGGTCATATTTTCATTTAATTTCCTGGTAATATGATCCTTGGCATCAGTTGACAGTCCCAGTTGTTCGTCTGCTTCTTATTCGATCATCGTTTTGAATTTCGTTTACTATTTTTACATTTTTTGTTTAAAAATTGGTCGTTCAATATTCGGCTTCTGTTCTGCAAGAGTGACGCGTTACGAGTAACGATATTCAACCGTAATTCTGTCCCTAACAGCAGTTGCTATGGTTACCAATTAAATTTGATTGGCTTAGATTGACATAATCCATTGTTATCAAAATTTGAATTCTTTTCAAAATCCTTGTATATCTTCTGATTGCTTTTATTCCTCTATCTTCCCTCCTAAGTATTAACTATTATCACTGTTATTTGTATTTCCTTTCATAGATTAATTTGATACCCCACAAGTTTGGGTTATTTTAGGTTTTATGATTTTACAATTATTTTAATACTTGTTAATTACATTTCTTTTTAAAGTGAAACTTCTTTATCGACGTATGAGAGAAATTTTATAGCAATGTAAAAAAAAATCGTCACGATTTTCGGTTACGGGCCATGTTGTTTTTTTTAATTAATCCACGAGTTCGATTCTGGTTTTTATATTGTTTTTGCTGGAAGTTTTTATGTTTAAAAATTAGACATTTAGCTGTTTTAAAAATTGTAAACACTTTAATTTATCATACTGCGTAAATTAATTATAATATCACAGTCTAGTTTTCAATTAAATATTGAGTAAATCACATTGTTACATTGTGCAAACTATTTGTTACATATTATTTGTATATGTACGTATACTGAAAATAAAACAACGTGTGATATGATTCTATTTATGTTCATTGTAAATATCGATTCCTTATAGTAAAATACATATAAACACTACTATGCCCTCGTATCAGTTAATTATCCGTTCATTCTAATATGAATATTAATTGTTTATAGCAAAATCATGCTTACTTCAAATACAACGAGCATCCTTTTACACGTTGATTTGCCACTCGGCACTGAAGTTCTCACTTCTGACGTGTGTTCCACGACACACCCAACTTTATTTTTTTAATTTAAATCCTTAATATTTATAATATTTTGTTTTAAAAATGATTTACAATTTATCCTTGGTTAGTTATTCACCTCGGATTTGCTAATTTCTTTGTTAACTTATTACAATTTGTAGTTGTTTGTTCTTGACATTTAGGCATTTTCCTAGGCCTAAGTAGCCATTATTTGTATTTACTTATTTCGTACAAATTATGTCTCTTTTTATCTTAATGAGCTTAGCTTTGTTATTATAATTGGTTGTGTTATTTATTGATGTGTTTTGACTGTGTTGTAGTGTTATTATTATGTTACTATTATTTTATATATCATGAATTGGTAATCATTTACTAGCTGGTTTTCTCGTTTACATTTCTTTACTTTCTTATTTATTTAATCTGCCAATAAAACAATGTGGCTATTATTTACTACTTTTGTTTACATAAAATACAACATCTAGGTCTATGGTCTGTATAATTCTTCCAGCCATCTCCTATTCATAAACTTGCTTAAACAATTATTTAATAATTATTTGATAACATTTGTTTACAGTTCATTTCACTTTATGTCATTTTTTGGGTGATAAACATCATCACATTTTTTGAACTTACTTTAATAATGATCCCTTGTAACTAGGGGTGTTTATTGATTTGTTTTAACTTCTTAATTTTTTAAATACTCTTTACTTTCACTCCATGCTAACACTATCTGTTTTCTCTTTCATGGGATTCTCCCTTTTAATTATAACTGCATTCAATTAAACTTAACGATAATGTTCTTTCTTAATTAATACTGTCTTAATCACTTTTCAGTGTTCATTATACATTAATTAACTGTTTACACTTGATACTATTCTTAACAACTTTCTTATTTACTAATATTTTTCACTGTTAATCTTTTAGTGTTTCTTATTGATTTACTATGTGTTTATGCTTTTATCCTTCACTATTTTTCACTATACAAACATTCTTTGTTATACATTATTCCCATTTAATCATCACCTTCACTTTTAAATTATTTATTGTTTATTATAATTTATTTAGTGTTTTTTCTTTATCACTTTATTTTGGGATTTTTACACTTCCACTTTTGCACTTCTAAAATGTTTTTGGTGTTAAGTGTTTCTAAATGGGCCATCCCTATTATTACTTTCTCACTACCGTACTATCTCTTTCATTACAAATATCATTAACAATATTAACAATTTTATGTCTTTATTGATTTTAACATTACTTCTAACTCTAATATGTGGGTTAGTTTGCTTTTATATTTAACATTCTTTAATTGGGTTTCTTTCAATTGTCATTTACTTTATTATCCATTAATTGATAATAATATTTATTTATTACTTAAGTTATTTATTGGTTTCTTTTTCAACCTTACATTGAGTGTATTGTTTCTCCTGCTTTTCTTCTTTATTACTTGTTTGTGTCTTATCATTGGTTTCCTTTTTATTTATTTCCCTTTATCTTAGGTTTGTTTCTTTTTCATTTTCCTCCTTCTTCATTTTCAGTGTTCTTCCTTTATATCTTGTTTTTCCGTCTTCTCCTTTGGGTTCATTTTAATAAGTGGCATTGAATCATTCAATTCCTTCAATTGGTTTCATTTTGCTTGGTTTCGGTATTTTCCCTTCTTCATTTGGTTTGGTTAATCACTTTCTTCTTCATTTGGTTTTATTCTTGTTTGTTTCTTGTTGTTCCTTTCTTCTTTTGTTTTCTCTTGTTGGGTCAATCACTTGGGTTAGGTCATGTCGTCATTTGTCGTGTCATTGTCTTTTGATTTTCTTTATATTAAACATTTTATTTTATATGAAATATTATTTTATATTCAAAATCATCTTTTTTATCCCTGGTATTGGGGTGGCTTATTTGTGTTGTAACATAATGTCTCTCCTTCAAAATTGATCATTTTAATAAAACACTAGCATAGTTTTTATGAAATTATCAGTTGTATATAATCTTTTTCCTTTTTCTTTCTTGTTTGTTTCTTCATTCTCATTTCTCTCCTTGCTTGATTCATTCCATTTTATTTGGATCTGTTTTTATTTATTTCCATTAGTGTGTTCTCCCTTTTATATAATTTTTTCCCTAACTTTTTAGTAGCTGGTTTCTTCCATTACTACTCATTTTTCTGAGACCAGAGGAACATCATCTCTGCTCAGTTTATTTTTTGATTGCTGGACTTTTTCAACAGTCAATCTTAAATACCTTTTTTGTCATCTTGTGACTTAATTAATAATAATAATAACATATTTTGGGATGTCCACCTTGTGGTTTGATTTTAGATCACCTTGGCCTTTTACTCATTCTTCCTTCCGCTGTACCTTTGCTATATACTGTCATTTACTCATACAGTTGAGTGTTTTTTATTTATTCATATGTTAATTTCATCATTTCCATCCTTTTATTAGTTTGTTTTTCTTTTCTTCTTGTGATCATTTTAATTATCTTAGACATCTTTTTTCTTTTTCTTGGTTGTTTACCAATATTCTGCTTTAGCCATTTTCTGTATATTTGTTTTATACATAACTTCTCTTTTTTCCTCGTACCAGTTTTTTTTTTTTTTTTTTTTTTTAATACATTAAATTTATTATAATTTCAGGAATTTATCTTAGCAGTTTTGGTTGATTTTATTTTTGTTTATTTTATTTTGTTTTAAATATTATACTTAATAATTTTTGTAAGTTAGTTTTTCTTACTTTATAGGAATTTTTGTAACTTATTCCTTTCTTGGTACTTTTTGTTTAAATATTATCGTAAGTTTGTGGTTCTTACTTTTTTATAGGAATTTTTGTAACTTATTCCTTATTGTAGTTTTTTCATATTATACTTCATATGTCAACTTTATTTGATTGTAAGTTAATCTTGCTTTGTAGGAATTTTTGTAACTTATTCCTTTTTTTAATACTTTATATTAGGCCTCATAAGTCATCGAAATATTGTCGTAAGTTGTGCTCACATAATTTTTGAATTTTGGCATTTATTATGGTTTATTATGCGTTCCATCGGTCGGCCGTTTCTTCTTCATCATCAATTACTTGTCTTCCTCCCTGAGGTGTGTTTGATTGGTTTCCATTATTTCTTGATGGAATGCAAAGTTCTGGTGGGTTGCGTTTATTATACGCTATTCGGAAATTCTCCGTTGGATTACTGCTTAAAGGTATCCAGTCATAATTTTCTTCTTCGGGTTGGTTACTTCCGGATGGTGCGTCCCTTCTCTGGTTACCGCTTCCGGATCTCACTCCTACAACACTGTTCACCTGTTGTACATTTTCCGCATTCTCTTCCCTGGGGTTTTGGTTATCACTCTGATCGTTATTATTGTTTTGTTCATTTGATGGTGGTCTTGGGTAATGCCTCCCTTGATTATTCCGAGTGTTCCCTCGTATAAAGTGTACCCTTGGCTGATTGTTATTATTACGGTTATCTCCGTTTCCTCTTTTATTATTATTTTGATGATTTGGGTTGTTATTATTCCCATAATAGTTATTATTGTTGGGGTAATTGTTTGGACGCTGGTTTGGTCCATTGCCCCTGTAATAGTTATTGTTCTGATTGGTTCCGTTGAACGGTGGGATGCCCTGATTATAATTTGGGCGGTTACCCCTATATTGATAGTTATTATCATTCCGGTTTTGGTTACTCGGGTCGTTGTACTGGGGTTTGTTATAGGATGGATTGTAATTTGGTGGGTTTTGGTTTTCCTCCCCACGGTTATATTTCAAATTGACCATTCGGTTACGTCGATACTGTCTATCGTTTTCATGGTCTTCTAATAAACTGGCTATTCCCTGTATGGTTTTAATTTGTCCCTGTCTCCTGGCCCTCTGGATAGCGTCCTCATAGTGATAACCTAGTTGTATTACTAGGGATTCTTCTGGTATTTTTGGCTCGAGATTTCTCGCTAGGCATACCTTTCCTAAGAAGTACAAGGTTAGTGTATGTCCTGCCTGCGGCTCATATCTTCCATTACTAATATCATTCTTCACTACATTTTGAGTAGATTCGGACCAGTATTTTTTGCGGAATAAGGCTTTGAATTCCTGTGTACAGCTGATTTCTGGTTGAGTGGCTGTCCACTAATTGTCATTTGTGTCCTTAAACATCTTGTCGATGAGGCTCCTCACTGTCGTCCATCTGGTTTCCCGGTTCTTCTCTATGAGTTCCTCCACTCTCTTCAGGAATTCTATTGGGTTTCTTCTGTAACTCATAAAGTTTATCACCTCTCTATTTTCACTGGTAATAATATGAGTGTTATTACAAGGCTTCTCCCTCAAAGCGTCCAGTTCTTCCTGCATCTGTTTCTCCCTCTGACTGATTCCTATTATCTTCTCTTTATTTTCTTGAGTTTGTCCGTCGACCTTGTTGATAGTGGTGTACACTCTTTCGACGCGTTCACTGATATCAGTTTGGGTTTCCTTGTGCCTCTCCTTCAGCTTCTGGAGCACCTCATGTTTATTTTTTATGCACTCTTCGGTGGCGATTTGTTGCAGTTCTTGAACTCTGATTTTTCCTTCCTCCACGACGTTATTTATTTTGTTGGTCAACTCTTCCCGGACAAGTATTACAGTTTCGTTTGTCTTGGTTATAGTCTGTTTTATCTCCTCTTGGCGATCCACCGACTGTTGCCTCAATTCTCCCTTCGTCTTCTCGCTGTCTTCCTTCAATTGTCGTTGAAGTGTCTCATTATTGTTCTCGATCTTGTTGTTTAATATCTCAAGATCTTTCTTTATTTGCCAGTTCAGCTCCTCACTCTTCTTTTCTAACATCTCTTGGCTTCTCTTCAAAGCTTCATGGTTTCTTTCCATCTTATTATTTAGAAGTTCTATGTCCTCCTTGATTTGTTTCTTTAACTCTTCACTATTTTGTCTGAAGAATTCCCTGTCTTCTTTTGCTTCTTCCTTTTGTTTCATAAAATTTTCATCGGTTCTCTCCTGGTTCTTGTTCAATTGTTCCATAATCATCCTCATCATGTTCTCCATTGATTGGGTCGGTTTGTCTGGTTGGTCTCCGACCGTTACTTCTACTTCCGGTTCAGGTAGTGTTGGATTTTCCGGTTGGTCCTCTTGGGGATCCTCTTCGAACAACTCCCCGATCATTTCTTCAATTTCTTCCATCTCTTTTTGGTCGGTATTTTCAGTTCCTTTCCTTGTTTGGTATCTTGTAACCATGGAATGTCTCCTCATAATCGCTGCTAGTCTCCTTTTCTAGCCTCACCGGTTGGTCGCCAATCTGTAACATAACGATCTGGTCGTCTTCTGAAAAATGTGTACAAGTGTTGTATGTATGTAGTGCGTTCGTCTCACACTGGGGTCGTTACATCTATTCTTGCGCTAACGATGTCCGTAGTGATGCTATAATTACCAGTACAACATATCAGTAATCATACCTGTTTTTAAATAGGGGTGTGTGAATCCCAGGTGGCGCCAAATTGTTTATTAAAACAATTAAACTTATTAACCAATCTCTTAATAGGGTGTTCTCAGCGATGACGGCCGGGGCGTTCAAATAATTCCCGCTCGTTCAGCCTCCTGAATTGAGTAGGTAGTTGTTCGAATTGCAACGTGAGCGCTGGTCATCAAATCTAGCTTTCGTTAACAAACACAAGTAATACAATACACTCCCTATGAAATGAAAACGATAGTTACTCTTTGTTCTAGTTATTTTAATAGTTGATTTGTAATATTTCAGTTTGACAATTAATATTATTCTGGTTGATTAATAATTTTGCACCGACATTTTACATGAAACTCTTTCTCTCAGGCTGACGAAATCGATTCCGAAACGAGGTATTTACTCCAGCATGGCTGCAGTTTTGGTTAAGTTACAATATACTCGTTCAAAATCGGGATTCTTTTGATTACAAGACAAATAATTCCTATGATTACAATAAAAAGTACATTCCCTTACTTTAAGTGTACTTAAATAATAAGGTGTGTGGTTATAATCTGTTATGTAGTGTCATTAAATGTCTTTTATAAAGTTCGTATTCACACAACAGGTTATGTATTATGTTAACAAATTTTCAGTGTGTTATTTTTCTTACATATCTTTGAAAGAGAATATTTGGTTGACAGTGAGAGTTCCCATTACTTTTAGAAATATTTAAAGTGAGTTTATTTTTTGGAAATAGGGTAATTCAAAGATACTTAACACATCAGATGACTTGGTGTTATCAATCATTGAGTTGGAAGAGGATTGGGCTGCAATCGTTTTCTGTTTTCATTACTCTTGGGGCTTAAGTAGGTCTGGCGTCCTTTTCATATTAGATGTGGTCATATTTTCATTTAATTTCCTGGTAATATGATCCTTGGCATCAGTTGACAGTCCCAGTTGTTCGTCTGCTTCTTATTCGATCATCGTTTTGAATTTCGTTTACTATTTTTACATTTTTTGATTAAAAATTGTTCGTTCAATATTCGGCTTCTGTTCTGCAAGAGTGAGGCTTTACGAGTAACGATATTCAACCGTAATTCTGTCCCTAACAGCAGTTGCTATGGTTACCAATTAAATTTGATTGGCTTAGATTGACATAATCCATTGTTATCAAAATTTGAATTCTTTTCAAAATCCTTGTATATCTTCTGATTGCTTTTATTCCTCTATCTTCCCTCCTAAGTATTAACTATTATCACTGTTATTTGTATTTCCTTTCATAGATTAATTTGATACCCCACAAGTTTGGGTTATTTTAGGTTTTATGATTTTACAATTATTTTAATACTTGTTAATTACATTTCTTTTTTAACTTAAATCCTTAATATTTATAATATTTTGTTTTAAAAATGATTTGCAATTTATCCTTGGTTAGTTATTCACCTCGGATTTGCTAATTTCTTTGTTAACTTATTACAATTTGTAGTTGTTAGTTCTTGACATTTAGGCATTTTCCTAGGCCTAAGTACCCATTATTTGTATTTACTTATTTCGTACAAATTATGTCTCTTTTTATCTTAATGAGCTTAGCTTTGTTATTATAATTGGTTGTGTTATTTATTGATGTGTTTTGACTGTGTTGTAGTGTTATTATTATGTTACTATTATTTTATATATCATGAATTGGTAATCATTTACTAGCTGGTTTTCTCGTTTACATTTCTTTACTTTCTTATTTATTTAATCTGCCAATAAAACAATGTGGCTATTATTTACTACTTTTGTTCACATAAAATACAACATCTAGGTCTATGGTCTGTATAATTCTTCCAGCCATCTCCTATTCATAAACTTGCTTAAACAATTATTTAATAATTATTTGATAACATTTGTTTACAGTTCATTTCACTTTATGTCATTTTTTGGGTGATAAACATCATCACATTTTTTGAACTTACTTTAATAATGATCCCTTGTAACTAGGGGTGTTTATTGATTTGTTTTAACTTCTTAATTTTTTAAATACTCTTTACTTTCACTCCATGCTAACACTATCTGTTTTCTCTTTCATGGGATTCTCCCTTTTAATTATAACTGCATTCAATTAAACTTAACGATAATGTTCTTTCTTAATTAATACTGTCTTCATCACTTTTCAGTGTTCATTATACATTAATTAACTGTTTACACTTAATACTATTCTTAACAACTTTCTTATTTACTAATATTTTTCACTGTTAATCTTTTAGTGTTTCTTATTGATTTACTATGTGTTTATGCTTTTATCCTTCACTATTTTTCACTATACAAACATTCTTTGTTATACATTATTCTCATTTAATCATCACCTTCACTTTTAAATTATTTATTGTTTATTATAATTTATTTAGTGTTTTTTCTTTATCACTTTATTTTGGGATTTTTATACTTCCACTTTTGCACTTCTAAAATGTTTTTGGTGTTAAGTGTTTCTAAATGGGTCATCCCTATTATTACTTTCTCACTACCGTACTATCTCTTTCATTACAAATATCATTAACAATATTAACAATTTTATGTCTCTATTGATTTAACATTACTTCTAACTCTAATATGTGGGTTAGTTTGCTTTTATATTTAACATTCTTTAATTGGGTTTCTTTCAATTGTCATTTACTTTATTATCCATTAATTGATAATTATATTTATTTATTACTTAAGTTATTTATTGGTTTCTTTTTCAACCTTACGTTGAGTGTATTGTTCTCCTGCTTTTCTTCTTTATTACTTGTTTGTGTCTTATCATTGGGTTTCCTTTTTATTTATTTCCCTTTATCTTAGGTTTGTTTCTTTTTCATTTTCCTCCTTCTTCATTTTCAGTGTTCTTCCTTTATATCTTGTTTTTCTATCTTCTCCTTTGGGTTCAGTTTAATAAGTGGCATTGAATCATTCAATTCCTTCAATTGGTTTCATTTTGCTTGGTTTCGGTATTTTCCCTTCTTCATTTGGTTTGGTTAATCACTTTCTTCTTCATTTGGTTTTATTCTTGTTTGTTTCTTGTTGTTCCTTTCTTCTTTTGTTTTCTCTTGTTGGGTGAATCACTTGGGTTAGGTCATGTTGTCGTTTGTTGTGTCATTGTCTTTTGATTTTCTTTATATTAATCATTTTATTTTATATGAATTATTATTATATATTCAAAATCATCTTTTTTATCCCTGGTATTGGGGTGGCTTATTTGTGTTGTAACATTATATATATATATATATATATATATATATATATATTACTACGCCTTATTTCATCTAACAAAATATCTAATATTTGTAATGTTAGATAAAATGTTACTTACCCGTGATATTACTTTACCTGGGCGCCAGAACAAATCCCAGATACAAATGACACGGTTTCAGCTTAGCTCAGCGCATGGAGACACTCTTTCTCAGGATTCGTTCAGTGATTGTGGTTTTCAAGGGGAATCGTTACAAATAACACTTTCATATTTGCTTGATTATTTTTAATTAACGTTTTAATTAATTTTTTTTTAAACTTGATTAGGCTAATGGTAGGACTTATTTCTACTCTAACACTTATAATTACTGAGTGAGTGTGAAAAGTAACGATTAAGACGTTCAAACGACCTATGGCTCTTATCTGGTTTGACTAAGAGATTGCTATCTCCCAAACCAGTGCTAAAGAACAGGTCTGCAATAATTTGCACGTCCAATACTACACCCCACTTTCCATTCAACACTCCTATACTATGTTAAAGCTAATCTTAGAATTAAAATACAAAGTGTGAAATGCTTAATGTCTTTTAAAAATGGTTTATTGCTTTTATTATTTATTTAGTGCTTATTTCATTGATCAATGAATCTATTTCTTACTGTTTGATGCGTTGACCGAAGATAGGAATCCGTAGGGGTCCTTCTTTTGATGGTTTTGCACAGAAGAATTGATGTTGATCAATGCTGTAGAAGATGCCCTGGCAATTACAGATGCTGTAGCCTTCTGTCGCACAGATCCTTCACGGCTGATGATTAATTAATTAATAAATTAATTAATTAATTAAAGTTGTTTTACGCAGCGAGAGTTGTTGAACGGTATTAGTTCATCTACACTGCGGACTACTTCTCGAATTTGATGCTTAAATTACACTTTTGCGTGATTGAAAAATTTCTGTACGTAATTTATACATGTCTAGCGTATTGAAGATCCGATCGAAGAGTGATGCTACCCCTCGCTTTGAGTTGGCATCAGTTTTAAATACTGGATGCTGATTGGTTGTTCAAATAAATCATGCGTTTTTCCAGTTTTGACAATCTCGAACAGGTCGACTAAACACCCCTTGACAGGTTTCAAACTGTAGAGAATTTCTAGTTAAAATCGTACTTCCTGTGTTTGCAAATCGATTGATTACAGGTATTTGCAAACGTGTTTTCAAAGATCCGACCACACAATATTGTTGCTTAGGTCTTTATCTGTGTGTGTGTGAAAACACCTAATTCCTACGTAGTATAATTCTCTCGTAATTCCTGTTGGCGTGCATCATCCGTATAACTTCTTCAATTGTTAATTATATTAACTGAGATTGCGGCTACTTATAAAGCTTTTCTTGCTGAATACAATGCTGTTTTCAGAATTGCCGTATATTTATAACTTTTGATGTTATCGCAGGTTGAACTGATAATTTGCTTTGAGTAAAATTACATGTTTGTACTGGTTTCTGATGTCGCGGTGACGTGGTTAGAGCGAGACAGCTGCGATTATACGCTCACTCTCTTGCTTACGGCGCTACACTCGTACCGTCTATCCTTTCATATAACGCTCAGATAGGACGCTATTATGAATCATTATAATATATTAACGTAACAAATAGAAGGCATAGTAAATTAAAACAAAATAATAACAGAGTCTTTTATTTGGAGTTAGGTATTTATTTTAAATAAATTTAATATGGTCTGTGATTTGAACATACATTATTTATTCTTAATTTAAATAGTGTCTGTAAATGGTGTGAATGTTTCTCTTTCTTAAGGCTCAGCATGCTAAATTCAAAATTCCATTGTCGATACTAGCGCACTCGTAGGAGCAGAAGCAGGAGGAATTACTTGATAACTATCCGGTATGTAGCGTACGAGAGTTTGTAAATGCTGCAAGACGTACTAATTACTACTACACAAAAAATAGTCCCCCCGCCGCCTGCACGCGGCTTCGCGCCAGACCAGACCACTCACGTACTCACCTATACACTCACCATTCTCTGTTGTTACATAATGTGTACGCACAGCAGTCATCTGCAAAATATGACTACTGACAGTACAGTCTAACATAATCGTGTCAGTATAGCCAAAATAACAAGTAATTTGTGTAACTTAATTTAAAAATGTATAATCAAAATAATTTATGTCTTCTATATACTATCATCTGTAGGCCTATAATAATGAATTTGTAGCATACGCCATAGTACTTACTATATCCATCTACATTTGGAGTTTCAAATCTAAATATTTATTGTCGTTGATAAACTCCAACCGTCGCACACACAAAAAAAAATTATCCGTATCCCTCATTAGACTGCTACAAATTATACGATAAACGCAAGTACTTATTACAATCAGAATGATCAATATTGCACACCACTATATAAAAATTATTCCGATTAGCGCTTTCAAGCTTCACAGCTCATCGTCAGATCAGGAATAGACAGAAAATATGTAATACCCAACCCTTCACCCCTCTCCCCCACAACAAACTAAAAATTAATGACCCTTCCCCACCCCCTAAACTCTGTCTCACCATCTGTACAGTTACATATTTTTCTAGTAAATTCCTTGTGTTTCAGTGTGTGTGTGTGTGTGTGTGTGTGTGTGTGTGTGTGTGTGTGTGTGTGTGTGTGTGTGTGTGTGTGTGTGTGTGTGTGTGTGTGTGTGTGTGTGTGTGTGTGTGTGTGTGTGTGTGTGTGTGTGTGTGTGTGTGTGTGTGTGTGTGTGTGTGTGTGTGTGTGTGTGTGTGTGTGTGTGTGTGTGTGTGTGTGTGTGTGTGTGTGTGTGTGTGTGTGTGTGTGTGTGTGCTTTTAAACTACCCTCTTCCTCTCCACACACGTGGGTCAGTCACACACCCTTATTTTAAAACAACCAATTAGTACTATGAAATATAATTCTTAATCTTATCTATCTGCCCTCTCTCATTTACTTCTTAATCATGTTATAAAAATTTCTTCATTATCAAATTTAATTTTAATATTAATTAAATTGTCTAACCCTTTTTCTCTTTCTTTCAATATTTCTAACTCCTCTCTAAGCTTCCTTTCAACTGTGTTATTTACTACTTTTACAATTTCGTATTCTTCCAAAGGATTAACAAACTTGTGGTTGTCTTCTATGAAATGTCTTGCATATAACGAATTGGTTGTTCTATTACCTTCTCCACGTTTGTGGTCAGACAACCTGCATGCGAATTTTCGTCCTGTCTCCCCTAGGTACACTTTGTTGCAGTCTTTACATTTTAATTTATAAATTCCGCTTTTCTGTAATACTGGAATTTTTTCTATATTCTTATTCCTTATCTTACCAAATACCGTTTCACATTTTTTAATAGCTATATCTACTCCATATTTATTAAAACATTTTATAATTTTTCTAGTATGTGAACCTATGTATGTCAATGACCCTGCATAATTCTTTTGTTCTGGTTCTATTTTAGCTTTTTGTATGTTGACCCTTTTCATAACTTTATCCACTATGTTGGTGCTATAATTATTATTCCTTACAATTCCCTTTATTGTTTTTAACTCCCTATCTTTTGATTCGGTCTCTTTTAAACACTTCTGAGCTCTGTAACAAAAGGAATTGATTGCCGCCAATAAGCAAGTACTTATTGTTCTGTTCGTTCAATAAACAGGCCTTATCCACAAAGCAGATTCATTTTTAAAGCGGAATTTTTTGGTCATTAGGCCTATAACTTCTCAGAAGTCGTATGTGATAAATTAGTAAATACGTACTGATTAGAGAAATGTGAATTCGCTGATGTCTTACTGATTGATTCTATATTGGTGATAATAAATCAACTGTTGGCACAGAAAAATCCATTTTTTTCACGGTGTAAATCATGTCGGGAGGCAGTTCCCTCAACTATAGGTGTTTAGAGCGATCAATCCAAAACACTGTTGTATTGCCGATTGAACGGGGGATACAAACAGTGAAAACTGTAACCTAGTCCGAAGATTATGTCCGATTGTTGGGAAGTTTATGGTGCTATACATTTTGTGCATGAAACGTCAATCATTCTGAGAATTTAGAATTTCTAACGTCCTGTGTTGAGTATTCACACCAATACGACAAAGTTTATAATCAAAAGCTAAAGTGAGAAACGAGAATTTGATGCTGGGAGGTGCTCAACTCATATTCTATTTGTGCGAATTTGGCTATTCCAACAATAACAGTCAGTAAACATGTCATATACATTATCACTAAATAAATGAATGTGGTCGTCAACAGTAAAAAGCATCCGCTTTACAAATGCGTTCGCTTTATGTATAAGGCCCCAATACATTTCATCTGCAAAAAAATAAAATATTTTTAGTGAAAGGAAGGAACGTTATAAATTCACCAGTTTGCTACACTCAAAATATGTTATTTGTAAAGTGTGGTTTAACAGTGTTTACTGAGTGTCAAAAAAGGTTATTTAATCTTGATATTATAAATAAATCACATAAAAAATAATTATATGCATCATAAATCATTCTCATATATATATATATATATTACATTTAATATTTATAATTAAATTTACCTCAAGATGTTATTTTTCCTTATTTGGAACATGTTCCGGGTACCATCTTGTACCCATCCTCAGCCTTCCAGTTTTTTTGTCTGGTGAAGTACATATGTGTTGTTGGTTGACTATTATTATTGTGGCTTCATGTTGGCTTCTGGTATTTCAAATTGGTTTTATTGTGTGTGATTGTGGTGTATGTGTTAGTTTTTTGTGTATTTTCAATGTTGAGTGCTTTGAATATTGTGTCATGTTTTGTACTGATTTGTATTTGTTCAGGTATTAGTTTGTTTTCTGTTTTATGTTTGTATATTTGTAAATTTTCCCAAATGTTCATTATGGTGCCTTTGTGTGGTATATGTTTTATTAGTGTTACATTGGTTATGTCTGGGAATTCAAGTCCTGTGTTTATTGCATAAATCCAATTTAGCCACACATGCAATAAACACAGGACATGAATTCCCAGACATAACCAATGTAACACTAATAAAACATATACCACACAAAGGCACCATAATGAACATTTGGGAAAATTTACAAATATACAAACAGAAAACAAACTAATACCTGAACAAATCAGTACAAAACATGACACAATATTCAAAGCACTCAACATTGAAAATACACAAAAAAACTAACACATACACCACAATCACACACAATAAAACCAATTTGAAATACCAGAAGCCAACATGAAGCCACAATAATAATAGGCAACCAACAACACATATGTACTTCACCAGACAAAAAAACCGGAAGGCTGAGGATGGGTACAAGATGGTACCCGAAACATGTTCCAAATAAGGAAAAATAACATCTTGAGGTAAATTTAATTATAAATATTAAATGTATTATATACATCAAGAAACGGACTGTAGCAGAAAGTGACTAAATATATATATAAATATAATTATATATATATAAATATAATTATATATATAATTATAAAACACAAAGTCTGAGGATTTATGGGTACTGAATACAAATCCATATCATTACACTGATTGCCACCAAATTCACAAGTAACCTTTGATACAAGGCGAAAAATACTATCTAACTTGGAACTTGATGTTTTGCCCCGTTCTCACGATTTAGGCCTTTTTAATTATGCCTTTCGTTGACGCGTATAAAGATGTCAACAACCAGACCATGGAGACCAGAATTAGAGCTCTATAATATTTTATATTTTATAGATCCTTACCAGAATTAATTACCATAGAAACAAATGATATTTAGCGGCATCAGAACTGTATCTTTATCCGTTCCTGCAGTTTTTAATGTTTTTAATATGCGATTGTATCGATATATTTTGTAATTTTGTATACAGACACGTCTATATATTTTGTAATTGTCTTAAACAATTATAAAATTTATGTTTATACGTATTTCTGATGATGCAATTAATAAGTAACGAAATACTTTCACTATAGCCTGCGGGGGTCTTTCACTGTTTCCTGCGGCCAAATACAACTTCCGTCTCCACGTTTGTATATTTTTTCCGTGTTCGATGTGTACTAGAACTGTTTTCTTCACAAGTAACTAATGCCAGTTTATGGAGGTTATGTAGACAATGTAACTTAAATAAAATTTACTTTGTTAGTGTACAATAAAACGGTGTATTTACTGGAAGTACAGAAATAATTTTTCATTTATCGCACATAATTACGGTACACAGACGATTTTTGGAGGTTGTGTCTACGTTTAACAATGCAACTTAACCTTTTAGATTTTTAAAATTAATTAGATTTAACAAAAATTTCCTTTGTTAGTGTACATTAAATTATTGTATGCATGCAAGGCTGCTGTACATAACATTAAAGGCTGTATTTATTCGAAGTACCGGAATTAAAACCTAGTTCCAATTTAGAACGTAGACCTATAACCTATTTGCATATTTTATTGGGGTTTATTGGCACATATTTTATTAAAAGGGTGTATTTATTGGAAGTACAGAAATTATTTTCCATTTATCGCACATAATTACGGTACACAGACGATTTTTGGAGGTTGTGTCTACGTTTAACAATGCAACTTAACCTTTTAGATTTTTAAAATTAATTAGATTTAACAAAAATTTCCTTTGTTAGTGTACATTCAAAGGCTGTATTTATTGTATGGATAAAAGGCTGTATATACATTAAAGGCTGTATTTATTCGAATTAAAACCTATCGGTACTTCCAATTTAGAACGTATAACCTAGTAGGCTACGTTATTCGTACATACAGTATTTTATTGGAGTTTATTGGTACATATTTTATTAAAAGGGTGTATTTATTGGAAGTACAGAAATTAGTTTCCATTTATCGCACATAATTACGGTACAGAGACGATTTTGGGAGGTTGTGTCTACGTTTAATTATCTAACTTAACCTTTTAGATTTTTAAAATTAATTAGACTTGTAGGGGTGTGCATGGCAGAACTACTTGTGCACCCACTTTATAATCATATTTTTGGTAACACTGAGAACTTTAAGCCTTCTTTTATGCTTAAACAAATTATATATACACTTAATTATAGAAAAGCAAAAAGCAAATATGTAATTCAAAAGACTAATTTGCTCTAATAAACACATGCTGAAGTTAAAAACAAAAGAGTTTTTACTTGCCTAACTAATCATTAGTTACTAATGTGACAGTTGGAGCTGCTTTTTCTGCAAAAGCTGGGGTATGTTGGATTCAAGAGTGGTTAAATTAAGTCATAAATCTGAGTGTGCGTCAAGTCTATTTGTGTGCTTGCTTTTCACTTGAGATGAAAATCCCATTTCACTCAAGAATGAGGTGGTGAATGGGATGAGCAACTCCGAAAGTTCAGGATATTCATCTCTTAAAGATATCCAGAACTTTGTTAAGTCAGAATCTAAAAGTTTATGGATTTTGTTGTCCATGACATGTCTCATGTTATCACTAACTATACAAAATAATTTACTAAAAATTTAGTTTTAATCCCAGCATCACAGATGATATCACACAATTGCTCATTTAGTTTTACTGACAACATGTTAGAACTTTCAAAATACAAGAATGGGTCTTGAATCCAATTGAATTCACTGTATCCCTCTGGGAAGCAACTTTCAATCTGGTTATAGAGAGTTAAACATCAGAGCTGGTAAAAAACAATGGTAGAGCATGAATAACAAAAATGTACAGTTTAGACTATGTACAAAACAGGTTGAATTTAAATTGTTAAAATGATATATCTTAGTTATTTACATGTAGTAGCTTTTTAAGACACAGTAAATAAATTTCTGAACCTGACTTTGCAACCCACCAAATGCCCTCTCGGGACCCTGCAGTGGCTCATGCCCAATAGGTTAAGAAATGCTGAACTAAAGGCATGTTTGTGGAGTGAAACATAAAAGATAACCCAGACTTCTAAAATGCTCTTAGTGAAATGGGATTTTCAGGAGTAACAACACACTATTTGGTTAACAAGCACATTTTACTAATATTCTAATACCAAGTCAATTAGATAGCTTAAATGCGTAGTACTCTATGTGATGCTGATCACATACTGTTAATCAGCAGCACTGCAGAATATTCTAGAGCCACACTCTTGGCATTCATCTGGAACTTTATCACATTAGCCTGATAATTAGGATGTTGCCACCAGCTGAGTTTTAGAAAGTTGGTGTAGTAGGTTGTGCATTCATATAGGATGATATTAGACAGCAGTTTTTAATAAAAGTGACAAATGATCAATTGTTTACTTGTGTTGTAAACTATTCTGATTTTTTTATTACTGTTTGTACGCTATACAGTGTGTCCTGGATAATTATATAAAGAGAACTGTTGTAATATAAGTGTGTTTGTTTTAGCAATTGAGAGTATCTGGTATTCAGTAATTCATTCCACTGTTTTAAGTTCATAATTCTTGTCACTGGTTGTAAGAATATTATTCTCAATAATTTTCCAATTCTATGAAGTCTTCAGTAGTTTTACCACGATGAGACTCAACTTTATCACTGAAGATGCCACATCACTGAATGAGCAAAACTTTTCTTTAATAATCTCAACAAAGCATGGTTATCAGCTGAAAAAAAGTTTTAGTATTAAAAGTTTTGATCACGCAAATCTATAAGGGATACTAGAAAGAAATAACATAATAATTGTATTGGACATAAAGTTATGTCCACAAAACAGATTTTGTTTGAAATAAATAAAACACAATTTGACGCAAATATATTAATTTTATGAATACTTGTTTGGCACATATTACAGAAGGTTACACCATTAAATGAGTTTGCCTAAGTATAAAATTCTTGTCAGATGAAAAACGTGTACAGTCAAAATACTATTTGTTATGTACAATACAAATGATTCACTATGGGTAGCGGTGACACATAAACACTAGACATTGACACTGAATTGTACTTGTTTTGAATGATTCATTGTGTCCTACCTGACCAGAGTACAGGTATTAACCAAGAGATGTTTAGTATACTGCTGTGTAACTGCTACAATGATGAATTATAAGTAGTACTTTTTGTTTTGGTCATCAACCTTGAAAAGGATAATAGAAACTTTGTATACCATGCTTCCAGCAGTTTTACATGATACATTCCTAGCACAAATAAGAAAAGTTTAAATCTGCTGATGATCTAAAGGAGTGATAGTTATTTGCAGACTGACAGGGTTATAAAATAATTTTGAAAGAATTGTTGCTTTTACAATACCATCCTTTATCAAGTGGCTACTCAAATCTGCCAGCTTTTCACAGAAACTGAAGTTTGATTATTAGATCCGTCATGATGACCTACTGATGCTCGAAACATTTCAAGGATTCTCCTAGCCTTAAAAAACTAGACTGGCCTAATTGATTGACATGATTAATGTTAAATTTACTTTGGGTTACTTCCAAACATAATACAGTTTAAAATAAACAAAAAAAATTGTATTTCTAATTTTTCCAGAACTGTATACACATAATTTGATCTGGATAGAACGTGTATTAAACAATAATACTATTTGATGCAAATAATGAAAATATCCGTGTGGAGAACTATACATGACTTCCATGTTTTAAGATTTATATTTAAAATCGTTTTAGAAATGAAATATTTCTACAGAAACTACTTCTATCTTCAGCCTCAACCACAGAAAACACACACACACACACAATTCCTTTTTTCTTTATTTAATTTGAATTCAGAGTATTGGCACATATTTTATTAAAAGGGTGTATTTATTGGAAGTACAGAAATTAGTTTCCAATTATTGCACATAATTACGGTACACAGACGATTTTTGGAGGTTGTGTCTACGTTTAACAATGTAACTTAACCTTTTAGATTTTTAAAATTAATTAGATTTAACAAAAATTTCCTTGTTAGTGTACATTCAAAGGCTGTATTTATTGTATGGATAAAAGGCTGTATATACATTAAAGGCTGTATTTATTCGAATTAAAACCTATCCGTACTTCCAATTTAGAACGTATAACCTAGTAGGCTACGTTATTCGTACATATTTTATTGGAGTTTATTGGTACATATTTTATTAAAAGGGTGTATTTATTGGAAGTACAGAAATTAGTTTCCATTTATCGCACATAATTACGGTACAGAGACGTTTTTGGGAGGTTGTGTCTACGTTTAATTATCTAACTTAGATAGTAGGCTTCGTTATTGGTGCATATTTTATTGGGGTTTACTGGCACATATTTTATTAAAAGGGTGTATTTATTGGAAGTACAGAAATTAGTTTCCATTTATCGCACATAATTACGGTACAGAGACGATTTTGGGAGGGTGTGTCAACGTTTAATTATCTAACTTAACCTTTTAGATTTTTAAAATTAATTAGACTTAACAAACATTTCCTTACTTAGTGTACATTCAAAGGCTGTATTTATTGTATGGATAAAAGGCTGTATTTATTCGAAGTACCGGAATTAAAACCTACTTCCAATTTAGAACACAGTACAATCTAACGTAGGCCTATAACCAAACAAGTACATTAAAATCCTTTTTTCAACATAATGCAATAAAAAGCAATGTGCAGTTTCTGTTAACACCCAAATGATTAAGTATTAATAATGGGTTAGAGTGGAATACTGTTAGCCAATTCATTTGTAATAGCTAAAATTGCCAAATTATTAAGCCTTTCTTGGTAGGTAGTGCTTCTCTGCCAAGTTTTCAGTGAATTCGCTATACTGCTCAAAGATTTTTCAGGAGACGAAACTGTAACTGGAATAGTACAGAAAAGCTTATAGGCAAGACAGAAGTTCACAAATACAGTTTGAAGGTTTTTGGAGTAGGCTTAGTGGATTCTTTTCTGATTCAAACTCTGTTTTATAAATGTTCTTCAAGTGTAATATTTCTTCAAATAGATCCATTGCCAATTCCTTTTTAAACTTGCTAATGAGAACTTTTACTTTCAATTCTAATTCATCATTTTCCATGTCCGTAAAGTTCAATACTGGTGGAAACAAGTCTCGAATTGAACTAATTGCAGTGAATCGTGTTTTTATGTTGCCCATTACAAACTCTAATACTGGGTACATGACTGAGGTTTTAAATTTATTTTCTTGATCTTTGTTTACTGAAAAATCACTATTGGATTGATCTGTACTTTTTTCCACCTTTTGGGAGATTCAGGAGGAACTTTTATTAGTTCTTTTGCAATTAAGTTTGGTTCTTCAATTATGCTGTCTGGGTTATCACGCAACAATTTCAATTCTGTCAGCAAATCTTCCACTAGAGTTATTTCAACGAGTGTGATTCCTTTGCTTTGAATAACAACATTTTTTTAGTCAATATATGAAAGCACTTTGAACCAAAATGATGCCAACATTAAGCTCTTTGTGGAATTGAAATATTTCTTAAACCCTAATATGATGTTGTAGGCAGAGGGAGTTAGACTAGAAGACATCTCTTCTAAAGTATATCCAACAATTTAAGTACTCCTGGGTAGTGCTTAACTATCGGTTTGACAGCTTGGATCCTCTCACTTCATCTTGTTTCAGGGAAGCTCTGCAGTGATAAAGGAATGTGCTTTTTCAAAACTTCCCAACATTTTTCTCTAGGGCTGCTAGAGAAAAATGAGTAAAGACTTGCAACATGCCCGAAAAATGTCATCACATCTGCATTGAGTTTTGCAGCATTAACACCCACATGTTTCAAGGAATGCGCCCCACATGGTAAAAATATTATGGATTCGTTCTTTTCAAGAATTCTACTTCCAATTTAGAACCCAGTACAATCTAATGTGTGGAGAACCATACATGACTTCCATGTTTTAAGATTTATATTTAAAATCGTTTTAGAAATGAAATATTTCTACAGAAACTACTTCTATCTTCAGCCTCAACCACAGAATTGTGGTCACTAACATCTACCACCTCACATTAGCGCACTTGATTTTCACTGATGATGGCAGTCGATGGCACTTCCGAAACGTCTGGTTTTGCAGAATACATTGGACCACGGCCAAACAGCCTGGAAAGGAATTTTATCAACAAACTACTTCATCGTTGCCGATAATGTAGTACACATATAAAAAATTATCCCCTCCCCTTCACCTATCATTTTAAATTATAGAAAATTATCCCCTCCCCCTTCAACTTCCCCCTACCCCTTTTCATTTATCGATATTTCATCTACCTTTCTAGAGTGGATTATTATGACCTTTTCAGGATATTTTATTTATCAAAATTAAGTACTTTACACTTGTTAAAACATAAAACGTTGCAGGTAAACTACCCCTTCTCCTTAACCGATCTTCACCAAAATCAACAGACCTTGAGTCCTCTACAATATGCAAAAAATTATTTGAATTTGCGGCAATTATAATTCGCCATAGACAAAATTCTATACACAGACATCTTTCAAAAAATTACTTCTTTATGTATTGAGGGTAGTACAATCAGAATCAGCCCTTATCTCGAACACGATTTTTTTCGCCATCCATTTCCTTATGGAACATGGAAGTAAAAACAATATCCTTCTTTTTATAATATGTATTGCACATGTTTTCTAACTCGGGACACTAATTATTAGATAAAATGTTTACCTTCATTTAAGCCAGCTTCCACTCACTGTGTTCTTTCTCAGAGGCCATAACATGTTTTTTTTTTAACGTTGCTGAACATAAATTGATGTTGAATTAAAAATAAAGTAAAGGATTAGCACCTGAATTTTGCAACGTGCAAGTTGAAGAATCTATTTAATTATTGCACTTAACTTGATATAAGTACTGATTACATTTCAGGATTATTATTTTCAGAAATAATGTTATGTAAACCAGATTTCCCCATATAAAGTTAATTAAAATTCTTTAACGCATAGCATTCCAGGCCTTTATGGTAGTAGATTTGTATTACTAAATTTGAATTTACACAAATAATTCTCTTTGATTAACCAGAGTTACACACACAAACTAAATGCTGAGTGTCCTCCTAGTATATAAATTCAGCTAAAACAGTATTCCAAAAACTTACCTTGTTACTAGAATATGTGACATGATGAACTTTTCATGTTAAATAGTTTAAATACTTTGTGTTGAGAGTTAAGCAATTTAATAATTTTTATTTATGCAGGCGTATAGCAAAATCTGATCGTCATGAAAAAGGAATAAGGCATTTTGTAATAGCAATTAACTGATTAGTTCCTGCTGTATTACTGACTCATATTACAAGACCAATTTTTGTTTAATTGAAAAGATATATTTTAACTGTTTCTTTTGGTGCAATCTGTAAATTCCTTGACACACATCCATAAAGGTTTGAAAATATGCTTATTGCAGTTTGATAGGAACAAATTCTCAAAAAACTAATACAAATTTGTTATGACTGATCACACCAGCTATCCTTTCTATTTGAAATGAGCCTTTTATCCAAATTTATTACATAGTATTGTGCCAAGATATATCACTACATTTGTATACTGTAATACAGTAGTGGTAGAATATTATCATTCCACTAATATTACCCTAACATAATAAATGAAAATACATTATATACACATCTTTTGACATAATCATCCTTTCACTTATCACTTTTTGCTTATCAATTTATTTGATGAATATATATTTAACGATTTATGTAAAATACAACAGGTGTTTAACGGACACGTACTATGTGTAGACCTCTTATTTCCCTCCTCGGCAGGTTGAAGCTCAACTGGCACTAGAGTTGGGTATGAAATTATACTATGCTCATAGTCTGTCTGTTAGCAGCTAGTGGCATCTATTGACATTCACTCATGTCAAATTACAGAGTCGGTAAAGGATGTTCGAAATTTGAATGTAAACAAATTAATAGTTAAATAATTAATATAATGGAAGTATCACATATATAATGTATGTAAATGTAATTGTGAAAAAACGATGTAGGGCCTACTTCATATACAGATCAGAAGTAAATGATGAACTATTCTCTTTATGTAATAAGCCTTGTTACTAAACAATATATATTTTTAAAAGCTTCTTATCATATTGAGATGAAATGGAGCGGCATTTGAAACATCTCTTAGGTATAAAAACAACATAACGACCTTTACAAAATTTGCCGCCCGTAGGCAGTAGCCTACTTTGCCTATGCATAAATCTGCCTCTGGTGTACATGCTAAATGCATCTGAACAGTAGTAAGAATGACTTAGTATCCTGTTGAGTTATTCACATTTCTGACGGATGATACGCAAATACTGGAAGGTAGGATGTGAGAGCCAGCAATAACCTTAAATAAAACTCTCATATATTTCAGTTATTACAGACAAGTGCTTGATTTGATAATTTTTTTAAAATAAAATTGTATATTTTAATGTAGCT